>WBMZ01004501.1:0-285795 GCA_013400975.1 Atrichornis clamosus | reverse complement strand
CCACCGGCCCGTCCCGTCCGCGGCCCCGGCCCGCCCTGCCCCGGAGCCACCCGGCCCGCGGACGCACCCCCCATGCCCGCTCACGGCCGCCCGCCGGTAGCGGCTGACGCCTGCGGGGCCCGAGGAGGCGATGGCTGCGGATCTGGTGGTGCTGCTCTGCCTGGCCGCCGCCGCGGCCGCCGTGGAAGGTGAGCGGCGACCGGGACCACCGGGAGCGAGTGGGATGCTGAGCCGAGGGTCCCTGCGCCACCTGCGGTGTCTGTAGCCAGGGGGCAACCGGGGAGCTGCTCCCCCGCCGTACGGCATCGGCACGGAGCTTGATCTCGGCCCCGTCGCCCCGGCCGCTTGTGCCAGCCCGCGGTACCCGGCCCGCGGGCGGTGCGGGCGGCCCATGCCCTCGGAAAGGGGCCGTGGATGGATGGGGGAACCCACCCTCATCCGCGTGGGATGAGCGGCTGCTCTGGCTTGGCTCCCCGTCTCTGCGGAGCCCTGCCCGGGGCCGCGGTGGGGCCGCCTCCGGGGTCCCCTCTGGTCCCCGGGGCCGTGGTGGAGCCGCCTCCGGAGTCCCTTCTGGGTCCCCTCTGGTCCCGGGGGCCGTGGAAGGGCCGCCTCCGGGGGCCGCGGCGGTACGCGGAGCCGCCTCTGCCAACCTTCCTCCTCCCAGCACCAGCGGAGGATGGATGCGCCAGGAGCCGTGGGCAGGTGGTCTCCGTTTCTGGGGATGCACTGAGCCAGGGGATGCTTGGCCCGTCCATGGAGCCACAGGGCAGGTGCGTGCCCGCCCTCTTAGCACGGTCCGTGCCGGTGGGCTCGGGTCTTTTCCCATCTCCCGCTTGGTTGTGGGGTTTGCTGGGCACCGGGAAGGTGCTGCAGCCAAGACCCAGGCTCCGGGCGGTGGGCCTGGTGGGACGGCCAGCCTGCCCCAACCGTGGTGCTGTGTCGCTGCTTCGTGCCCGGCATGCTTCTTGAAGTATTGCTTCTGTTATTTTTTTTCTTTATTTTGCCACTTCGTGGTACAGCCCTGGCTCGTGGCAGAGGTTGCCGAGCTTGAGCGGTGGCTGCGAGCGGGGGACGTGGTGCAGCCCCTCGGTTGTGGGCAGCGAGCAGCGTGCGAGTACGGGGAGATGATGCTCAGGGTCTGTAACTGCTGCCGGCCGGCGTGCGGCTAGGCCCCCTCGGGAAGGGGAGTTTCGTGTGAGCATGGTTGTGGCTGAACTGGAAGCTGTCCGAGATGGCTGGAGCACTCTGGCTCAGCTCCGGGCAGCGAGGAGCTGGTTCAGGAGCAGGAATGCTGCTGCGATGGTCTCCAGTGGGATTTGGCCGCGGCTGTTCCCTGCTCGCAGGCACGGCTGTGGGATCGAGGCGGGCAGGCCCGCTTGCTGCAGCATCCCCTTCCCCATAGCATTCCCCTTCTCTGGCTTGTGGCTGGCACAGGTGTTTGCTTTTCGTATTTCTCGAGCTTCCTCGTGGTATCTCTGTAGGAATACCTGGAGGTGGGAATGCTGGTGCCGTGCCGAAGCGTGATGCAAACGGGCGCGCGTTTGCTCGGTGGCGGAGCCGCACGTGAAGAGGCAAGACCTGTTAGCAGCGCTTCGCTCGCCGGCGTTTGCAGCGTCAGCGGCTTGAGGCACTGCTGGAATTGCGGCTGGCTGGGAGACCTCGGCTCCCTCCCGCTCTAAGGGCACTTCTGGGTGTCACCCAGGGTGTTTCCCAGCTTGCCCGAGCTCTCGCTGGGAGCACTGGCAGAGCCAGTGTCCCTGCCCGGAACCGAACCTGTTGAGGAGCGACAATATTTCTACTCTGCTGAGGAAGTTGCTTGGATAGTAAAGTAGTATCCTAGGAGTGATCTCCGATTTCAGGGAAAATTTTGGATGGGGAATTTCTGAGGCAGAGCAATTGAATCTGATTCGGAGTTAAGGCGAGAGTCTTATAAAAAACATGCCTTTTTATGGGGTTTATTTAAATCTTATTGAAACTCTTGGTGCAGAGGTTGAATTCGCTAGATTGAAACATGGGTTTCTCTAACGGAGCTGAAGCATCTCCTAGAACCTGACCTGCCCTGGGATCTGGCTTTCCCCCTGGAGCATCCGCGAGGCTGGATTTGCCGGCAGCCCGCTCTGACAGCACGGCACAGCCACGGCTGGCGCCCGGCTCTGCCCTGGGCTGCAGGAGCAGCTGGGCGAGGGATGGCTCCCTGCATCCCAAACCAGCCAAGGAGACAAAAAGTCTTTTTTTCTGGCATGGCATTGAGAGGTGGCTGAGGGTCTGGACCTGGCTGGAGGGGAAGGAGGATGCAGCTGGGGTCAGGGCCCGGGCTGCCTCCAAACCTCTCTCATTATCCTCCATAAAACCTTGCTAACTCATTGCCTGCGGCACGCGAACCTGGAGGCAGTAGAGTCGCTTATCTGACTTTTTTAATGGTGCCTTGATTTTTTTTACCAAATCTTGTGGCTTAGCTGGCCCTTTTCTGCTGGACACCTGGATGCTTATAGTAATTTTTACATTTCTTTTGTGGCTTGTGAAGAGGGAGAAGGATGCGAGAAGATGACAGCACCAAATACTCTGTCTCTCCCACACCCTGCAATCACTCAGGAGCCGCTCGCGTGCTCTCTCTCGTGTTAGCTGAACCAAATATAATTCCATTTAGCATATAGAGAGGGTGGTAATGGGCTGACGTTACATGTTTTAACTCGGGGTTGGAGCTCTTGATGGGTCAGATGGGGCTGGTGACCATTTCGGTGTAGCTCCTCCACATACTCTATTTCACCTGCCTACCTGCTCACTGCTCCATCATCTCCCTGCCTCGCGCCTGCTCTTTTAAAATCCAGGTTTTTCTCCCCGTGCTTGCAGCATCACGATAAGCAAAGCACAGGAGGGAGATGGAAAGCCCTGCTTGGGGCTGGCAAATCCGGCTTAGTTTTTCTTCCCCTGCTTATCGGCTGGCTTCAGAACCGCAGCCTTGGGGAGCGACGTCCCTGGCTCCTGCTCCGTGCGTGCTGCCTGCCCTGGGCGCCCGCTCTCCTCCCGGCTTGGCTCGGGATGCACACATCTGTTGCAGGCATCCTTTGGGCTTCCTCCGCTTCCGCCAGGCGCCGGAGCGGTGCCTGTGCCGAGCAGGCTGCGAGCCGACGGCCGCCACGCCGCCCTTCCCTTCGGCACCGTCCCGTGTGCGCTCCCACCTCTGGCCCAGCTGCTCCGCCCGGAGCACAGCCCTTCTCAAGGAGAAGCTAGAAATAAATCTTCAGGAGGGAATTTACAAGTGCTAGTAACCTGCATGGGAATTTACAAGTGCTCCTATCCAGCCATCCCTTTAGTCTTGCTTTTTTTGCACAAGCTGTCTGTGCAGCGGGCGAAAAAAAAGCCCTAAGGGGAAACACCTTATTTTTGGTGTGATGAGTGAGCCCAGATCTTGTCAACCTGAAGGGAAAGTGTTTGTCAAGTCATGGAAAAGGGGCTTGACGCTGCAGGTGTCTGTGTTGCTTTTTTTTTTTTTTTTTACTAATTGCTAGTATCTCCACTCACAGAGAAGGTCTGTGCTATATATATTTATATTCTGTTCTTTGCATATTGAAGTGCTGTGTGTGCTCCCGTGTGTTTAGTGGCCCTGGCAGCTGTAGCATGAGCTGCCAGGGATTTGCAAGGTGGCCTCTCACCCATCCTGGGCACAGCTCCTCACACAACAGGACTGAGTAAAAACCTTCGATTGGGCTTAAAAATCATAAGAAAATACGCATATTTGATAATAGAGCCCAAATGTGTTTGTCTGGCTATGGATCCAGTCCACGGTGCTGAATAATAGGTGTTTCTAGCAGAGATGTTTCTAGTAAGCTAAAGAAATGCTCAGATTTGATGAAAAGGGGGAAATAGTACCTTGGGCAATGGGTAACTTGATGCTAATCAGGTCAGCAAAGTCTCGGAGACCCTGCTCCTGGTGCAGCGGGAGTGCTGTGGGATGAGGCTGATGGAAGCGATGCTTGGAGCAAGACTGAGGCTCCTGTGGAGTGTGCTGCGCCATGCTGGCTGAGTCTAGCCAGCTCCTGGGGGCTTTTTTACCTCTGCCAGCTGTGGGTGCCCCGAGCTCGTCGTACTCCTACACGGAAAGGGCTTCCTACAGGAACCCTAAACCTGAGTGATGCTGCTCGAAGGGCACCACGGTGCTTTGCTCCCTCTAAACAGCCACTGTTGGAGGGAGGAGTCATTTAACAGCCCAGCAAGGCTGAGTGAATAGTTGGGAGTGGGTAAGGGAATGCTTTCCCCAAACATTCATTAGGATTTGAAAGCACATTTCAGCTCGACCTTGTTCTCTTGCTGCAAACATTTGAGCTCTCAAGGGTTGCATGCATCAGTACTTGGGTGAGGCAGATGTTAAGCTTGGATGTTGGCTGGGTGGCAATTTGGGAAGGCATTGCCTCGGTTGGAAAGGTAGGAAGTTGAGGTATGTGTTGCTTAGGGAGGTCCCTGGTGTGATGGAAATGGTGCAGGTGGGAATTTGGGTCCACTGGTGACCGAGAGCACCCTGTGAAGTGGTTGTGGGGATGGCAAATGGACATGAATCCAGAGGACGTTCAGGGGCATCATGACCTGTGAATGGTGCTTTGCCAGCTGAGCCCCCGGCACCCCCCTGCCCCTCAGGTTAGTGTGGGAGCAGAAGGGTGTGGAAAGGGATGGAGAGATAGCAGAGTAGGCTCAGGAGAGAGCTGGGACTTTGGGTGGCCCCTGGACACTGAGGTGCTTATTGCACAGTCTGGCTTTTAGGGATAAAAGTCTTTCCAAAAATGAGCATGTGGAGAGGCTGCTTGGGAGTGTGCAGGGGAGGCAGCGGGCACAGACCTGATGCAGGCAGCAGGTAGAGGCAACACATCCCTTTCCTTAGGGACAATGAGAGCAAACCCTTGCCCAGATCAGCTCCACAGCTTTCCAGATAAGTGGCAAATGTGGATGGGCTCCCTCTTTCCCTGTAAATGTTGCCCACAGCCACAGCTGTGTTTCTGGAGTTCTTTTATTTCGCTCACCATCCATTTTCCCACCAAGTCACATCATGAGAAATGGTGAGAAAAACAGGACACATGTTTTGTAGGCACGAAAGGATCTGTGCTTTTATTTATTTATTTCTCACAACTTTTGAATTATTAAAGTGCGTTCAGGGGAGATTAACTTTCCCTGCTCAATATTTATTATTGTTTCATTTCCCTGAAAGTTGGCACTACAAGAGCTTTGATGAATGGGCTGGAAGGTTCTGTAGTTTCTCTGTGGCTAATCTAAATACGTCGGTATCCTTTGCTGAAAAGCTAATTTGTAATTTCCTATGGTAATGCTGCTCAGTGAATTATAATGATACACTGGGGCCTGCTTTTCTTCCCGACCCTCTGTCAGGGGAATAATGCTACCATCAGTGTGAAACCTGGAAACTGGCCACTAGTCCCCGAAATTTTTGGTTGAATAGCAGGAATCCAGAAGGCCTGTGGACCATCTGGTCTGTTTTCCCACGTCTGGGCTGGAAGGCATCTGCCTGCCCCCGGTTTGGTCCTAGGGATGGGACTGGTGGCCTGTGCTGATGCCACGACCTGTGGGCTTGCATCAGTGACTGGAGCCGGGTGATGTGCACAATGCCTGCTTCTGGAAACCTCTCCCACCACCCCAAGTGTTATCAGTCTTTTGAATAATTGAAGAGGCTTTCTGCTGAATATTTAATTACAATAATATTTGGTTAGCAGGGGTTGTTGGGCTCAGTTTGTGCAATTGAGAATTGCTGCAAGAAAACCTGTTAGAAGGAAATGCTGTTGTCTATGATCATTGATTGATCTTTTTTTTCTTTTTAAGCTAATCAGTTACTTAGTTGAAATTGGTTAATTAGCTCAGCTCCATTAAGATTCTTTGGCATTTAAACATGATGTGTCTAAATAATAATAGTTTTGCCTGCTAAGCCCACAACCCAGGGTGACCTAATTACTATTAAAGCAAGACATGCTTTGGTCTGGCTTTAATAAGTTCCTGCTGGGATCCCTGCAGTGAAAAATCAGAGACAACAGTTCAAAGGGGAGGGGGTTTGTGCCGAGCCCTGGATGAGGAAGATGACTGCCCTTCAGCCTCACTTCTTCCAACTTAAACCAGGGATGCTCTTGGTTTGGGAGGAGGGGAGTCCCAGAGCATCCCATGGTCAGCATCTCCGTGCTGCCACTTGTGTCACCATGGAAGGTCGTGGCAAGCGGTCTCTTGGAAGAGGTGAGGGTTAGGATTGTTTTCAGTCAATTGATGAATGCTAGTTTGCTTTTCTTCTCTTCTAAGTCGTTCCCCTTAATAAGCAGGTGGTCTTTCAAGGTCTTTCCAGATGGGGGGGGGAGGAAAAAATACAGTATTAAGTGAATCTTGGGGGCTTTTAACAGTATTAAGGTTATTTAGATTATTCTTGAGATCTAGTGGAAGTTATCCCTGCTTGTGGCAAGAGATTGGAACAAGAGGATCTTTAAGGTCCCTCCCAGTCCAAATCATTCTGGGATTTTATAATTTTATTTATTTATTTGTTTAAAATTTGAAAATAGCCATGCTAAGTAATTAGGCATTAGTAAAGCCTCAGGTATGTGCTTGTTAGTGTAGTGAATGAAATGTTTGTTATCCAGGGAGGCATCCAGTCGGGATTACTGGTGGTTGGAGCTGATTAAGCTTTAATTTGTTACACAATGAGTGCAGGTGGTAGATGGGAATAGCTAAGAGGCCATGGAAATCCTCTCAGGCTGTTTCCTGCCATCCTTGATGGGGGCTTCATCATGACTTCAGAGGATTGTTTCATTGATACTTTCTCCCCAAAAGCCCTTCTCTCATCCCTTCTCTCATCCCTTCTCTACCCTCTCCAATGCAGCAGTGCTCAGTGTGCCACATCCCAGCAGCAACTGGGCACCAAGGTTTGGATTATTCAAACCCAGCCAGCGTTTTCCTTGGATTGCTCTGAGCAACGCTGGGTTTTGGTGTCTTTGCTGCTATATATTATTCTTTTAAGGGAATGGGTGACTCAGCCCACTGGATACTCCCTGCTCCTGGCTCTGCTGTCTTGCAGGAAGCCTCTGCAGTCCTGCAAAGCCCAAGACCTGTTGCATGTCCACGTCCTTCCCTACCTTTCCCTATTTTCTTTCTATTTGCAGGTTGGAGCATAGGGACACCTTTTTGTGCGTGTCCTGGGGCAGGGCAGGTCACCTGTGACTCCAGGTGGGGGCTGCTTCTCCTTGAGACCCAAAACCTGGGAAAACAGGGCTGCTGTGTCTGCCTTGAGCAGCAGGTTGATGCCCTGTGCCCTCTCCCTGCCATGGGGTGCTGTGGGTGAGGCAGCAGGTGACACCCAAAATGCAGCCAGGTGACAAAGCCA
This sequence comes from Atrichornis clamosus, assembly GCA_013400975.1. Classification (NCBI taxonomy): domain Eukaryota; kingdom Metazoa; phylum Chordata; class Aves; order Passeriformes; family Menuridae; genus Atrichornis; species Atrichornis clamosus. The sequence goes on along the minus strand of WBMZ01004501.1, from coordinate 278,438 downwards.
GGGGGACCCAGAGCTGGTGTTGGCCCCTTGTCTCCTGGTGCTAAAACCCACACCCTGGGTGGAGGGATGGAGCAGGGAACAGCAGTGTTTGAAGTTTTCTGGAGGTTTTTCATTTCTTTTTTAGCAATCAGAGGCCAGGGACGGGCCTTTGATTACTCGAGGCCTCCGCTTGCTTCAGCTGCTTCCGTAGCCGCGGGGTTGGAGCGGGCTCATTATCATCCTCGCTAGGGCCCTGTTGATATGAGGATAATTGCTTTTTGCTCAAAAGACACTAAATCACCGCGGAAGAGGCAAAGGGGTGTGAATTGCATCTTCCCTGGGAAAACCGGGAACTTTGCAGAAGAGCTGAAAGGGAAACACCATCCTCAGGAGGCAGGGGGAAAATGTGGCTGGGTGTGGGGGTCTGCGCTGGGCCCACTGGGCATTCCCTGCCCTCTGGATGGGGGGAACCGGGAGGGAGACAGCCTGGAGTACTGGAGACAGTCTGGGGCTGCCCTTGGGGTTTTCACCCAACACCTGTTGCTTCCTATTTCCAAGTGCCTATGGAATGAGATGGACATGTAGGGAGGGAGCAGGAGTGGGATGCTCTTGGAGTGCTCTGTTTGGTGCTGGCTCTGCTTTTCATTTGAAACAAATGTGTTTGGAAACGAAATTGTTGGAATTGTACTGTCAGAAATACTTATAATGATTTTGACTAGTCCAGGACCTTTGCCTCCTGTGGTGTACCCACAGAGCTGGCGAGGCTGCTCCATAGGTGTGTTTGGCCTCTCCACCTGGCCACTCCATCCCTGCACTTCTACTGTGATTATTTTTTAAAGCAGTTTTTATTTAGTCCTGGAAATTATGGGCATAATCTGGTGGCAAGCGAACCCAAGATGCACAGAGCTGCTCCCTAGCCTGTGGAGTTTGGCTGAAGCTCTCCAGAAGCTCCACACAAGCAGGTGAATCTCCTGGAGATCTGTGGCCTGTGCTTTGCTCCTTGAGATGAAGTTGCTGGTGGGGTCTAAGTTGTTTGAGCCCATCAGGCTCTCAACAGAGGCACTGTGAGGTCACAGGTAATGATGTTATTGGGACCAGAGATGGACTGTAAAGTGGTAATTTCTGGTTTAATAAAATAGAGGAGGATCAGCTCTGTGCTGTGTTTCCTGGGGAGGGATGTGTGGCTCCTTGAGCCATGTGCCTCATGCCAGGTAACCTCCCTCTTGCTCAGTGAAGTGGAGAAAAGCAGCAGCTGGGCAGGAATTAAAGGCACCGATGTCTTTTCCTTTGGGCATAGCTTGGGTCTAGCCCTCCCAGGCTCTGTCCATGGGCTGGCAGTGCCCTCCTGACTCCTGGATGCTGCAGTGGAGGAGAGGAGGTGGCTGCTGGCTGGTGGGAGCTGTAAGGTCATGAGCTAATTGTGATCAGTACCTTCCTTAAAACTCAGCTTTTATTCTCACACCGTGCGTGGGTTATCGCTGTGCTGGTGGCACCGCTGCTCAAAGCCTGGCTCTGGAACCTGCTCAAAGCCATGACAAGATGCTCCTTAACTTCAGTGGGCTGGGACTGAGGCAGGAGAAAAGGGGCTGTTTTGAGGAGAACACTGCTTTGAGCCCCCTCCAGCTCTGCTTTGTGTGCTAGTGCTGGGCTCCGATTGCTGGTGCTGACCAGAGGCAGGAACATCCCTGCTTTTGCATGGATTGGTCCTTAACTTGTGGGAAGATGGTCTGGCTGCCTCCCACCAGTGGAAACCACTCAGCAGCATCCCCAAAAACAGTCCAGCTGCCTCCCACCATGGGAACCACTCAGCAGCATCCCTGAAAATGGTGCAGCTGCCTCCCACCAGTGGAAACCACTCATCAGCATCCCCAAAAATGGTCTGGCTGCCTCCTACCAGTGGCACCCACTTGCATCATCCCCAAGAGAATGCTGTGTTAATAAATCCCACCAGCTTCCTGGTGAGGGGGCTCGGGAAGTGTTGGGTGGGTGCCCACCTTTCCCTGTGCCCTGATACTTCCTGTGTGTTCCCACTCCAGACTCCACTGGGCTGGCACGCAGCTTGGTTACTCCCATCTCCTGAGTCACCAGCCCAGCAGATTTTTGGAGGTGGATTGCAGCAAGGCACGTTTTTATTTTGTTCTTTAAAGCTTTGCGGCGTTCAGGGGAAACTGGGATGTCTTTGAACCATTTAAAGTATTCCTAATAGGTTACCTTGAAAGCTTTCTGCAGTCTTGAATGAATCAAAGTGCAAATGTTTATAATGCAACACCCACACAGGCTGGGAGAGGAATTTTATTAAGGCAGGAGAGTCAGAAAACAATAATAATAAAACATGTTTTATGAAGTTGGTGAGAAACTTATAAACTAGGTGAAGTTTTACAGCAGATGAATTTGATACAAGCTGTAAATTTGAATTCCCAGGCTGGTCCTCAGGTCTTGCTCTTTATTACCTGAAATAACATTCTCCACTTTTAATAGCTGGCTGCGGCAGAGCGAGCGCGGTTTTATCTTTCTAAATGATCCGCCGTGCGTGTCTTATCATCAAACTCCTGCCCATCCTGAAGGTTCCAGCCCTTTCCTTGAGCAGCTCAGCGGCTGTTGCCAATTAGCAAATTGCTGCTCTTTGCTTGGCTGTTGCAGGGGGACTTTGGAAATCCTTCCGTATATCCCTGTTTCTGGATTATTGAGATTTTTTTTTTTCCCAGCAGAAACCACTTTAGTTTCTGATAAGAGAATGTTTTGTTAATACATCAGCAAAAAGGGACTGAAAGATGCTCTTGATAAGTCAGTGTTTTGCAGTATCAACCTGCTGTATTTCCCTGCTCCTGGCTCTGCTGGGAGGGATGTGGGCACTTTCCAGGGCATTGTTGCGAGGGGACTGATGGCCTTTCAGGGTGTCTGGGGCTCTGTTCCAATTTTTCTTTCCCATGTTTCCTTGAGAACCCCTCCTTTTCCCAACAAAGTTTCCTTGTGGTGTAATCCAGGGACCAGCGAGGTGTCAGTTCATGATCTGGCTTTGTCCCCATTTCAGGAGTGGCCTCCCAGGGGTGGCCTGTGATGACCCTGCTTCCTCTCCGTGCCTCCAACCCCGTGGTGCCCCTCATCTGTCAGCAGCTATACCTGAGGAAAGGATATAAACATGGTTTCTCAGCCCCCTGTCCTGTCTGTGCACACACCAGCAGATTATTCCTCTTGAAAAATAAGTGGTTACTTAAGTAAAGCATTCGAGCTAATGGCCAGATTATTCCCTTTAAAATGGGAAAGTAATTAGGGATGTTTTTAAATAGGCTTCCCACCCTTGGATCTGCTGGGATTAGCCTATGTGGGTGTGTAAATATTTAGTTTCCAAGGACTGTTTTATTTTTTTTTTCCTTTTTCCCCTCCCCTTCCTTGAAGAAACAGCAGTGATAAGCGACAGAAATGAGGCAGCAGCTGTGCTTGGACGCTCTCCCCAGCATCCAAAGTATAATTGGAATTAAAAATGACCCTCAAAGGAAAGTGAAATTGAGGTTTTGCTGCTGTGATGCACCAATGATGGTTTCCTCTGCTTGTGTGTGGAGTTGAAGAGAAGTTGTTGGGTGCTGGGATGTTCGGGGTGATGGAGAACAAGTCCAACCCTGAGTAAGAGCTGTGGTTGAGTGTGGTGGGCTTGGTTGGATCTTCTGCCTCTGGCTGCCTGCTAGCTGGAGGGAATTCTTGAGCTTGTTTCCATTTGTGGATGTCTCTCTTTAACATCCAAACAATTTAGACTGTATGCACCAAGGCGCTTTGATGTTTGGCTTCAAAACCACGTCTTGTTTTGAAACTTGTTGCAGTGCTTGCAATGTGTTGGTGAAGCTGGGAAGGCAAGTGAAAAGAGGCTGAAAGCAGAAGCAAAATATGCAATTAGATGCAAAAATGGTTTAAAGTCAGTGATCTGATGGAGTTGGAGATTAAAGGAATGGTTGGAACCAGTGACTGATGCAGCTCTCTTAGGGGTCTGCATCCCTTGAGATTCTTACAGCTGATGAGCATCTTGCCAAGCCAGAGGAGGCCAGATCTTGCATTCCTCATCCATCCAGTGGGTAAATCCCATGCCCTAGTGAGCCACCAGAAGAAAACCTGGCTCAGAAGAACTGCACGGCCCCAAGGTTGGAGCTGTTATCGATGTGCTGCGTGGCTTTGGTCCCTATCCCACTGCTGGGAGGTACTTAGGAGATACTTCTGGGCTATCGGTGCCTCAAATGTTCATGCACCCATCATTTTTCTTTCTGGCAGGGGTTATTTATTGCAAGCATTAACCTGGAGCTGCTTTCAGGTGCCTCATTCATTTTTTAAAGGCTGCATTTGTGCTGTTCAGCTGTTTTTGGCAACTTTGGGACTTTTTGTTTGCTTGCCTGCCGCTGGAAAGCCTTCAGAGGTTGTTTAGGAGGCGAGGGGAGTCTGTAGATCCAGAGATTTTTTTTTTTGTTATTATTATTATATATTATTATAATTAAAACATATTTTTAGCAGCTGAAATTCAAACCCGTCTGGGTATTTACACAGCAAGATGTTTTGGATGAGGAATAGGCCAAGAGAGTCACGTGGTTGGGGCCAATGTGAAACAAAAGAATCCATTTATTATCCAGGCAGGAAATTTGTTCCTCGGGATGTTGTAGCTGCAGACATAATGATTTCATTTCCTCTGGTTCACCCAGATTAATGGCTTGTGCTCTTTTGTTTGTGTGCCTGTGTTGTTCCTGCAGCCCGCCTTCCCCTCCTGCTCCGTGCCGGCCTTTGCGAACATGTGTGCGAGTGCCCGGGGCATGGAGGGGCACGGGGGAGTTCCAGGCTGCAGCAGGAGGGTTGGGATGGTGGGATGGGATGCTGGGAGAGCCAAGCAGAGCCCCAGGGACCACCCAGCAGTGATGGGTGAGCTGTCTGTGGGTCTTTCCTGCATCTCTTGGAATCTTCTGCATCTGCGGCGTTTTTCTCCTTGTTAACATCTCTGGGGATCTTCTCCTGCATCTCTGGAGTTTTTCTCCAACTTAAATTTCTGGGGGCCTTCTCCTGCTGTGGTTACCAGAGCAGCCAAGTTGTGATGGGATGGGTGGGATCGAGGGTTTTAGACAAGCATGAGTGTTGATGTTGTGGAGGGTGAGAGCAGTGTGTCTTATCCCGGCTTATGTAGGTGTTGTGTGCTTGGTGGGAAACCCAAACCTTTGCCCCCCTCCCAGATATCAGGGCAGGAAACAGCTCCTTTTCCCAGGGAGCTGTGCCCCATAGGGATGTGGGCGTTGGCTGCATGGCTGTGGATGCGCAGCTCCTTCCTGGCTGTGTGAGCTGGCCTTTTATCCCAGGCAGGGCCAGCCCCTCACAGGACCACTGGCCATCTGGAAGCTGGTGGTACTCACATTTTGTCCTCGATAAGAACCCAACAGACCTGTCTCTGTGGACACTCCAAGATCAGCAGCAACCTTAATCACTCCCTTTCTCATTTCCTGAGTGTTTGCCCTTCTAAAGTGTCGTGACAGGCAAATGGTGCCTTCGTGTTTCTGTCACCTGATGGGTCCTTGCGGAGTTTTGGAACAGAGCTTTTAATTTACTGTGTGCAGCACAATGATCTTCTGGATTAATCTGGAGCAACCTCATGGATTTGGAAGAACCCATTTGTGAGGAGGACTTCAATGTGGTGCTGCCTAGGATCCACCCGGAGAAGGATTGGTGACTGTCTGCTGCCCCTGTGTCCAGCTTTTCCTCCTTCCCTCCTTTAGGTGTTTCTACTCTAAACTGGGAGAGGAAAGTTTCTTCCACCTCTTTTGGAGGAAGTTTTCCAGCAGGGACATAACTCGCTGAAGTAAGACCCTCCTGGCCATCAAGGTGCATCCTGCCATCCTTCTGGGTCCTGGGTGCACTGATCCCATCTTGCACATACGTGGCACCTTCCTGCTTTTGTTCTCCTGAGCTTTTGTGCCATGAGAGGTGCGAGTCCGCCATCCAAAAGCTGCAGAGGAGAGGAATGGGAAGCTCCTGGTACCCTGTCAAGCCGTGGGTGCTTTCTTCCCACCTGCCTGCCCTCCCAAATGGCTCCTGTGTCACCCAGGTGACAGAGTTTGTGAGGATGTGACAGCTCCGTTGCGCAGAAGATGATGAACAGTAATGAGACCCAGAGCACAATGTGCACTTAAAGTGATTTATTTCAGTGAGGAAACCACAATCAGGGAGGATGGGTCACTGTCATCAGGAGAAGAGGTGGGTATGGAGATGAGCTTCGGGGGAACTTTATCATCAACCAGCAATACCTTAAAGATGAGCAGAGCTGGTGTTGCATGAAATGGAGCTGTGCCGGTCATGCCGGGACCATCCCTCGCCTGTGATGGATCGCAGGCACTTCCTGGGATCCAGCCAGTGACCAGGCTGGCTGACTGGTGGACTTCTCCTTGTTTACCTCCCTGCAACCGTGCTGAAGTTCTTTGGTGAGATGTCACCCCTGTGTTAAGTCAGCATTTGGGAAGGAGACTGTCCGGGCGAGGAGGGGGAAGAATAATCCCTGGGCCTGCCTTGGCGCAGCTCCCGGCACGCAGATGGCTGTCCTCATGCTGGAGCCTTTTCCCAGCTTGCGCAGGCGCCGGGGCTGGAGGCAGGGGTGTGCCAGGCAGGCTGGCTGCCAAATGCCATCTCCTGCCAGCATCCTCCTCTTCCTCCTCCTCTTCCTCACCCCCAGGGCTGGTGGGAGCTGTGGCCCCTCTGCAGCTCAGCCGGGCACTGCAGCTTGCAGGAAAAGCTCGACCTAAGAACGGCCCTGAGCAAAATCTTGTGATTTAAGGTTGACTTAGAGCAGTGCTTTTGTTTCCTTCCCTCTCACAGAAGAGGCTCCTGGTGTGGGGGGATCCCTGGCGCTGCCTCTGTGCTGGCAGGAGCTGGGGAAGGCAGGCAGCAGTTTGCCCACTGCTTCCAGAATCATCTGGATGCCCCAAGAGCTTACAATGAGGGGCCCTGAAGCCCACGTTGACGTAGAGCATCTTCCAAGGGGGGGATTGCAGTTGCTGGTAGCTCTTGGTGAATTTGGGCAAGGATTTAACCCAGCCCCACTGGCCCATCAGGCTGGCACCTTGTGGGGATGTGTGATTGGAAATCTTGGCAAACGTTGTTATTTACTCACCAGACCAGCTGTGTGTGTGTGTGTACCTAAAGATGGCTCAGAGTAACAGGAAACTTTCTTGGATATGATGCAGGATAGTTACAGATCCTGGCTGCTGCTTGTTTTGTCCAAAACTAAAAGTGGAGAAGGAAAAAAATAAGCAAAGCTGGGAGAGCCCAGGATAAGTTTCCCGGGCATTTTGGGAATCCATCCCCGCTTGGATGTGGGGCTGGAGTGAAAAAACCCAGCAGGGTCTGCTGTTGGGCTGCTCTGCCCTTTCCGGTGGACCTGTTGGCTTTGCCACATCCCCTTCCCCACGTGTGCATCCTGATGGTGGCGAGGATGGGAGGCAGAGCCTTCCCCCACCCCATCCGTGTCCCGACAGAGGCTTCCCTGTGCAGCCAGCAGCCCCGAGCACTGCTGTGGTGGCACAGATTTATTTCCCTTTGCCTCTTGCGCTCTTTGCCTCGTTTGCACTCGCGGGCTGGCTCCATATGGTGCAGAAGCCGGGGACACGCTGCTCGGCACGGCCGGCGCCGGGCTGGGGGGCGGCGCGGGAGCCGCTTGCCGTCGAGCTTTTGCAGCTTCCGCCCTTTGAGGTTCAACATTTCCACCTCCTCCCCTTGACGACTGTGCTCCCGCAGCTGCAGATGAGCTCGGCGTCTCCAGCAGCCGCCGGAGCATCCCTGTGTGATTGTGCTCTTGCCCCACTGCTTTCCCTCTTCTCCCCCTGAGATCCCCACTGCAGAGGTGGACCAGAAATGCTGTTTTTTAGTTCTTACTTGCTCATGGCATTTTTGGCTGGCCCCCGGAAGGCTTTAGGAAGTGTCAGATGCTGCATTAAAAAACAGAGGATCAGCGTGGTTGCAGCTGTTCTGTGCTGTGGTGAAAAGTGAGGCTTTTCCCCCAAACGCTGGTGGCTGGGGGGAACCCCAAGTGCTTGGCTGCGCTGGGAGCAGTTGTGCCTGGGCTGAGCTCGAGTCCCCCGGTGGTGCTTGCTCTGAGCAGGCTGTTATGTTTGTGGCTCACACAGAATCCCTCTGACATTTTAAAATAAGGTTTAGTAAATAGGAGCCGGCCGGTGCCGGGCGCGTCCCTCGGCACGAGGGCTCTCTGCCAGCAGGGCTGGCATTTCAGATTTAGGGCTCCTGTTTTTGTAGTGAGCGCAAAGCTTTTCTGGAGAGCGTGGTCCAAGACAGTGACTCATCCTGAATCTCTAAAGATGTGATGGCGTGTAGGGAAACGCAGGATAAATGTTTTGATTTTTAGAGTTTTCCTCACAGGCGGTGCTACCCTGGAGTAAGGCAAAATAAATCCAGCAGGGAAGGAGAGCTGTGGGGAAAGGGGGGAACAAGTCTGGCACAGGAATTCAGCACAGCTTAGTGCACCCACTGTACTCCAGCAGTGGAAGTTGGTTTTGTAACCAAGCATGTGCCCCCATAAAACATATGTGAGCCCACTGCTGGGAGATCCCCTACAATCCCATGGGTCCTGTGAATCCAGGCATGATGGCTGTGTGTCCTCTTAATTCACCCCAGCACGTGTGATTGCAGATGTTATTGATGTTTATGGCAGCTCTGTCTTCTCAGGCGACTAATTCTGTATTTAGAGGCCCTCATTTCCAAGGGAATCCCAGCTGACAAGGAGCCCACTTCCATGGAACTCGTTAGGCTTCAATGGCCCTTGTCTGTGAAATCTCAAATGCTGCTCTTATTTACTATTTTTCACCTCTTTTTGGAGGTGCTTTCTGATAGTGTGATGAAGATCAAGTTCTGTTTTCCCAAGAGAAGAGTTCCTGGAAGAATGTCCTTGCGTGTGAGCTTCACTTGCTTCCCTTGAACCTGGCTGGAGCACACCATGTGCAGCCAGTGTGGGTACCTGGATGTTGACCAAGAAGTGAGCTACGGAAAAGTAGCAGAAAATGGGAAGTTGTTGACATCATAACCCAATAATGTTTGGATTGTCCTTAGGACTCTGTGCTGCCCAGGATGTCTGATGGTTTGGGGTGCTGGATCCTCCTCTCTCTCTCGGCTGGTGAGATGGGTGTCCAGGCCAGCTGGTCTCCGCCCAAGGAGCCCAGTGATGCGAGGCTGCTGTGCCCAGCTTGTGCTGAAACCACCTGACTACATGGCCAAGGGATGGAGTGTCCTCAGGCACCCGACCTTCAACCTTCATCTGCTTTGCCCTGTGCTCCTGAGGGGTCATCTCATGGATGCTGAGGAGCAGATGAGTGCTCTTCTCACTGTGAGCAATCCTTCCTTCAAACCAGACCTTCTCACACCACATAGCTGGACCTTCTCCTGGGCAGCCTCGCAAAGCTTTTTGGAAGTTAAGGTTTCTGGGAAAGCCTCTGCCCATCCCTGGTTGGCTGAGTTCCTCTGCCACATCTTGTGGAGGATGAAACGAGCAAGTGCCAAGCTTGACATATGGTGATTTCTGGGGCAGGCTGTAGCATTCAGAGAGGTTTGCTGGCAGCCCAGCCTCGAGAAAGCAGGGATGGGGATTTGGATGCATGGTGACATTGTTCTGGAAAATGTTCTCCTGAAAGGCAACCATGTCATCTCCCTGCCCTGGATCACTCCTCTGGTGGAGGAGCTGGGCCCTTGGCATGCCTGGGTCTGTCTTGGGGCGGGCAGCGTGTTCATTAAAGTGCTCTCTCAGCCCTTGGTGCTGCTTGGCTCTGAGTTGCCAAACTGTAAATGATGATGAATGGATGGTGGTCTGTGTGTATGGTGTGTGTGGATTTTGGGTATCCAGGGCCTGTGTGCAATTATAAAAAGTGTGATATCAGCAGCTGATTCTGTCATGACGGGAGCAAATGAGCTCCTGATATTTGAAAACTTGTTCCCAAATTTTCTAAAATAGGGTTGCAATTTGGAAAACAAAAGGTATTGAAAGCCCTATCTTTTCTCTCTTATCTTTCTATTTGATTTGGTCCCCTTTTGTTTTTTTTTCCTGCGATGCGTGCGTTTTTGGGTAATTCTCTGTCATTTCCTTCCCTTTCTCTTATCTCTCCCTCTGCAGTTCTCTCTCTTTTCCTCTCTATCCCTCTCCCACTCTCCCTCCCCTCAATTTATTTGCAGGCGGGTTGTCTCTTTGATTTACTGTCTCTCTCCTCAGTAGAATTATGATAAATGGATTGTATGGCTTCGTCTGAGCTTGTCCAACATCACGTACCCATGCCGGGTCAAGTCCCTTCGGAGCGTGGAAACCGAGGGGAGATGCAGGGGCTGGAGGTGGAGCAAGTGTTGGAAACAGGACTTGGTCCTTATGGACTTCGCATCACCTCCTGAACTTTTTTAGGCTGGGGTTCTGGTGTGGGTTTTTCTCTTGCCACACCTGTGTGTGAACGCATGGAGGCTTGTGAAAATGGGAGCAGGGATTTGATTGGGTGCTTTCAGGCACATCAGCCAGCATCTTTCAACTTAGTGTACCCTAAATGTGGGTAGAGTTTGCCGCCTGTAATTGGAGCATCTCATCCCGCGGTCGCAGCAGGCAGCGCTTTATTGATAAAGTTGTTCTGTAGTTGCTGAGCAAACACCCCCAAATCTGAGCTTCATTAAGTTATCGCCTGCCCTGTTGCGATGCATCTTCATTGCACGCTGAAATCCACGCCGCTGACGGGGGATCCCGGAGGAGGCCGGGGCTGTGCTGTGCAGCCACAGCTTAATGCATCCCGTCACAAATTGACACAGCACGCTCGTGCTCGCCTGATAGATGTAAATTCCTTCCCTTTCCCGCTGAAAGTGAGGGGTTTTCTTGGCCACCGCAGATCTCCTCATGCTGGCAGCAGCTGAGGTGTCTTTGCAGAGCAGGCATGGCTGCTCCTCCCTCCCGAGAGGTTCATACAGACCCTTAAAACACAGGAAGGCAATATTTTGTGTTGACTTGTCGTTGTTTAGTGCATCCTCTCCCTCCCCGGCTGGGTTTGTTACTCGGTGGGTAATCCTTCATAACGAACCTGCGGGAGATTGATGGGGGGAGCTCGTTATGCACTTCCAGAGCAGTTTCACCGTGGTAGTGTACAGCAAAATGCACCATTAAAGGCAGAGAGCCCTGGGAATGATGGGACGTAATTAGTTGTTGCTGTAATATTTTTGATTGAAAGCGTGTAGATGCTGGAAGCAGCTTTGGGAAGTTGGTGCTCTCAGGAAGCTGAGAAGAGCAGCAGCTCTTGTCAAAGGGGAGAGGCTGATCCTGCTCGTACCTTTCCTGCTGCTCCAGCACTGTAATTAAACCACCTGGGAGATGCCAGCTCCTTCACAGCACAACAGCGCCCCCCTCACAATTCCAAGCAGGAACCAAATGGGGAGTCCTCCAGTAGAATAGACTTTTTGGGTGAGGTGCTCACCCAGCAGCTCACTGCCTTAATCCCTGCGGCAGAGCCGTGTGGATTCTGTGTTCCTCCTTTTCCCCGGATTAGTCTGAATTTCAGGATGTGTTAAACACTTGCAGAGGTGAAACTGGTCTGTGTCCATGGGATGCTGTGGTTAGAAGTGTGGTCATGGAAAGAAACCTGGAATCACTTAGGCAACTTCCTGGTGTGCTTGAACCCTTCCATGGAATGAGAGAATCCCAGAATGGTTTGGGTTTCTTGTTCCACCCCCTGCCATGGGGAGGGACACCTTCCGCTATCCCAGGTTGCTCCAAGGCCTGTCCAACCTGGCCTTGGACACTCCAGAGATGAAGCATCCACAGCTTCTCTGGGCACTCTGTGCCCGGGCCTCACCACCCTCACAGGGAATAATTCCTTCCTAATATCCAGTCTGAACATACTCTTTCGCAGTGGGAAGCCGTTCCTGCTTGTACTGTCACTCCATGCCCTTGTCCACAGTTCCTTTCCAGCTCTCTTGGAGCCCCTTTACGTACTGCCACACCAATATAAGATCACCCTGGAGCCTCCTCTTGGCCAGGTCGAACAATCCCAATTTGCTCCGCTTTTCCTCACAGCAGAGATGCTCCATCTCTCTAATTATCTTCTTGGCCTTCTCTGGACTTGCTCCAACAGCCTCATGTCCTCCCTGTGCTGGAAGGCCGTGCTCCAGGTGGGATCTCACTTCAGCAGAGTGGAGGATAAATTAATCTATGGGAACAGTGAAAATTGAATTCAAGCTATTCCCTCGGCTCCTGTGGGACCTTCCTTCCATTGGTATGGAGACGCAAACCACAAGTGTATGGAATGGTGATGATGGAAGCCATGGTGCCACCTGGACATGGCTTGGAGTCATGACAGCCACGGGAAGGCAGAGCTCATGGTATCATAGCAGTTAATGTTATTTAGCACTAGGCTTTGGAATAAAGCGTCTTGGCTCTGTTTCCCTGTCACTGCCTTTCTCTGGTAATGTCACCAAACTTGGACAGAAGCTTCCCAAGCTGTGCGTTTGCCTTGGGCTGATTTTGCTGAAGCTCTCGGAAGAGAAGGAAGAGGTAGGAAGCAAGCTTGGCAATTATGAGCATGAAATAGAGGGGAAAATATGGTCCTTATGGGAAAGAAGTCTTGCTATTGTTCACCTTCAGAAAACCACGCTGTGGGGCTGGGGCTGCCCAGGGATGGGCTGTGGGGCTGGACAGTGTTCTGAACCCATTGGCACTTGCTGAGGCACATCAGGATGAGTCTCTGAAGATCCCACCTGTGGAGCATCTTCTGCCCCCTGGACCAAGCCCCGTGTGCCCTGCCCTGGTCCTGGCTGGGCTGCCCTCCCATCTCCCTTCCATCCAAAGGCTCAGCTGTCAGCACCCACCTCTCTGCTCCCCACGCATCTCGGGGGGCTTATTTCCAGCAGCTGGCATCCTTTCCAAATCTCCCTCTCCCCATCTGTTGTTATCAAGCCTCCTCGCTCCTTATTTTGCTTAATTTCTATCTTTTTCCTTTTGGTTGTCTAAGACAAGCCTGCGTCTCTCTGCATATGCCCAAGCATTTGCTTTTGAGTGCCTTGGGCTGGTTCCTGCCGTTATCTTCTTGCAGGAGCGCTGCTGTTCCTTGCTTCGGGAGAGGGACTCTGTCCCTGAGGCACTTATTGAGGAGTGATGCACTTGGAGAAGTTTCTTTGTGGCCTCCCTGGGTAGAAAATGTGTTGTTGTATCTCTAGCTTTCCAAAATGTGACCAGGTTGGGTTAGTTTGGGTTGGCCTGCTTGCCTTTGTGTGTGTCTGCCTGCATCCAGACCCCACTCCCTGCGAGGGAGAAGTGACACCTCCTCACAGCACAACTGGCACAAGCCTGCCGTGCCAGGATGTCTGGAATATGGGTTACAGGCTGGGGATTTTGGGAGATAAGTTCTGCTTCAGGTTGGACAGTTCAGAAAGCTTTTCCTGGAAGAGGCTTCAATCCTATCGAGAAGGGTGGTTGGCAAGATGGCATCAGCTGGTGTGAGATGAAGGCTGTTCTCACCAAAATAACTTATTTTTTTTGTGCTGTTGGAATGATGCCAGCCCATCCTTCACTCCCCTGAGATGCAGCTTATCCCGCTGCAGGCATCACCTCTGGCCAGGTTTGCCCAGGAGGGTGTGGGGAGCCCGGGGCAGCAGCACATCCTCCCTGTCTGGATCCTGTGCCTGCCATCCCAGATGGATGCGCTGCTCGGCGCGGGGAAGCTGGTGCATTCTAATTGCTGGCATCTTTACTTGTTACGAGTGTAATTGTGAGTAGACGTTTGTTTTTGTATTGATAATTAGGGACTGGAACAGATGGTGAAGGCTTAGTTTAAAGTAATGTGTCCATTAAAGAAAATCTACTGTATACAGCTGAAGATTCTTCACTCCAAGAGAGCTCAGCTCTCGGTAGCAGAGCTTCTCTCCCCCTAATGAGGGCTCCGGCTGTCACAGCCTGGCCAGCGGAGCCTCCAATCCTGCAGACTTCTCCCAGGGAGCACACTGAGCTCCCTCCTGGCAGAGCATCCCCCACATGCCAGTGGGCAGGGGTGGAAGGAGGTGCTGGAGGAGCGGTGCCTTGGGCAGGTGAGGGGATGGCAGTGCCTTGGGCACAGAGGCTGATCCAGGTGACAGGTGACACGGTTCATCTGATGTGGCCAACGATGCTGTGCTGGCTGTCAGAGGCACAGGGAGATGATGTACCCCTGTGCCGACACCCCCTGGGGGTTTAATTAATTTAATTAATTCCCTGTGCCAATTAACGAGGACTGGTCCTCACGGAAGGGTGAGGCAGTTGGGAAGGAGGTGTGAGGTGTCCATGTGGCTTCTCCACTCATTAAGGATGCTCAGGCACTGATCTGCACTAATCCCCTCGTTAGCAGCATTCCCTGCCTGTCCTCCTGTGCTCCCAGGTGATGGATGGTTGTGGGGGGGTGATCCCTGTGTCCCCTTGTCTGTAGTGGTATTTTGCAGATGTGGATGCTGGGATCTTCGTCTTGTCCCCCATTTCTCTGTGAGGACCTGGGATCTGCAAACCCTCTCCTGCTGAAGGAGGGTGCTCAGCAGCCTTAGCCCTGAGAAGCCTGGCCATATGTCTCACCAAGGTCACAGTGTCACTTTTACAGCCCAGAAAATGAAGTAAAATCCAAGGGTTTCCTCTAAGAGGAAATGGGAGAGGTCAATGGGAAGTTGCTGAGCCGAGTCAGTCCTTCTGGTGCCAGTGCCTCTGCAGTCACGGGGTTGAGTGAGCTCAGCAGGAACGGGGAGACTGAAACATTTTATTTTATTTAACCATCTTATTTTATTTAACAAAAAACTCCCAAATGAACCACTTTGTCTTGTTGTGGATCTTTTTGTCTATGACAGTTTCCTTGGGAGATAGGGCAGGGTATGAGCAGGAGATGGTCTGCAGAGGGTCAGGCTCTCAGCCCTCTTTTTCCTTTGGTTTGTAAATTGCTTTGGAAATGTGGAGCTGTGGAAGTGCAAGTGTTGCCCACAAAAATGGTATTCGTTAGCCAGTGTGGAACAAGCCAATAATTACACACTCGAGAGAGACATTGATTATTTATTTCAGAGTTGCACAAGCCTGTGGTGTTCCAGAGATCAAGCACCCCAACTATCAAAGCTTTTTACTATTTATGCATTTTAGCAATCAAAGGAATAAGTGTTCACTGGCTACAATGTTCTCTTATGAATTAGTATTCTATCTTCTGTTGGTTAATGATTCTCTTGTTTCTCATGCTGATTAGTCCACATGCTCAATCTTTCTCATTTTTTTGGTCAGTAGGTTTCTGGGGTCAGTGGTCCATGATCTGCCCCTGCTGGAATGGCCTTTTACCCAGTTGGAGCTGATTTCAGCACAATTTGCGCAGTTGGCTTTATTAGTTTCTTCCTTATCTCAGGTGTTCTGCCAGACATCCCTGTGGCCTGTAAATTCTGTATTCTCTGTGCTATCTCTCAGTGGCACATCCTTCTTCCTGGGCTTTCTTGACTTCACCCTAGGTCTGGGATCACTGAAACGTGTGAAGCCCTAAACCTTAACAAGGCAACCTACCAACAAGGAATTTGTCTTTCCAACATCTGGACATCGCTTAGAGCTTGCGAGCTGCTCTCTGTTTCACAGATTAAATCTCCCTTCTTGATGATTAGGCTTGAAAGTCACAAAGATCAAACCTCAAAGAACATTGTTTCTTAAGAAAATTTTACAATTCCACATTTTGCAACACGAGCGCTGCATCTGTAGTGAAAACCTTGTGAATGTGACCTCCCTGACCACAGCCCACAGAATCCCCTTAGGACTCCAGAAACATCCAACCTGAAAGCTTCTCTGTGGTTCTTTTCCATTTATTCATTTATTGTTAATTCATTTCTCTATTTATTTAGTTATTTTGAAGGCTCCTTCTTCAGCATTGCTGCTGTGCCTTCCTGCTTTCCTTCCAGCATGTGGAGCCTTTGGGGAGGAACACGAGGAGGGAAGGGATGTGATTTTTGGGAGGGCTGCTGGTGAGTGTCACTCAGAGCAGGGTCGGTCCTCGTGTGCTGCTGTCCCACAGGGTGGCTGTGCTTTATCAAAAGTACATTTCTCTGTCAACCCCCGGGGAAGGAAGCTGTGAGTGTGTGGAACAGGAAGGGAGATGATGGAGTGAAAAGCCTTGCTGAATAAACCCTTGGAAGAAGTGCCCTTCCTGTAACAGAGCATGTCCTTATTTATCACACAGGGAGGATGGGCTGGCTCGGGTCCCAGCCTGGCCATGCTCCCTGTGTCACCCTGTCCTCTGCTGCCTCAGTTTCCCCTGTGTGGCACAGGGACACCCTGTTTGCTTTGGGGGAGAACTCCAAGTGTTTTAGGGACTCTCAGAGCATCCCTCCCCATGTAACCCCCTGCCAGGGGAGCACTGGATGTTTGCAGGGCCTGTTGCTCCCATCTCCACATCCACGTATGCATGTATACATCTGTCTGCTCCTTTGAAGGGCTGTTGCAAGGATTAGTGGCTGTTTAATTAGGGGCTGGGCTGTTTGGAAGGGAAGGAAGGCTTGGAGGTGGTGGGAGGGTGAAGGGTGGTGGGGGTAGAAACTTGGTGGAGGTCTGGAGCACAAGCACTCAGCCCCATTTTGACAAGGGCAGGAAGTGACAGGACAAGGGGAACGGCTTCCCACTGCCAGAGGGCAGGGTTAGACTGGATATGAAGGAATTCCCTTCCCTATGAGGGTGGGGAGGCCCTGGCACAGGTTACCCAGAGAAGCTGTGGCTGCTCCATCCCTGAAGTGTCCAAGGCCAGGTTGGATGGGGCTTGGAGCAACCTGGAATAGTGGAAGGTGTCCGTGCCCATGGCAGGGGGTGGAATGAGATGAGCTTTAAGGTCCCTTCCAACCCAAACCATTCTGGGATTCCATGGTTCAAGGCTGGAGAGGAGTTGCAGCTGGGATACCTCGTTTTTAGCTGCCTTCTGCCAAATGGAAAGTGACCAAAACTGTGTAAAGTGACGTGTGATAGCGTGAAGGTCACCACGCTTTTCTGTTTCCCATAGGGAGCGGGAGTGGAACCTCTCCTCTCCTCGGGCACTGTGAGCAGGAACAGCCTGGCACCGTGCAAAGCAGGGGGGCTGTGGGCTTTGAAGCCCCCTGGCAGTGCCACCGCCGCATCCCGGGGCTGCTTTGCCAGCTCCCAACCCCTTTTCACTCCATCCCTGGGGACTGCCTGGCTCTCCCTGCCCCGGGGGCCACGCTCGCCCCTGGGAGGGATTTCGGGAGTGTTTATCACTCGTGTCAGGGTGGGGAGCTCCTGGTCACGCTTCTCCAGCTTCCCATCCCGGAGCGGCTGGCAAAGGGAGGGATTGGAAGATTAATTGGAGTCTTGTTTCCCGCCTGTGATTGCTGGAGCAGGCGCAGAGAGATTAAAAGCAGCAGCCCGGCGGCAGCACAGATTCCTGGGCTGATTTTTATTTCCTGACCTTTATTTCTCTGGTCGCACCCGTTTTCCTGGTGCTGCGAAGCTGCCGTGAGTACCTGGGAGCACGGAGGAAAGGGGAGGGGTGGGGGATGCTCAGCTCTGCCAGCTGCCAGCGGCACATCTCCTCCTCCTGTTTGGTCGGGACACAGGAATCGAGTCAATTAATCTGCATGTCTGCTTGCTGCAAACAAATAAATAAAACCTGGAGGGTTTTCCCCATCTGTTTCTTTATGGTGTTGCTCTCACTATTATTCTTGTTGTGTTTTGTTGGTTTGTTGGGTTTTTTTATTTATTTAAAGTCTAAAAGTAGGGCATGATGTGATTCTGTGAAATACAGCATCCTTTAATTTTTAAGGTTTTTTTTGAGTTGGTAATAGAATTTCCCTTTCCTGGGCATGGAAGGGTCAGAGCTGGCAGCGTGGGCTGGGTGCAGGCTGTGGCTCTTTGCACAGAATCTGGTCCTGCACCATTTTCTCTGTAGCGAAGCTGCTCTGAGTCCTCTAGGTGCATTGGGGCAGCTGCTGACGATTCCTGAGCATTCCAAGGGTCAGGTGCACACCTGTGAAGGCAGCCAAGTGTTTTTCTGTGTCTCTGTGCTCATAATGTAATCGAAAACCTAGGGAATAACTAGTTTATTTTCCTTTTTTTCTGTTTCCTCAGAAACTTTGATGGATACGCGGACAGCGACGGCCGAGCTGGGCTGGACTGCCAACCCCCCTTCAGGGGTAAGTCCCATTCATCCAGCTGATCCTTATGGATCTGGGGTGGTGGGCTTCATGCTTTTAACCCCACTATTTATGGGGGTAAAATGCTGGTGGGAAGGCGGGGAAGTCACAGTGGGAGCGGCGGTGCCCCACAGGACTGGTGTGGGGTGGCCAGGGCACTGCTGTCCGGCTGATCCAGGCGAAGCGTCCCTTCCCCAAGCCATTCCTGGGGCTGTGGTGAAGATGGAGCCTGTCTCCATCTCCATGCTCTCTCTTCCCCTTCCTGTCCTCCTTCCCAGTGGAGGGTTTGTCCCCATCACCACTCTCCATCCCCCTGCTCGTGCCTTCCCTCTCCCTGTGCCAAAAGGCTTGTAATTAGGAAACATTAGCAGGCCCAAAACAGCTTTCCTACCTGGAACATCATCCATAATTGCACTCGGCAGTGCTCTTCCTTGACTATTAATGTCACTTTTATGAAGTAATGAGGAACCAAACACCCTGAGGCACTTAAAACATCTTTTTTATATAAGATGAGCCTTTGAGGAATGGAAGCATAAAGTAACCTGACTCACATTCTCCTGGCAGAAGAAGTGAGAGATGGAGCTGTGGGTGGGAGGGGATGTGAGCTGATGGATGGGCACCATGGTGGGACAGGCAGGCATTGTCTATCCCTGGGGACTCCAGGATGTGGCACTGGAGGGGAAAGGATGCTAGGCTGCATCTTTGTTAGGTTGTCACTGGTTTGGCCAGGTCTTCAATAGAAATGAAGTGCAACACCATTACCAAAGCTGGACTACACCTGCAGCAGGCACAAAATCCACTCCAGGCATGTCAAAGCCCCTTCAGTGGGGGCATTTTGCTACTGAATTGCTTTGGAAAAATTCTGGGCCCAGATAAATTGCTGGAAAAATGCTGAAGGGGCACGTGCAGGTGATGGAGAAGGGATATAAATAGCTGCCTGCAGCTGCTGTCACTGAAAGCCTGTGCAAGGCAGGCAGGGAGCTTCTGTTGTAAGGCATGGTGGTCTCAGCCTCTGTGGAGCAGCAGAGTGAAGCTCCTCCCCAGCCCCATCCCTGCATCCCTCCATCCCTCTGTGCATCCCTGCAGCCATCCAACTCCCACTCCTCTGAGAGTTCCTGGTGAGGCTTCCCTTTACAGGAGTGTGTATTAGACCTTCCACAAAGTATTTAAAACACCAAATCTTTTACCTAAAATCATAGAATCACAGAATCCTTTAGGTTGGAAAAGCCCTCTCAGACCATCGAGTCCAACCATTAACCCAGCACTGCCAAGGCCACCACTAACCCATGTCCCCAAGTGCCACATCTACATGGCTTTTAAATCCCTGCAGGGATGGGAACTCCACCACTGCCCTAGGCAGCTGTGCCAGGGCTGGTCAACCCTTCCCACGAAGGAATTTTCCCTAACATCCAGTCTAAACCTCCCCTGGCACAACTTGAGGCTGTTTCCTCTCATCCTGCCCCTTGTTCCCTGAGAGCAGAGCCTGAATCGCCCCTGGCTGCCCCCTCCTGTCAGGGAGTTGTGGAGAGCCAGAAGGGCCCCCCTGAGCCTCCTTTTCTCCAGGCTGAGCCCTGCTGGGTTCCTCAGCTGCTCCTGGTGCTCCAGACCCTTCCTGAGCTCCGTTTCCTTCCCTGGACATGCTCCAGCCCCTCAATGTCGTTCTTGTCATGAGGAGCCCAAGGCTGACCCCAGGACCGGTGGTGCCTCAGCAGTGCCCAGCAGAGGGGACAGTCAATGCCCTGGTCCTGCTGGTCACACCATTCCTGACAGAGAGAGTGACTCCTGGCTGCTGTTGGGTGTCAGCTTCTCCCAGGCTCCTTTCATCTCTCTTGGGGCTGGAGGCACAGGGATTTGATGGGCCACCTCTCCTGGCCCTGGGGTTGCCATTGGCATGGGCTCTGTGCAGGCTTTGGGTCCCTTTGGGCGGTGGCACCTCCCCGTGGTGTGCTGAGCTGCCAGGGGGCTGTGCACCCTGCTCACAGATCTGCCCTGGGGCTCAGGGGCTGTTGATGCCCGTGCTGGGGCCAGATGGCAGGCTGGCTGCAGGGCTGTGGTGTCTGAGGGCTGGCTGTGGCAGGATGTGGGCTCTCTCCTTCTGCTCTCCCTGACGGACGTGCTTTAAATCTTAGTGGAGGCAGAGAACAACATTGACTTAATCCCCAGCTCCCTGTGAATTATTTAGTAGCATCTCATCAAAATGATGCATTTGTTGCTGTTGGAGCATCGGTGGCAGCACCGCTGGCACTGTGGGTCCTTCCAGCCACAGGGACCTGCTGCTCCCAGTGCCTGGTAGCAGGAGTGCTCAACCCAAGGGAGACACAAGGCAGTGGCAGGATCTGGCCCTGGATCCTCATGAGGTTTTTTCAAGGGGCATTTCCTGTTGTTCCTAAATACAGGAAACCCTGAAGTGCAGCAGGGTCTGCTGGCAGGTTCTGACTCTGAGATTTTTGAGGATGAAGAGAAGGATTCTCATGGCAAAGACAGTGGAGCCATGGGACTGGTGTTAATGCTGGAGGAGAGCTCGTTGTCTGGCCTTAATTGGAGGCAGGGCTGTAATGCAAAGCCCAGGTGGGAGCAGCAAATAATGCCAACCCCCTTGGTTGCTGAGGACTGTGCAGCTCCTGCTCTGAAAAGGTGCCTGGTAATGAAGGGGCACTGAGTGCACACGCCTTGTTCACGGGGGAGAGGGGGCTTTGCAGCACTCACGGCATGGGATGAGGAGGAAGAGCACTCAGCTGGGTGTGGGAGGCTTTGTTGCTGGTTTGGTAACCACGGCTTAACAACAATGTGCAGCCTTGAGCTGTGATCTTGGCTTGAGCACAGTGGAGCCGAGGAGGTACCTGGGAGTGAGTGTTCTGCTGCTCGAAGTGTAGGACCCTGCTTTGAGAACAAAACAAAAACCTGTGTTTTGTTACATCAAGGCTGTGGCTTACAAGAGGGGAGCTTGGGGACGAGTTGAGAAATGTGGCTGTTCAATGGAAAAAGGAAGAGGGGAGAATCTGTGAGGTTTCAGAGTCGGTCGTGGTGCATCAGCTCGTCAGGACAATGTGACAGGGCAGGGTGGCATCACCCATCTGCTGCTGTGCCCCATCTAAACACAGGCTGCAGCATTGCTCCTGGAAATTATCCCTGATACTGAGGGAGCTGCTTAAAGATTGCCATATGAATAATGCTGTTATGAGGAGACTGTAAACATGGATTAGTTAAAATGAATGGATTATGAGGTTGTAAATCTGTCTGTAGGACTCTAATGCCATCATAGACTATTCACAGTTTGCCGCTGTCCCTTAATTGAAATTGTAGCCTGGATTATATTAATGCCCTTCTATAAATCGAATTGCGAATCTATATTCTCTCTCTCCACAGCAGTAATGTTTTATTTAGTTAGTTTTCTTTGCCGGGGGAAGGATCCCGTTGTGCCGGGAGCCTGGGGTCAGGCTCACTCTCCAGCCCACGTGCTGGCTCGGGCTTTAATGAAGCTGTGGCCTCGTGCTGCCTTCCCTCCTGCCTCCAGGTGCCTGGGCCATCTTTCTTCCCATTTTTACATCTTCCCAGGGCAGCTGAGGCAGTTGCCCAAGTGGAAAAGATGGTTTAGCATCGGTTGGGAGCAATGGGGAGAGGCACAGAGGGGCAAGAGAGTGAGGATTTCTCCTGGTGCTGTTGTGGTCGGTGTTTCTGCATGTGCATCACATTGTGTGTCCATAACCACATTCCTAATCCCCTTTGGAGCATTGGGCTTGCCCTCCCAACCCTGCCCTGAACAGGGTGAGCCGCCATCACCGGTGCCTCTTCCTGCTTCTCACCACTTCTCCCTCCTGCTTTCTGCAGTGGGAAGAAGTCAGTGGCTACGACGAGAACCTCAACACCATCCGTACGTACCAGGTGTGCAATGTCTTCGAGCCCAACCAGAACAACTGGCTGCTCACCACGTTCATCAACCGGCGCGGGGCTCACCGCATCTACACCGAGATGCGCTTCACCGTGCGGGACTGCAGCAGCCTCCCCAACGTCCCCGGCTCCTGCAAGGAGACCTTCAACCTCTACTACTACGAGACAGACTCTGTCATTGCCACCAAGAAGTCTGCCTTCTGGACAGAGGCTCCCTACCTCAAAGTGGACACCATCGCTGCTGACGAGAGCTTCTCCCAGGTGGACTTTGGGGGCCGCTTGATGAAGGTGAACACAGAAGTGAGAAGTTTTGGGCCCCTGACGCGCAATGGCTTTTACCTGGCTTTCCAGGACTACGGGGCTTGCATGTCACTGCTGTCTGTCAGGGTCTTCTTCAAGAAGTGCCCCAGCGTGGTGCAGAACTTCGCTATCTTCCCGGAGACCATGACGGGCGCGGAGAGCACCTCCCTGGTGACGGCGCGTGGCACCTGCATCCCCAACGCCGAGGAGGTGGACGTGCCCATCAAGCTGTACTGCAACGGCGATGGCGAGTGGATGGTCCCCATCGGCCGCTGCACCTGCAAGGCTGGCTACGAGCCTGAGAACAACGTGGCTTGCAAAGGTAAGGTTGGGTTTGGGCAGCGAGCCCTTTGTATTGGTTTTAAGACAAATTTGTCCCTGAACAAATTGTTTCGTGCAGTGGGCAGTGCTTGCCCTGATGTGGTTTTGCTCCAGGGAGCGGGCAGGAATTTGGGAGCAGCGGTCAGCCTGTGGTTTCTCGGTGTGCTCTGGTCAGTAGCCAGACTTGGCGAGCAGCGTGGTGGGGATGCAGATGGTGGTGCCATCATGCGGGCAGCCACCTCTGTGCTGTGGTGCCCTCAGAGGGCCGTGCTCGCCGGAGCTGCTTTCATCTGCCTCGTTATCTCCCTGGCAGAGCCAGGCAGCAGCGGGGCTGCTCTGGTTCTTGGCATTAATTGGAATTATTGTGCTGGATTTTGAGTTCCCCCAGCCACGCTGTCGGCGAGCTGCTGCCTGCTGGTGTCCTGCAGCACGGGGTTGTAAATATGGAAATAGTGCTCACTGCTTCTCATCTCCTTTTTCTCTTCTAATGGGTATTTCCCAAATACCATTGGAGGGTTATTTTTTTTCCCACTGGTCGACCTTTCCCTCTCCTCTCCCAAATTAAGTTGTTGGTTCTGCACGCTATTTGGAAGGAGGGAAGAGGAGAGGGCTTTCTGCATGAGGTACCGACCCTGTTTCATCTGTTCCAAATAGCTTCTAGAAAGTCAGCACCACCAGGACAAGGAGTGGTTGGGAAGAATGAGAAGTTCAGAGTGCTTTGGGGCTGGTTTTGGGGGTTGTGATGGGAAGAGGTCCAACTTGGATTTCTTTTGGTGCAGTTGGTGGCAACATGTGCACTACCAGGCTTGGCTGTGATGCTCCTTGGGGAGTCCACCTCTGTGATTCTTCTCCACCTGTAACGGATATGTGAAAATGACAAAGCTGGGATTCAGGCCGTGGAGAAACTTGTTTGATGGTTTGCTCTAAACCGGGGAACTTGTGTAGTTTTTCACCATGAAAAGCCTCATTCCCACCTGGCCAAGGTGGGAATGGTGACACCTTCCCGTGCCAGGGCTCCAGCAAGTGGGAGAGCACCAGAATCCTTGCTTCAGCAGCATCGCTGGTCGATTCCTGTGAGTTCTGTGGTTGACCCTGAGGGTGGTTTTGTTCCCACCAGGAGATTCTTGCGAGGAGCTGAAGCGCTCTGTTGGAGGGAGGGCTCTGTGCAATCCAAGCGTTTCTGGCGAGTCGTTCCTCTGCTATTGAACCAACAAGCAGAAAGCACACATGGTTTTATGGCAAAGTGACATTTCTCATCGTGGGAAAACAAATACTAATCTTAGCTAAACACTGGAATTGGGAAGTAATGTCACTCTGCCAGAAATGGAGGAAAACAGTGATAATGTAAAACTGTGGGGTTTGGTAATGTTGGCCTTTCTGCCAGTTGGAGGAAGGTGGGGTCTTGTGTGCTTCTAACCCCTGGGAGGAGTGTGGTGCACCTACTCAATGCTTGCAGTTTGCGAAAGGGTAGAGGATGGAGAACAGAAGGATATGAGAGGCATGGGAGCAAACCTGGTGGGTGTTAGACCCATCTCCATGGGTTTTTTTGTTTCCTTCTCTTTGCAGACCCCACAAGGGTCATGAGGTGTTCATGCCATCAAAGCCACACCAAATAGAGCCCAGGAAATTGGGGATTTGTTGGATTTTCTGTGCTGTAGCACCTGTCTCCAGCTGTGCTCCCACTCCTCCACAGTGCTGATCCCAAAGGAGAAACTGCCAAGCTCCTGGCAAGTGTTTTGCCTTTGCATGGGGAGCATGCTTTGTATTCAGACTCCTTGAGGTGAAAATTAGGGATCCTGGCAGCTCCAAGGGAGTAGAAATATCCTTTATGGATTGACTGGCAGCAGGTAGGATCCTGAGAGACACTGGAGTACGCTGTGGGTGCAGGGCAAGCAGATGGTCAATGGCACCAGGCACACCTGTGATGACAGGAACCTGCTCTTTGGTGATTCCATGGGTGCCAGTGAGGTGCTTTCTAAGAAGCAGAGCTCCAGTGACTCCCCTCTCCCAGTCCTGTGAGAGTATTTTCCAGTTCCCATGTCAGGAGGACAGAGAAAAGGCTGGGATTGCATGAGACTTGAGTGTCTGAAGGCTCTGCTCAATGCTGGTGAGGAACCCAAATCCAGTACAACCCCCATCCCCTCTAAGTTCACTTAAACCTCTCCTAAAAGCTTGATCTAAGGTTAACACCAGGGCTTTTGGCAAATTAACTGTGTTTGAGTAAAAATCTGACCTTGGGTTGGACTCTGGCTCTGTGGTAGCTCGTTGGCCATCAGGCTCCTCCTTGTATCCCCATGGACCTTGGAGCTGGCAAGGGAAGACCTAAGCCCACTGCTGCCTTTCACGAAGGTCAGTGGGCAGGGGGTGGCACATTGCAAAGTTTAGAAATAATAATTCCTTGGATTTCTGTTTGACTTTGTGTTCTCCAAAAGGGTTGTATTTCCCTGGCCAGTTTGCCTTGCAGGGAAGCTGCCAGGATTGCACCCTGTCTCCTGGGAAGCACACGCTCCTGACATCTGCTCCAAGCCTTCATCAGCCTGAGATGAGCCACTTAAAAAGCCTGTGGGAATTGTCACCAAGGAAATAAAACAAAAAAAGAAAATCCCTCAGTATCTGAAGGCTGAGAAAATGGGCTTAATTCCTCTGTGGTGGGGGAAAAAAATAGGGTTGGGTTGTTTAGCTCCCCCAGCTCCCTCTCATCCCTCACTCCCCTGGGATAGGGGCTGTGCCTATCATGAGGCCATTAGAGCGGCGCGGGTTCGTGCTGACAGTGGGGCTGGGGCCGCTCAGGGATTCATTAATCCTGGCTTCTATCGGCCCTTCCCGCCCGTGGGAGGCACAGGCACAACGCCACCTTCCTCAGGGGCACTGGCAGCCCTAAGGAGTTTATCCTTGTGTTTTGGGATCAGTGGGATGGGGGCTGTTACCACCACCATCACCACACTGCACCATGATGGGCCTGGGAGGGTGGGGAATTGTCTTTGTGGATCTGCCCCATTATTTGTTCCCATCCCAGGCTGGTTTGGCACAGAGCTCCTGGCACAGCTCTTGGCTGTGCCCCAAAGCCCAGTGGCCTGCCCAGCCCATCCTCCTGGGCACTCTGTGGCCGTGTGGGTGGTGGGTCAGTGCGAGATGGAGGCTCTGGCTGAGTCCCAGCTGAATAATTCATTGGTGCCGTAGCCCACGCTCCGCTTGGGTTGATATTAAATCCATTCGTCTTGCTCTGCCCCGGCCCTCAGCCCTGCTTTATGGCTTCCTTGCGTGGTCAAGGGGCAATGCATCATCCTGCTGGGGAGGAGGTGGGAGGGAAAGCGGCAGCGAGGATCACTGGGAGGCGGGGGAAACCTTGGATGAGCACACTGGGTGGATTTCACTTGTTCTCCTCAAGGAAGATGATTAAACCCTTTCTCTCCTGGTGTTTGAAACCAGATGATGCCAAAGTAACCCCTCAATGGAGTGTTGACAGTCATGTCTCTTGGCTTTCATCCCTTTTGACTTTGAGGACAGGGCACTGTGTCTTTGTCTGCTGGAATCACGCTGACTTCGCTCTGACCTTCTTGGTGCCGGGCGCTAACTCGGGTGCAGGGAGAAGGAAAAAGCCTGGGACTAAACCAGCTTTGTGCTGAATTTTTTTGTTGTATTTATATACCCAGGAAGAAGGGCTGAGCAAGCAGTCCTGCTGCTTCCCGGCCTTGTCTCACTTTTGGTTTTCCCCTCCTGGCAAATTCTTTCCTGGCACATTCGGAGCCTCCGATCTGCCACTGCCGGCCTGTTTGCTACAGCAGCTGGAAATCTGAGCTGGCAGGGGGGCAAAATCAAACAAAACTCCACAAAACAAGAGCAAAGCTGAGCTGTGATGCCTGCAATGCAAAGGCTGCTCATCAAGCAGCCTTGCTTCCAGGCATCCCTGGCTTTCCCCTATCCCATCTCCAGCTGAGTCCCCCCATCCTTCACCTGCTGACCAACGTGCTGGGCTCTGCCAGCCTTTGCCAAAGCTCTGTGTGGGTTTATCCTGGTCTCCTTCATCCCTTTGGTTTCTCTGTCTCTGTTTGCTCTTCCCTTCTGCCTTTTGTGTGGGAGAATGGATTTGGGAAAGGAGCAGTGGGAGGGGCACATCCGACCTTGAATGTCAGGAGTGAGCAGCTCCATGCTGGTCCCCCTGTTATCCTCCCTTCCTGCTGAGCAGCCCTGGTGATAATTATTGATTTCCTCTACTTATCCATCACAGGAGATTGGAAACAATGTGATTTATAAAGTGATTTTTCAAATAATTGCGAACATTTTGCAATTAGTAGTAGAACAATTTGCTATCACTTAAAACAGGGGAAATGTCAAGTTTTCCGGATGAAATGGTTGCCTGTGTTGAGAACTGGGACTTTCTGGTCTCTGGCTGTGCCCTTGCCTACCTTTCCCCTGCTCCATGGTCCGGCCCCATGCCCCTGTACCACGTTGGGGCACTCAGGAGGGGATTTTTGGGGTGATGAAGGTGATGTTGGTTTTGTCCCATGGGTGAATGGCAGCAAGGGAGGTCCTGGGGACACAGGACCCTGCTCCCTGTGCCTTTGAGTGTATCCATTCCATCCCAGGGTGCTGCAGCATCGGCAGAGGCTGCAGAAAAGCCTTTTTTTTGCTTTTTAGAGTGGTTTAATTTTAAATTTTTTCTCCAATCTGCTGGTCTGTGCACTTCCCTGTGGTTGGGAATCTTCTTCTTTCCAGCCTCTGTGCTGACATCACCACCTCTCACCTCCCCACTATCCCAGAATCTCAGTCCAGCTTACCTGGCCTACAAGTGATCTCTTTTTGAACGTTTTCTCCTCTAAAACAGGAGGGGAAAACCAAAGAGACAAAAAGAAAGTGCTTGCCCTGCCTCTCTCTCCTACTTGCTCTTGGATTTGGTTTAGCAGGGCTTGGGATGGGGCTGGCAGCATCCCAGAGTGGGGCAGGTGCAACAGGGACCAGGGATTAAAAGTTAAGTAATTGGGTTTATAAACCATCAGCACTTCCTCAAGCTCTTTCCTGGGGACCAGGACTAGGCCAACCAGTTTGTTCCCAAACCTTTCCATCCCGATCTGCTCCCGTGGACAGGCGGTTCACGCATGTCGGGGGCTCTGCCTGGCACCTGGGTGCAAGGGAGTGTCTGTGGCTGATCCCACAATGATTTAGGTGGTTTTCCAGGGAAAGTGTTTACCTGAGGGTTTGGAGTTGGGACTTCAAGCCTCCCCCAGTCCAGCATCCCGAGGGGGGTGTCTGGGCAGTGTCAGCACGCTGGGGCTGTGCTGGATCTCCTCCTGCCCGTGCACTGCTGTGCCTCTGCTCCCTGGGGCTGTGGGACAGTACCCCCCTGACCACCCCAAAAGTGCTTTTAGACCCAAATCAGAGCAGCTGGGGCAGCTTCCACCCTGAACAGCAGCAGAGATGTCCAGGGGCTGTTTTATTCCAGGTTCAGCTGAGCCACAAACCTCTGACTGCTCAAAATGGGCCTTTTTTCTCTTTTTTCTCCTTTTTTTTAATTTCCCCTTTTGTTTTTGTTTTTTGGCACAATATCAAGTTTCCTGCCCCTCTCCCATCCTGCATCAGCCCAAGCCGCTCCCCCTGCTCGGACTGTGCTGGGAAGTGGCAGCTCTGCCAGTTCTTGCCGAATCCTGGGAATCCTGGCAGTGATGCTGGCGGGATGGGAGGGATGGTCCCCTTTGTTGGAGGGGCTTTGCCTTTGCCTGGCAGCAATCTCCCTGCTTCCACCACTGGGTGGAACAGGCAGCCCAGTTTTACCACGGCCACGCTGTGGAGGAGAAACACTGGAATCACAAAAAAAAAAAAAAGGAGAGAGAAAAAGAAAAGTGTGATATTTCTTAAATTATGCCTTAGTGAAGGCATCCATTAACCTCTGTAATCATTTTGCAAGGAAAATGTCCAGGAAAACCTTGTTAACTTTTTTTCTAATGAGTGTGATGGGTTTTAATGAAAGTCTTAATTAGACATTATTAGCCCAAATGTGCCTCTGGTGGATTCAGGCCCTTTTCCTTCCCTTGGTGCAGGGATGGGGCAGGTCCATGAATCTTGGCTGCTGCTGGAGAGAAGGCTCAGGCACCACAGCCACCACTCCCTGGGCCTGTCCCCAGATCACCCCTGTGATCCAGACCTCTCCAAAACAGAAATAAGGGAGAAACGTAGAAACCCCAGGCAAGGTGTGAGTGGAGGCCAGGTGAGCATTGCAAGGTTGGGATTCCTGAGCTGAACCACTGTGGCAGTGGCCTTGGAGGGATTAGGGAATGGCCAGGTATGGCTTTATTTTCCTGATTATCAGGTTTTTTCCTCCTTAAATTGTCCCATGTGCTGTTTATGTATTTCCCCTCCCCACCATGAGAATTTCTGAGTGTTACTAACATTGATTCCAGCCTTAAAACAGGATGAAGAATCCCCCTTTGATTCTCCCACCTCCATCAAGGGTGTTTTCTTGAGACTGTTTACAAATAGGGGCAAAAAACTGCTTCCAAACTCTTGTCCTGTTAATGATCCACATAGGAAACTTTCTGTGGCAGCTGAAGTGCTTGGAAAAGAGAATTTTTGGGGGGATACTGGAGTGCAGAGCTCCATGTGCATGTATCCATGAGTTTCCCAGTGGCAGTGGGCTGTGAAACCCACTTGGTTTTCCCAACCTTATCCGCTTACCCAGCCCAGGAGACCTGGCTCTCACACTGCTGCCAGCATGTTGAAGGCCCTTTGCTCTCGGGCCGGAGCAGGGATTGTTCTCCTGGACAATGGGAGAGCCGCAAGGAAGCGCTGGATCCGGCCCATGTCCGGCACACGCATTGTTTCACCCTTGTTTGCAAACAGCCAGCACCTGGCAAACCCAGTGACTCAGCCAGGGCCTTTTAAAGCCTTTCTATAACTTTTTCCTCTTTGTTTTTTGTTGGGTTGTGGTTTGTTTTTTTTTTTTTTTTTAAGTCACGAGAGAACTCCTTTGGGAATGGCTCCTCTTGCTGTTTGCTTGCCAAGGGGTGGGAATCTCACCCGTGTTTGTGGCTGTGCTGCACCCTGCAGCCCATGGCAAGCTCGCCAGGGGCCAGTGTCTCTCCCAGCATGATAACAGTAATAATGTAAAACATAAAAAAAGGAGGTTTTTACCCTTGTTGGGGAAGGGGCTGGAGCAGCAGGAGAAGCTGAGGGAGCTGGGGGGGCTCAGCCTGGGGAAAAGGGGGATTGGGGGGACCTTCTGGCTCTCCACAAGTCTCTGACAGGAGGGGGCAGCCAGGGGGGGTCGGGCTCTGCTCCCGGGGAACAGGGGATGGGATGAGAGGAAACGGCCTCAAGCTGTGCCAGGGGAGGATTAGATTGGATATTAGGGGAAATTTCTTCACCAGTAGGGCTGCCAAGCCCTGGAACAGGCTGCCTAGGGAAGTAATGGAATCACCATCCCTGGGGGTGTTCAAAAGCTGTGAACATAGATGTGGCACTTGGGGACATGGGTTAGCGGTGGCCTTGGCAATGCTGGGTTAATGCTTGGAGTCAGTGACCTTGGAGGGCTTTTCCAACCTAATGATTTTATGGTTCTATAATAATAATAATAATAATGAAATGGATTTCCCCCCTCTCCAAGCCATGAGATAACTCATCAAGGCATCATTTGGAAGCTCAGTTGGGCTGGGCTTTGCAGGTCCCCTGCAAGCCTACTTGGGGAAACAGCCCTTTGCCAATGATGTTTTAATAACTGAGAGACCCAGAGTGGTGAAAAAGCCATGGACCAGGTGGAACGAGTTGCCCTACTTTCCCCTGGCTGTCGGAGGAGGTTTGTGTGGGTTGGAGATGCCAGCTGGGCCACTGCTGAGGCACGATGGAGCCTGCTAGGGTGAGGGAAAAATAATCAGTGCAGATCCTGAGGTTTTAATTTTCTCCCCTTTCCAAGCCCCGTCGTGCGCCCGGGTGGTGACAAATGGAGCGGTGCCGTGGGTGTCAGCTCCGAGTGTGTTACAAGTGGTCATTTGTCATGCCTGGTGCCTTGGATCTCAGGGGATGCAAGGAGAGAGGAGCAGGGCGATTAAATCAAAGCGTGGCTCGCGCACTTCACCGGGACTTTGGAGGAGCCATGGGAAAATCCATCTGTCTTCAGCCTGAGCAGCACTCACGGCCAGGGAGCCATCCATGCCTTGGCTATAGGAGCATCAAACTGGAGTTGTGGCCACCCCAAATTGAGTTCTGCACCCACCCCACAGGGGAACTGCTGTTCCCCCACCCTGGGCTCCAGGGGAGCCTCACCCAGTGAGCAGCAGCCAAGAAAATGCTATTAATGGCATGCAGGGAACTGCATCACTTAGTTTTTGTGCTTTGCCCAGTACTCACCTGCTTGTGTCACATCTTTTGTATGAGAATGGATTTTAGGAGAGCTGTGGACTGGGGGAGGAGCTGGTCACCTTGGTGCCTTTTGGTGTGGTTGCATCCTGCACGAGCACTGCTGGGATCCTGACAGGAACATCCCTGTGAGCAGGGAGCAATTCCTGGATAATGCTGTCCTTGTCTTGTCTTATTCCTCCCCTCCCTGAGATGATGCTCTGGTGGGTGCAGGCAGAGTTTTGCCATCTCTGTGCAGTTTTGGGGGAAAGTTGTGCAGCCTGGGGCACAGGACTGTGTGCCAAGCTGGAGGTGGCAGCTCCAGCCTCAGGTCTGGTCTCTGGACTTTGCTGCCTAAAACTTGTCTGTAAAAGCAGGGGCATCCTGGAAAATGATATACAGGGGGAATTCCAAATTGAATTTCTATCCTGGCTCCAGCAGCTTTGCCACATCTGCAGCCCAGAGAGTAAATTGCCTGTGAGGTGAGACATGATACCGACTTCTATTTCTTTTTAAAAATTTTATTATAGTATCTATTGCATCCAGGCTCGACAGACTTGCCCTGGAAACAGCTTTGGGTTTGGTTGATGCACGCTGGCACACATGTCCCCTCCGTGGTGCAGAGGGACCTGGCCACCCTCCTCAGGATCAGGGATTGCTTTGATACTTGGGGGTTTTGCTCTGTTGCAAAATGGGGAATTTGAAATGGTTCTTGTAATGGCAAAAAGGTTCTCTGGCTGTCTGGTTGTTGCTAGGGATTGTCATTTTCTGGCTGAACCCAAATCTCCCTGTTCTGCCACAGGAATCTGTTTCAGCACACTGGGCAAGCAAGGGTTGCAGCGCTGCAGGAGGGTGACAGGTGAGACCTGGGGTTATCACAGATCCCCTGCTCCACATCGGATCTGCTCCTGAGCTCTTAATCATGTGTTATTATTGAAGACAACTTATTCTTAGAGAGCCCAAAGTGCAAATTATGTTTCACAGCTAAGAAAAGCTTCCAGAGCTGCCTATGTACAGTAAATCCCTGCAATCTCGGGTGGCTTTGACTTATGTGTAGCAGATGTTGAGGATGGAGGAGAGTACTCC
Organism: Atrichornis clamosus; assembly: GCA_013400975.1. NCBI lineage: Eukaryota > Metazoa > Chordata > Aves > Passeriformes > Menuridae > Atrichornis > Atrichornis clamosus. Next base: position 246,392 of record WBMZ01004501.1, on the reverse strand, counting down.
TTTTGCCTGCTTGTTGCTATCACCAGCACAGGACACAGGTGGAAATTCCAGCAGGGAGAAGCTGTCTGGGCTCAGGGCTGGGGTCACTGGGGTGAGTTCTCCCACCCTGCAGCTCTGGGCATCTCTCCTGTCCCTGGTGATGGCACCAACCTGGACAGTACCAGAGTGTTCACACTGCTTGCAGGAGGTCCCTTCTCTGTCCAGGAGCTCCAGGGCAGGTTGTCTGCCCCTGCACTGTGGCATGGGGCTGAGGCAGTGAGGGAATTGTGGAAGCATGGATGGTTTGGCTGGGAGGGATTTTCCAAGGTCGTCCTGTCCGACCACCCAGGTCGGTGCCGTGTGTCCTCTCTCCTCTCTGCAGCTGGGTAGGAAGTTGCCTTTCCTCCCAGGAATAGTAATTATCCCTTGTTCTGTTATAAATATTCATAGGGAAACTCTTAATTACTTTTCTAATTAATTCCATGCATGGCACTCTTGGGGTGGATGAGGAATGTGCCTTGGTTGGGACGTCCTCCCATACCAAATCCATCCTTCCATGGAAAATTCATTCCTGGGCATAGTCCTTAAGCAGTCAGCCAAACCACAGCCCCCCAAGGCTCGTCTCCAGCAGGATGGGAGTGTCCTGCTTCATGGTGGAGCACCCCAGCATAGCCCAAGGCATGATGTCCTGCAGTGCTGTGGTAGGGACACAGGCAAGCTGTGTCCCTGCCTGTGCCGGCAGCACCAGCCTGGCCCTGTGGCTGAAACTCTCCCCCAGCCCCATCCTGGGGCGACTCTTCCTTCACGGAGTCAGCACTAACGAGGAACCACTTCAGACATAATTAATAAGCACTTGATGCTCTCTAGATTGAGGGGACACTGCACGGCGTGAGCTGGAGAAGGAGGATTAATTAGTTCCTGTTAGGAATGGGAGATGTTTGCTTCCCAGCCAGGAGGGGATTGTGCTTCGAGAAGCCCAGAGGTGATGCCACCCTGATTTCCCAGTCAGAAGAGGAGCTGGAATTACAGAGTGACATTGGTGGTTCCCAAAATCCCAGGTTGCAAAGGAAAGATGCATCTTTTTATCCTTCTAACCACAGCCCCTGCCAGCACCTCTACCTGAGGGGTGAGCTTCTCCCTGAGATCCTCCAAGAATTTCCATGCTGGTTCACTTCCTGGTCCATTAGGTGGCTCGATAGCTCACGCAGGCAGTGAGGGGTGAACACGATGTGCTGGATTAGCTGGAACATGGAAGTATTGGCTCTCCTAGGCCATGCCCATTGACTCTGGAGTCTCACATTGCTGCAGTTCATGGGGAAAAAAATCTTTCTCCCTGGAGCCCAATGCCTGGGGTGGAGGCAGAGCATCTCTGGGGTTGTGTCTTTGGGATAGAAGTCCTGGCCTGAGCCTCAATCCCCCAGTTGTTTGCTCCAAACTCGTCGTGAGGTTCATTGTGGGTGACAGATGGTGGTGAGGCACTGGCCTTGGAACACTTCCAGGGATGGAGCAGCCACAGGTTCTCTGGGCAACCTGTGCCAGGACCTCACCACCCAAGAACTTCTTCCCAATATCCCATCTACCCCTGCCCTCTGTCAGTGCAAAGACACTCCCCCTGTCCTGTCACTCCAGGCCCTTGGAGCCCCTTTAGGCACTGGAAGTTCCTGCTGGCAGGAATGGCAGTCCCAGCAGAGGGAAGAGCTTGTGCCAGACTGCAGCCACTAAATCTCTTTTTAAAGAAGAGTATAAGGAGGTTAAATAGCCTCAAATAATTTCTGAGAGCAAATTTCCCTTTCATTTGTTGACTTAGAATAATGAGCTGGGGCAGTGTTAGGATGATGAGGAGCAGCTGGTGCCTGGTACTGCCATGGCCACATGTCTGCTGGTGGTGCTGCTGTGAACCTCCCCGTTATATCTGTGAATTGTCTGGAATTTGATCAAATTCTTTAGTTTGATCACTGGAAATGGCTGCTTGGAGAGGCAGTGTTGGCCTCATCCTTCCCCACAATGCCTTCCTCCTCTCCTCCATAGCAGTGCTTTAATTCCCAAGGGACAACAGCTGAAACACCAGGCTGGGGACTCTGCATGAGCTGTGCTGTATGTTGTGAGCCACGTTTCACCCCTGATATCATGTGCAAAATGCTGGATAAGAAAGTTGGACATTGCTATTTTGATGGCTGCTTTATGGCAAGGAAGGGGAGCTTTGGTGAGGGAGCTGTGGTGTGGGACTGGGTAGTGAGCCTGAAGCCAAGTGGAACCAAAACTGGGAGCAAAACCCAGGTGGGAGAACAGTGGCTTGCAAAAGTGACCATAACAAATGTTGGGGTTTTTTTCCCCGTTGGAGAGTGGAGTGAGTTCCCTGCTCCGTGGCAGCACCGCGGCACCGTCTGCCCAGGGCGTGCCTGCTCTTCTCTTTGTGTCCATCTGGGACTGATTTTCTCTTAAGACCTTCAAAATCCCCCCAACCATGAAAAACAGAGAGAGTGAAGCCCAGAGTGGTGATTAAAGGGGTGAGTGTGGACCTGTTGGGAAGCTGCAGGCAGTGAGCAGCCAGGCATGTGGGAGCCCGAGCCAGCTGCTTCCATGCCCTGCTCTAGGCTTAAACTCCTTGTTTAGGGCCATGATGCCACCTAAACAGTTGGTGTTGAAGCTCTTCTGCATCCAGAGACCCTTAATTTTTCCAAGCCAGCCTTCCTGGTGGAAAAACACTGCTTCTGGGTGAGCATCGGCTGCATTTTGCTTCCAGTGAAGCATGTGGTCTGTCAGCATTTTGGTGTGGGAGCACCTTGCTCCTCCTCAGGGGAGAAAATCCCTGATGAGGGGGATTGATGTTGATGAGGGGTGGGATTTTTGGGAGAGGCCAACAGGGATGCATCCATTCTTCTAATCTGCCTCACACAGCTCCCTACCCTGCAAGCACCTCTCAAATCCTGCACTGCTCTGATTCATTTCTCATCCATGAGAAGAAAAGCAAAAAAAAAAAAAACCCTGAGAAAGGTAAAACCACACTGAATTTTACTTTCTCTCCATGAATAAACCATGGCAGGCTGGCTCAGAAGCCGCTGACTTTAATTTCCAAGTGTCCCAAGGCGGATCTAAGCCCAATCCCCCCGAGGTGCAGGGCTGGTTTAATTAAGCGGCCGCGTCACGTGGAGCGGGGCCGCGTTCCTTCCTGCATCGGGAAGAGACGAGCCCATCGCCCACAGGATGCCAGCCTGGATGCTGGGAAGCTCATGTTTATCTCATGAGTTTATCTCATGAGTTTATCTCAGGAGTTTCTGCCTGTACCGTGCTGAAAGAAGGGAACACAACGGGGCGGATGCTGTTTGTAATTCGGATGTCCCCGAGGCAGGAGCATCTCTGGGTGATCCAAAATTCCTGTGCTCAGCTACAAAAATGGTGAAGTTTGCACCAAAATGAGGTTTTATTCCTCTCTGGGACAAGGCTCTTCTGAGGTGTCCTGTCCCTATGTGCTTGGGTATCTGTGCTGAGCTCCCTCCCTGGGAGAAGGATACTTTAGGGCCGGAATGCTTGGACTTCCCCATTCTCCATCTGGGTCGCGCTCTTCCTACAGCAAGGACTGGGTGCTGGGATTTGGTGGCTGATGGGTGTTTCAGGGCTGGTTCTGATCCCTGTCTCTTTTGTTGGTGTGGTCAGGAAGGCGGGATGCATGTGGCGGGTCCCCTCCCACCCCTCCTGGCGTGGCATTGCTCCCAATATGGAAAGCTCTCTGGATTAATTTGCGGATGCCTCGTGGAGGGCGGCACTGCCGGCTGCCTGCTGGACTCGCCGCAGCTGTGCCAGGGCTAGAGAAACACTTGGCTCGATATAAAAGGGAATCAGATCATTAAAAAGTAGGAATGGGGGCAAAATCTTCACAAAACAACCCACCAGCCCCCTCCCCAACAGAGAGGCGGGAGGGAAGGGTTGACAGGAGAGCACCATGGGGGGATGCAATTAAAGCTCCGGCACATGCGCCCGCTCCCTGCTTGGATGTGTGCAGGGAGGATAACGAGGCAGATGAAAGCAGGGTGGGAAGGCAGCACCTTCATCACCCTTTGAAGATGGGAGATGACAGGCCCCTGTGTGGGTGACAGCCTGCCCAGTTCTGCCGTTTTCCCCCCAACCTCATCATCATCATCATCATCATCATCACCACATCAAAGGGATGGGAGCCCAAAGGCACGGCCTGTGTGGCAGCCCGGGGTCCATGTGTGTGTCCCAGCAGGGCGAGCAGCAGCCCTGCAAAGCCCTGCCAAGTGCCTGCCCCTGTAGTCACAGCATCCTCTCAGTGACATTTCTGTGTAGCACACAGTTTCGTGTGGGTGTTTATTTGCCTGCCTGGTGTCTCTCAGCTGAAAGTGTCTGGGAGGGTGTCCTCGCCGGCATCGTGGCCTCCCGGGGTGACAGCAGGATGGCAAGGAGAGCTTCTTAAAACACCCAGCAGTGGGGCTGACCAATTTGAAGGCTGAAAAACTGATTTTTTTTTCCTTATTTTATTTTTTAAGTGCATTTAAAGATACATTTTATGTTGGTGGTGTCTGCAAAACACACAAGGAGTTTCTAGCAAACATCTCCTCTCTGTTTTGGGGGGTTTCACCAAAAAGTTATGAGCCTCCTGCAGAAAGTGTTGGGTTGAGGAGCAAGGTGTTTATTTCTTAATAGTAAATTAGTGTTTGCAGAAAGGGAGGCCTTGAATCTTTTTCCAGCAGGCTGCAAATGCAATGAGCCACAGTTTCTCCACGAGCCAGGAAAAAAGGTGTCCTCAAACCCTGCTGCCCATCTCCCAGGAGTGCTGGTAGGTGCTTCCACATGGCTTTTTGGAGCAAGGCTGGATCATCCAGGCTCTTTAGTGCCTTTGCAGTGCCATGGCAGCGCTCTCCACACCTCCAGCTTGCTTGAGGGCATCATCTCGTACAGCACTGCTGCTTCTAAAGAGCTTTTCATCACCTGCTGTGCCACAGTGCCACAGGTGTGCTTGAACATGCTGGGATTGTCCTGGAAAGGCACTGGACCCAAAAAGGAATGCAAAACAAGCTTGAATGTGGGAATACCTGGAAAATGGGGTTGCCGACTCGGTTTGCTGAGTGCCAGTGAGGGTTGGGGCAGCAGGTGGGCTGAGTTGCTGCTGAATCTGTAATTCCTTGGAGAAGCTCCTATTTTAAAACCCAAGAAGGAAAAATGCATCCCCAGGGAGCTTTAGAGCAAGTTAATGTAGAGGCAATGTCTCCTTTCTTTCTTCCTTTCTTCTTTTTTTTTTCTTTTGACTAAAGCTTCCCTGAGAGAGTAATTATAAAGCGCAAGCTCCAGGTGCTAACAGAGGGTTTAGTTAGAGGAATGAAACGCTTGGATACCCCCATGGTTGGATACCCTCATGCTTACACCATTTCCACAGAGGCTGTGATGGTGGCTTGCCTTGGGCAGGAGCAGGGATGGATGAGCTGAGACATCCTGCTTATCTCTGGCTCTGTCTAGGGCTCCTGGCACCTGGAATACAGTACAGGATGCAGGAGAGGTTTGAGCAGTAAAAAGCCTTGCAGTGCTGCTGTGTGCTACAACTGCTTCCATAATCCATCCTGCTGCTGGGCACTGAACAGGCTCCCCAGGGAATGGTCATGGCCCCAAGGCTGCCAGAGCTCCAGCAGCGTTTGGACAACACTCCCAGGCACAGGGTGGGATTGCTGGGTGTCTGTGCGGGGCCAGGAGCTGGACTGGATGATCCCTGTGGGGATCAACTTGGCATATTCTGTGGTTCTGTGATTCTTGGATTCTGTGTTTCTGTGGTTCTGGGAGTCCCCAGCTGTATCCAGCCCTGTGGCCAGATCCTTTCAATCACCCCTTGAACATGAGGACAACTTGCAGCTATTTTCCCCCTCAAACTTCCATTGATGACATGTCGCTGCAAGAAGCCTGAGTTTCACCAGCCCCTCAGTGATGCTCCCTCCCAGCCCCAGACATGTCAGCCTTGGAAAAGGCTGGCAAACTCATGCCTGGGATGCACCACATTCAGGCAGGATGATGGATCTGTGGGCAGCTTTGGGCTGTGGGGGGGTTAAGTGCTGAGCATCCTCCCTGCCGAGCAGCACGGAGGAGTTCCGTGCCTCAGCATTTACAAAAACACCCCTGGTGCTGCAACGTGGAGAAATGGATAGTTAAGCACATCATTAATCTTATCCAGCCCCCATAATCAACAATCAATTAATTCTCCTCCAGGCTGAAGAGATGCAGGTTGTGCCATAGGCTGGGCACTGGCAGAAAGAGCCCCTGTCTGCAGGGAAAGCTGAGGTAGAGCCTCATCCTGCACTTGTCTGACACACTGTCATGGATGCAGACCTTGCCAGCTCTGGGAAGTGCTTGGAGCAGCCCTAAAATTAGGGCTAATGTTGCACTGGCCATTAGTGGGGTGATTTATTGCTCCCTCCTGGGCTCGAGCCCTCCATCTGAGCAGTGCACTCAGACTGTGAGTTTGCCATGTGAAGGATTATGGATCCCACCATGGCATTGCAGGGCCCTGGGGGTTGGTGCTTTGTTTTCGGTGTGAGGTTCGTGGTTCAGCTCGCCCCGAAAGAGGGGAGACATGGACAGCTGCAGGAGTGGAGGGCTGCACCCACGGCAGCTTTGGGAGGCAAGAGAAGGCATCAGCCTTCCCTAAAATTGTGGGAGGCTTTAGGCAAGCATGGTGTAATTACAGGAGAGAAAAGCTAATTGGTAATAATAGCAATTAAGAGCCACGTGCCTGCAGATTACAGGAATTTGTGGATAAGTGATCACAGAAACCTGTGGACACTGGGTTGCAGGGTGCCATGTCCAGGTGTTTTGACAAAGCATCACTTGGATTAATTGTAATTAAAAATTAGCAAACCTCTTCAACCAACCCACAATATGCCCTTACACTTAAAACCAAGGTGTGTTCATGGCACTGCAAGCCTCTCATCTTCCTCCCTCCATCCTCTTCCATTAAAACACAGGTGGCTCTTCCCTGGTACCGCTGCCCTCCCCTTCCTGCTCCTCCAAAGAGCCCGGCATGTTCCAGGCATGTTGTGACACATCCTCCAGCTCCACAAATCCCCCTTTGCACATCTCATAATGCTCATGTCTCCTGTGGGAGCACAGAGCTGCTGGGAGATGGTGAGGAGGTGATTGTGGGAAGGGAGAGGTGAGGAACTGGAGATACCTCAAAGCCTTGGTGTCCACCTCTGGTTTTGTCTCCTGCCTTGTGTGTCCGTGTAACTCTGTGCTTCCCTGTGCTGGTGTGGGACATAGGGCTGTGTGTGGGGATCAGGAAAGGGTCTGCATCCTGCTGCCTTCTGCTCTGGAGTGTCCTGAAGGTGCTCCTCAAACCCCCCTGGACTGCATGGTGACCCCACGAGGTGATGGGTTATGGCCCTGAGTGCTTCCCTAAGATGCCACATGGGTGGGATGGCTGTGGTAGGATGTGGAGGACTTGGCAGTCCTCCCCTGGTGGGGAAGGGCAGTGGGAGATGCTGGCTGGTTCCCTGGAATGCCATGTCCTCACCCAGCTGTCAGTGCCATTGGAAAGAGACGGTTCATTGCAGCCAGTTGTGTGCTTCAGGCTGGGGGGGAGAAAGATCTCCTGAATAATAAAATCGTAAAATATTGTTTTGATTTATTCTCTTTTATCATCTATTAATATCTGGAAAGGCTGTGTGAACAGGAGGCCTTCATGAGTTTTGAATGACAGGTTAAAGGGCTCCAATAAAGATTAGATGGTCCACTATCTCCCAAGGAAATTGCATCAAAGTGGTTACTCCTGTTTGCTCCTATTAATTTCCTCTTCATGGCTGCTGGGAGATGCCTCATATCCTGATGCAGCAGACAGGGGCTAAGAGGCACTTTCCATTATCTCAATCATCGCTGTGTTTATGAGACGCGTCGGGTGTTTCTCTGCAGAGCTGTGCCTTGGGGGTGATGGCGTTGTGGGGACAGGGCCGGGAGCCAACGGAGCTGGGTCCACCCTGCCGGGAGGTGGTGGGCCTGGGTGGAGGTCTGGTCCCTTGGGCACATGTGCCAAAATACAGATGTTCCCTTCTGCAGCCTTTGGTTTTACTGGATTTTGAGAGATGTCAGGGATGGATGAGCATCCGTTCATCAGTGCCCAGTTGGTGAGGATGGGTGGGGTGGGACAGAGATGAGGAACCCCATCCCTGTCACTCCATCCTCACTCTCTCTCTGCAGAGCAGCGAGGCACTTGATTAATGAAACCTCCCCTGTTGCTGATTAAACCCTCACTGTAACTGGAGCATCTTCCCCTGTATGAATTAGTTGCCATTTCCCGCTTGAATGAATGCTGAGGCCGGGAAGCTCCAGCTCCAGGCTGTGGGCGATTAATGGGATGGACCCATAACACACTGTCACGGGTGTCACACCAACTTTTTAATTAAATATTTAAATTTTGCACGGAAAAAGAGACGTGGGACCTGATCCATGCTATTGGGGTGGTGGAAAGGGACCTTTCAGGTCAGCAGAAGGGAGCACTGTCCTGCTCCTGCTTATCCATGTCCCCATGGGTGCTGCTGGGGAAGGGGGTCCCACAGCCCCCTGCCGTCCCTCTGTCTGGGTGTCAGCAGCAGGGAGTGAAGCAGATCCTGCAGCCCCTTTGCTTTCCCTGGCTAAAGATTGTTGCATTGTTTGTCTGGTGGCTCCAGGAATAATTCATGGCCGGCATGGAAAGTTCTGGCCATCCCAGATTCGTGGGAAGGTGCTACCCCATTTAGCTGTGATACAGGTGTTTGTTGTCTCTACCTTCTCCTTTCTCCTCTCCTCTCTCCTCTCCTTTCTCCTCTTTCTCCTTTCTTTCTCCCCTCCTCTTCCCTCTCCTCTCCTTTCTCCTCTCCCTTCTCCTGTCCTCTCTCCTCTCCTCCCTCCCCTCCCCTCCCCCCTCNCAACTCTGCTCTGGAAAACTTACATGGCAGAGGATACATCCACACTGCCTGAGAGAACAGGCTTCCTCAGGTCTGCAAATGGAGCCCCTTTCAGATGTCTCTCTGACTCCTTGAGCTCCTTTTCCCTTGTCTTTTTTTCTTTTGTTGTTAAATCTCATTTTGCTCCTCCTCTCCTCTCCCCTCTCTCCTCTCTCCTCTCTCCTCTCTCCTCTCTCCTCTCTCCTCTCCCCTCTCCCCTCTCCCCTCTCTCCTCTCCACCCCATTCCAAGGACAGCACTTGCCCTCCCCGGTGTCCGGGAATGGCTCAGGACCCACGCTCTCCCCTGTCTCTTGCAGCCTGCCCCGCGGGGACATTCAAGGCGAGCCAGGGTGCGGGGCTGTGCGTGCCGTGCCCCCCGAACAGCCGCTCCAGCGCCGAGGCCTCCCCGCTCTGTGCCTGCCGCAATGGCTACTACCGGGCAGACTTCGACCCGCCGGCCGCTGCCTGCACCAGTGAGTACCACCTCGGGGCTGGGGGGGCTGCAGGGATAAAGGTTCGATCCACCAGTATTTTGTTTTATTTTTTCCCCCTGTCCTGAGAGCGCGGCTGGGTGGGCAATGTGGAGGGATGGGGCAGCCCCGCATCCTGCCTCGCTGGCAGCCTCTGGAATTTATACATCACCCTGGCAGCAGTGGTGATGGCAGGGAGATAGTCCCTGGGATAAATTAGGATTTAAAGTTATCTGCTGTGGCTGTCTTGTTCATAGTCTTGCAGATAGAGTATTTTTTAATAGGGGGAAGGCTGCATTAAGCATTGGTATTCAGCGATGCGTCGCTGCTCGGCTGCCTGCCCGAACTGCCTGGCATGGCAGCAGTGGCCTCAAGCCTGTTTTTTGGTGGGAAAAGAGCCCAGGAGAGAGGAAAGAGCTGCTGTGCTCTTCAGCCCGCTGGGAACGTGAGTCTCAGCCTCAGCATCCCCCTCAGATACACTCCAGGCCCGTCAATCAGCCCATTGTGGAGCTTCAGCACAAGGATGCTCCGGACCCTCCATGCTGGGAAATGCACATCCAAAAGAAGGAAGGGATTTGTGTATTTTGCTGGATCACCTGAGCTGTCAGACAGGTATTCAGCACATTGCACAACTGCGGATAATCTACAGATCTTTATTACGCCTCGTTACGTCACTGATTTACAGCAGTGCTGCGCTGTAGGAATACAGAAAAAAAGTCTCTTTGCTGGTTTTTATCTCTTCTCGTCAGTGCTTCATTTTGCAGTGCTCCAATCTGAGGTGCCAGCTGTTCACCCACAAAGTTCCTCTGTATCAGGGGAGTAAATAACACTGTGGAGCTGCAGGGCAATCCCTGCAGTTCCTGTGCCCCTGCAGAGGAGGGAAGGGGCTGAAACTAAAGTGGGAGGAATTTGGGGAAGCAGCAGTTTGCCACTCGGACCTTTTTTTTCCTTTTTCTTGGAAAGGGATGGAGAGGTGATTTAGATTAAGGCTCCTGAGACAGGTTGCAGATTTTTGGGTGTAACTCACTATTACTGATGCTGTTGAGCCTTTGTGAGTCCTCCAGTCTTGTTCCCCTGGGGAATCAAGGTCCTTCTCCCTGCTCCTGCCCCTGCTGTGCTCCTACCACCCTCCTGTAACCCTCTTTGACATCTCCACCACGGGGGAGCCTGGCAATGGAATGTCTGCAGTGCCTCAAGTCCAGGAAGACCCTTTCCAGTGAAGATGCAGCTCTGGTGGCTGCTCCACAACAGACGCATTTACTCCTGAAGAGGAAAAGAGTTAAAGGGAATGGAATTCTATTATTGTATTTTTTTTTTTAAAGGCTGTCATTTCCCCGGGCATTTTAACAAAATCTTTCATCTGCGTTATCCATGGCAGCAGCTCAGAGAGGCTCCCAGAGTGCCTCCATGCAGGATGACCTCTCCATCCCACCAGCCACGTCACCATGGTGCTGATGAATGCTCCTCTGTCCAGCCCATCCCCAGCCTCTAACAGGAATGATTTATCCACAATCACCAATGATGTTCCCTGGCACACACATGTGGAGGGCTCCCCTGGGATGGGTTTCCCCAAGACAGAGTGTGCTTCTCTCTTTTAACCCTTCCTTGCAGGTCAAGTCCTCCATCATTTTTATTGCTCCCTGTGTCATGGCAAAGTCCTTTTTCTTCCTTAGAGGTGCAGCCCCGAGCCCAGCCAGCATGAGGAATTCCTCACTTCCCTTATTTAATGTAACCTAGCAGCTGAATTTTGTGGTTTTGGCTGTGGAGCCGTCCCAGCTGACTCCAAATCCTTCCCTGGATTTGTGCAGATGTATGTTTGTACCTCAGTGATGTTCTCCTGGATTCCTCCTGAATGGACTGCAGCCCTGATCCGGCAGCGCTTGCAATCGGATCCGCGTTCGATTCTCATCCTCCGGAGCGTTTGCGATGGCTCCCAATGGGTTTGATCAATGCAATTTTCATCTCTTGTCCAACGTGGGAGCTGCTTGCAAACCATCGAGTGGTGCCGGCTCTCCTCCATGCTGGGAAATTCCCAGGCTCTCAGCTCGAGATATCGAGCCTTTAATAACCACTTTCCATTTTTGACTCTCTCTTCTCCTGCTGCTCCTCCGGTTCTCTGTGGTGCTGGCTAAGTGGCATTTCTCCTGCTGGGATAATCTGTTCGAGGTGCTCTGGAGTTACCTCAGCATCTCCCAATGGGATTAAAAGGAGTCCATCTTCACAGATGGATCTGCGTGCGCTTCGCATGGACGTTTCTTGGAGACCAAGTGGATTTGTGGCGTGAGAGTCCTCATCTCCATCCGGGAAACCTGGATACGATGCTGGTGGTTGGCATTGCCAGTGGGGAGAGTCTGGCCCTGAACTGAGCAAAGCCACAGACACTAAATCCTTCCTGAGGGAAGGAGATGATGGGTAGTGCAGCAGACGGAGCCCTGGGGTGTCCTTCTCTGTGCTGGAGAGGGCTGAGCAAAACATTCTGGGCAAGGAGCTGTCTCACTCCCTCTCCTTTCCCACAGGCGTCCCATCCGGCCCCCGCAACGTCATCTCCATCGTCAACGAGACGTCCATCATCCTGGAGTGGCACCCACCGCGCGAGACGGGCGGCCGGGACGACGTCACCTACAACATCGTGTGCAAGAAGTGCCGCTCGGACCGGCGCGCCTGCGCCCGCTGCGACGACAACGTGGACTTCGTGCCCCGGCAGCTGGGCCTCACCGACACCCGCGTCTTCATCAGCAACCTGTGGGCCCACACCCCCTACACCTTCGAGATCCAGGCGGTCAATGGGGTGTCCAACAAGAGCCCCTTCCCACAGCAGCACGTCTCGGTCAACATCACCACCAACCAGGCCGGTGAGTGCCGGCACGCGCCGTGCGGGGCCTGGCTGGCCCTTGCCCTGTGCAGAGCTCCGTGTGGGATGGAGCTCCGGGTCTGACAGGAAAAGATCCTGGGGTGGGAGGGTGTATGATGGTGGCTGTGGCAAACATGCCCCCAGCCCTGGTGGGGGGAAAGGCCAGGAAAAGTGGGAGGAAGAGGGATGGGGGTGGGATGCCTGTACCCTGGGCAGGGTGAGAGCTTGCTTGTGGGAGGGATATCCGATTCCTGCTTTTATCCCCCTCTAGATTGCTTGGGGATGAAATGGCATCACCACTTTCCCTGTTTTTCCAGTTGGGAGAAGGGAGATGGGATGAATCCAGCCTTGAGACACAACCTGACTGTGTTACAGCACAGAAGGAGCAGCACCCGGGGGCTGAGTTCAGGCTCCATCTCCTCTGGCACATCCCTCTCCCATCGTTTTCCTCCTGTCTCCTTTTCCAGGCTCCCCTGCTCTCTTTCCTCTTCCCAGTCAGGCATCAGGAGCTGAATGAGCAGCTCTGAGCTAAACTGGGATGCTGGTGGGGTGGGTGTGCAGGTGGCAAGGGGGAAACTGGTCCTGGGCTGCACTGAGGAGCAGAGGGAGCAGAGGGGATGGAAACCCATGTGCTCTGGGCTTAAAAAGGGAATGGGAATTCCTGCTTTGTGCCAAGTGTGCAAGGCAGGCAGCCTTCACCATCCCACTCCCTCTGGAGAAACCTGGTGTAAATATTTCAGTCTCCTGGCTCCAGGGAATACAAATCTGCACTTGTGCCTGGCTGGCATCGCTGTCTGCTGAACCACGTGCAGTCAAACCTGCCTCTTGTTTCCAGGCCTTTTTTTTCTGCGATGGGATTTTTGGGGTGGTCCTTGGCTCTTCTCCCACCATGGGGAGCTGGGAACAGCCACATCACCCTCATCTTGTGTGTCTGTACCCCAGTGGTCCCTGTTTGTCTGGCAAAGGCTGATTGTTAACATGGAAATGCAGTGGGAGTATCAAGGGCATTGATGCTCTCCCTCTAAAATCTCTTGGGCTTTGCAGAGGGTTCTTCCAACCATTTTCCCAGCCCCATCCACGCTAATGGGAATTAATAAAACAGCAATCAAGCTGAGTGCTTAATTTCAGCCCATGAGTATCTTCCCAGAGCGGATGTGGAGAGATTAAAGAAAATTATACGGGATTAAATATTCCGGGTAAACAAGGCAGTGCTGAACTATGGACATCTCCCATTGGAGCCACGTGGAATGGGGCTCCTGGCACCCCCAGATTCCCTCCATGGCATGATCCCGTGCCCCAAGCTGGTTGTGCCAGGCTCAGGTATTCCCTGCATTCACACAGGGGGAGCATTTTCCCTGCCCAGCACTGTCTGTCCTCTAAGCATGGTGAGGAAGAGGAAGGCAGAGAGGGCTAGATAGGGAGCTGACTATGTGAACAATACATGCCAGTGCCCCTTTGCGTGTGGAGAGACTTGGATACCCTTCTTGGAAGCTTTTGATAGGATTAAGTGCAGGATTAGGGCTGTATTAGCTGGCTCTGGCCCTTTTAAGCATACCTTGGAGGGCACAAAGCCTTTGGAAAAATATCTCCTAACTAATTTAGTGGCTCAGTGTCCCTAATGGTGTTGCTGTTCTCCTGGGAGAAGCACATTTGGGTGATGGGAATCCCAGAGAGCCCCTAAGAGCAGCCCCAGCAGCTCCTCTGGAGCCAAAGCTGTGCTCCAGGCCCCAGCACCCTTGCTGGGCTGGGCTGTCCCTGCCCTGGTTTGCTGTCATTGTCCTCAGGGTGGGCAGATTTTTGCTCTGCCCCATTCCTGGCAGCACGTGGGGTGGCACTCAGGTGCTGGGTGCTGGCTCCCCAGAGAGGAGCAAAAAGCAAAAGATGTCCCACAGAGCTGGAGCCTGCCACCAAGCCTTGGTTTGTCCCCACTGGGGAGAGCTTTGCTGCGTCTGTCCCGCCGTGGGAGACACCCTTGGAGCCAGCAGTCCCAGGGAGAAGGAACACCAAGGAATTCTAAGGAACACCAAGGAATTCTAAGCCCCTAATTAAAACCAGTAGTTGGTTTAAATACCAGAATTCCCTTGCTGGCTTGCTGCTCTGCTTCCACGTAAGCTGCTGAGACGCTGCTCTTCCCACTGCTAATGAGTGAGCTGGTCCCATGGGGAAGCCAAGCATAGGCATGGGAGATTTGGGATGCTGTCGGGATTCCCACCCTCCCCAGGGCTGTTTTTCCTACCCCTCTCCGCTAATTTTCTCTCGCTCCCCGCTTCCTTGGCAGCCCCCTCCACCGTGCCCATCATGCACCAGGTGAGTGCCACAATGAGGAGCATCACCCTGTCCTGGCCCCAGCCCGAGCAGCCCAACGGGATCATCCTGGACTATGAGATCCGTTACTACGAGAAGCTGAGTCGCATCTGCACCCCTGACGGCGGCAGCACCGTGGGCTCCCGGCCGGCACCGGTGAGCCCGGGGGAAACCCTGCTGGGGAGGCTGGGCTGGGGACAGGGGGGACATCCATGGGCTCTGGGGCTCTGCTGGGAAGGGCCCAGGTGGGACAGGCGGTGGGACAGGCACCAGGTCGTCCGAGCTGGTGGATGCTCCTGCCTCCGGAAGGTGGGAGCAATGTTGTGGCTGCAAATGTTAATTCACAGAATCACAGAGCAGCTTGAGTTGGAAAGGACCTTAAAGATCATCTAGTTCCAACCCCCCTGCCATGGGACACCTCTCAGTTGCTCAGAGCCCTGTCCACCCTGAGCCACTCCTTCCCTTGGCAGCATTTTGTCCAGCACATCGGTGCCGGTGGCTGCCTTGGCTCTGGTGTTTGCTGGGATGAGCAGGGACCTGGAGCATGGGGATGGCGTCAGGGGGAGGGGAGGGTGATGGCGAGGATCAGAGGAGGTTATTAGGGTTGTCCCTGTCCCAGGTCACTGCCTCCCACCCGTCCTGTCCCTGGCAGCTGTCCTGCCCCGCAGGGGACACGCTCCCAACCCCTGCGATGAACCGTGCCCAGCCCAAGCTGTTCCAGCCCTCCTGCATCTTGCCAGCTCTAATGAATTCCTCTAAATGTGAATAATTAGATGATCTCACCGGCAGCCTCTTAGCAGCAAAGCACTGGGGAAAATGGCAGAAAATGAGACTGGAGATGCACAAGGTTTCCACCAAGGGCTAGGCCAAGGAGCTGTGCCAGCAGAGCAGGGACTGGAGGGGCTGGGGCGCTCAGCAGAGGCAAGGTGCCCTTGAGCCTGCTCGAGCAGGGTCTCATAGGGCACATTATGGTGTTTCATGGAATCACAGAATGGTTTGGCTTGGAAGGGGTCTTAAAGATCACCCAGTTCCAACCCCCATGCTGTGGGCAGGGACTCCAGGTTTCCATAACTGCCTGATGTGTCTGAAATGCACAAGGACATCAATGATTTGAAAATGAGAAATTTGTTGTTCTTAGAGAATTTTTGCTCTGGATGCTCTTATTGTTTCCCTCTGCTACTCCATGCTCCATGCTGTGGTGGGACATGGGAGGCACATGCTGCAGAGACCTCCCCAGTTCCTTGAAGGCCAGGCAGAGCTTCTGGGTCCTGTTTCATAAAATCATAGAATATCCTAGGTTGAAGGGACCTTAAAGCTCATCCAGTCCCACCCCCTGCCATGGGCAGGGACGCCTTTCACTATCCTAGGGTGCTCCAAGCCCTGTCTAACCTGGCCTCAGACACTTCCAGGGATGAGGCAGGCACAGCTGCTCTGGACACCCTGTGCCAGGGCCTCCCCACCCTCAGAGGGAACAATTTCTTTCCAAAATCTCATCTAAACCTACTTTCTGTCAATTTGAAGCCATTCCCCCTTGTCCTGTTATCCCAGGCCATTGTAAATAGTCCATCCCCATCTTCCTCATCAGCTGCTTCAGGTACTGGAAGGCCACAATTAGGTCACCCTGAAGTTTGAACAATCCCAGTTCTCCCAGCCTTTCCTGTGGGATCCTCTGTGTCAGGGATGCTCCTGAAGCACAACCAGCGCCTCTGCCTTACCCCTGTGCGGCCGACCCTCATCCCTGCCCTCAGCAGGGCGGGCTGGGCTGCGTTCCCCCCGTGTCCCCTGCCGCTGACCGTGTCTCTCGGGGTGCCCGCAGGACCACAACGAGTACAACTCGTCCATGGCGCGCAGCCAGACCAACACGGCGCGGCTGGAGGGGCTGCGGCCGGGCATGGTGTACGTGGTGCAGGTGCGCGCCCGCACCGTGGCCGGCTACGGCAAGTACAGCGGCAAGATGTGCTTCCAGACCCTCACCGACGGTGAGTGCGGGCTGGGAGGGACGGGAGAACGGGCTGGGTGTGTGTCACGCTCTAGCTGGATTAAGGGAACTTGTCTCGCATGCCGCTCTCCCGGTGGGCAGCGTGACAGGAGCCGGGTGATTCGCAGCGGGGTCTTGGTAACCACCAGTGGGAGCAGGGATCTGCTTTCAGTCTCGCAGCTCCCTGTTCTCCCCTGCTGTGCAGCTGCAGGTGTGGCTCTGCTGCCTCCAGCCGTGGTGGCAGAAGCCCCTGGCACTGTCTGTGAGTCCGGCACGGTGCGATAGGGTGGGAGGAGGCTTGAGGACCCTTGGAGGACGGACTCTGGGGTGCTTTCCTGGCATACTCAGAGCCACGTCTGAGCCATCAGGGCACAGCTGGAAGGGTCAGACCCATCACTGAGAGCTGATTTCCCATGCTGAGGTGGTGTGTTGGGCCAGATCGTGATCTTCACGGCTTCTTCTGGCCTCCTTGCCAGAATCAGGCTGTCCTTTTGGCCCTAGCCCTTCCCTGAACCCACAAACACTGGATTCCTTTAGAGACTACTAACTCACGGGAGAGTTTTCCATTAATCCCAGCTTCAGGACTAATCCAGAAGTTGGTGAGTGAAACAAGACTCTTTTCATGGTCCTCCTCCTACCCCTGGGGCAGCTGAAGTCCCTGCAGAGAGCCCCTTCCTGCTGCTGCTGGCATGGTTCCTGCTCCTCTGAGGTGACGTCCGTGACTCCCAGCCTCGCTGCCTGTCTTTCTTAAAGCTTTTCTTCTTTCCTAAGCCTTTTCTTCTTCCCTAAAGCTTTTCTTCTTCCCTAAAATGGGGTCACCCCATGCTTGCATTCATGTCGAGTGCCAGCCAGGGTGGGAAGAGGAAAACCATGCTGGGCGACCGAAGGGAAGGAAATGGTAATAAACCCCCCTCCAGTGCCTCGAATATTCAGGATTAGAGAAGCGAGAAGAAAAATCCTGCCTCAAATAAGCAATTAATTGAAATTTAATAAGAATGGATTGTGCAGATTATTAAATAATAATTGATTGTTAGATGAGAATTTTTCAGGATTTAAGCAGCATGCAGGAGATAAATCTAGTTGCCAGTAATTAACTGCAGAGTAGAAAAATACAGATAAAAGTGTGCTAAATGCTTTCTTTTGGATGAGTTTTATTTTAACCCTTGCATGTGGCTGCTGGCACAGCCTGGCAGACCTTGCCAGGGGTGGCTGGAGAGAGGGGTGTTTCTGGAATGCTACAGAAGCCCCCAGGAGTGTGGGATCCACTGGATACTGTCTGCTGAGCGCAGGGGAAAATGGGGGAGACACATGGAGAGTGGCGGATAGTTTTTTGGGGGTTCCCCCAGGCATATCCAGTTCTCCCAATGCCTCCTTGGCTTTTCAGCCTGCTGCTGAAGGACACAGGGGGTGGCTGAGGGGACACAGGGGGTTCTGAGGGGATGCAGGGGGTTGGAGGGATGCTCGGTGGGACAGGGATGCTGTAGGTGCCATGGCTCTGCAGAAGGATTTGTCTCATGCAACCTGTCAAGATGTTAAAACCTACAGCCAGACCTGCAGTGAAGACCCCTGGGTTCTCCTGAGCCTCACTCTCAGGTGCACCATTTTGTGGTGGAGTCTCCAGTGTCTGATCTGGGTGAAGTCCTGGCACAGCATTCCCTGGCTGGATTAGTTATTAATGGGGTCTTTTCCTCCTTTCCTACAACCTGTAGGACTTTTGTGTCTGTGGACTTTTGTGTCTGTGAGACCCCATGCTAAAAACTGGCCAATAGCTTTAAACCATGGAATCTCAGAATGGCTGTGGTTGGAAGGGACCCTGAAGATCATCTTGTTCCTAACCCCTGCCATGGCCAGAGACACCTTCAGGTAGATCAGTTTACTCAACAAATACACTTATTGAGAAAATAGAAATGCCAGAGGCATGGACAAAACCACCTTGTGGACCTCATCTCTCTGGGAAATTGGGCCCACACACATTAGTTTGGCTTTATTCCCAGGATCTTCTCTCCCATATCTTTAAGCCAAGGATGTGTGAGCCAAGCATGACAATCCTACCCAGAGCAACACAGCACTGGCTCAGCTAATACCCCTGCCCGGATCCCCCTCGTCCCACCTCCACAGGAGCAGCACCCACGGAATCCGAGGGGGCATGACAGGATCCCTTCCCAAAGGCTGCTTGCACTCCATGAGCCTGCCAGGGGGAATTGACCCTGTCCTTGTTCTCTCCCAGATGATTACAAGTCGGAGCTGAGAGAGCAGCTGCCTCTGATTGCGGGCTCTGCAGCGGCCGGGGTGGTCTTCATCGTCTCCCTGGTGGCCATTTCCATCGTCTGCAGCAGGTGGGTCCCTGTGGGATGCGGTGTCCCCGGAAGGTGGAGGTGGGGAGGTGTGGAGATGGGGGATCCCTGTGGCGGGAGGGAGCAGCAAGATGCCACTGCTCGTGGAGTGGAGCGGTTTGGGGCCAGCAGCCACTGCTGATCCTGAAGCCTGGCTGTTTTCTCCCCTGTCCTCCCAGGAAGCGTGCCTACAGCAAGGAGGCAGTGTACAGTGACAAACTGCAGCACTACAGCACCGGCAGAGGTGAGTGTGGAAAAGTGGGAAAAGCAGACGGGAGACGCTCCCAAACCTGCAGCCGGGTGTGTTCCCCGCTCCTCCGCCTTCCATGGGGCACTGTGGGGTGATGGAACCCCCCGGGCCATGGGGTGGGAGTGGAGATGTCCATAGGTGGGTGTCAGGGTGTCGGGGGGCTTGCAGTGCTGCAGCACTGTGGGTGGGAAAAGGAGAGCAACAGGAGGGATTTGGGGAACGATGATGGATTTTGGGGGGGATGTAAGGGGACAAGGGATGGGAGGGGATGCTGTGAAGACTCCCAAAGGAGAAAGGAAAGGAGAGAGGTGGTGTTCAGAGGGAGAATGAGCTCCTGATCTCCTGCCACAGTCTCTGGATCGGTGCTGGGCTCTTAGAGGGACTCTGGATTTTGGGAGCATGGCTGGGATGTGGGGGCTGGTGGCTAGCATTGCTGCTGTCCTGGCTCATGGCTAATGCTTGCCCTGTACCCTGCTCTGGGAATGATGTGCAGCCATTGACTGGGAATGTTTAACTGGCTTTGGGCTGCTGATCCCCTTGGCAAACAATTAGGAGAGCCTGAGCTTTTCCTAGGAGACCTCTGTGGTTGGTGGAGCTGTGCAGCAGAATTAATTCCAGGTATATCTGTGTGTAATGTCTGCTCTGGTGCCCCTCCAGCAGCCGGCACTGGAAATGAGAATAAAGCAGCAAAGCAGCAGCTTTGAGCGGGGGCAGGATTTTTCTGGTGTCCACAGGCTCTGTGCCCCATCCCTGCAGGATGCAAATCCCATTTATTCTCTCCTAGAGATGCCTCCCAGGTGCAATTTGCTACCTGGTGGGAAGAACCATCTCTGGTTCTTCTCTGGGTGCCTGCCTGGGGGAAAGGGATGGGGATGAAGGAAGGATGGGTGGGGAAGGCAGGGAGCAGGAGAGGGGTGCAGAGCAGGGGGACGGAGATGGAGCAATCAACCTGGCAGAGAAAAACAGGAGGGCTGAGAGGGCTGGGGAGGGATTGGAGACAGGCAGGAGAGCCCAGCCAAGCCAGCAAAGCACGCTGGATCTCTTTTGACCTTCTTGGCTTCACACTGAACCCTCCCAGCGTGGTGGCAGCACTGTGGGGGCCCTAAACCTCCCAGCAAACAATAGACTGTTTTCCAAACACCACCAGATGATCCTGGAATACAGCAGACCTGTGCTTTTCCTCCCTCTTTCCTCTACATTTCTGCACTGCAGGGGGCAGGGGGAGGTTTATTTGATGCCCCATGTCAGGCTGCAGGCGCACTGATTTTTTGCATTTTCCCCCTGTTCTGAAGCCCATGTGCATCTCTAGCTGGTCCCAAGCACCCCAAAATCCAGGATGCTCTGACTAGGTAGGCAAGCAATGAAGCATGTGCCTGTCCTGAGCTTCTAAGCCTGGGGGATGTGAGGATTGGTGTCAGAAATCCAGGGGTGCCAGTGATACCCTGTCAAGGTTAGTGAGCCTCCCGGCACTCTGTCAGGGCAGATGCTGGAGCAAAACAGGTGGGAAATTTGTGGTGAGCAACTAATGGAATAATGAGAGCATCCTCTGGAACAAATCACCATGTGTTTAGTGGCATGGCAATTACAGCTTCCCAGCACAGCTCTGCCATCCCTTGGGCAGCCCCCCCAGGAGCACCTGCTGCTGGCAAAGACCTCTCTGGGTGGGGTTTGGGGTGAGATGGGGTCTCTTGGGATGTAAGTTTTCATGGTTTATCCCTTCCACTGCTTCACCGGGAGCTTTAAGATTGGGGAAATAGAGAAAACACCCTGTTAAAGCACCAGCAGTTCAGCAGGAAGGGTTTTTCTCTGTCCCCATGGTATTTATTTCCAAGGAGAAATGGTGCCGGAAGGAACTGGATGCTGGAGTCAGGCTTGTGGTGCAGAGCGCTTCAACTTTTGAAGAGTCATGAAAATTTTGCCATTGTCTGCAGTAGTGATAAGTGGCCTAATCCAGTTTTCAGGATTATTGGGGTGATTTTAAGAGCACAAAGCTCTCTGCAGGCAGGTTCACCATGGGTGCCTCAGGTGGTGGGCTCTGGTACCTGGAATTCTGCCCAGCCTCTGCTGGTGTGGTGATGATGAGCCAGTGGCTGAGGTTGGCAGAGATGAGGAGTGGGTTTAGGTGCCCTAATCCCATTCGTTTGGATGGGATGAGGAGGAGGGGGAAGCTGACCCTGGTGTTTACTGAGCCTGTGGACAGACCCTGAGGCACATCCCAGGGTGTTTGAAAACCAGCCCGTGTTGGCAGTGGACAGGAAACTTGGGCATTGTTTTCTCCTCTATTTTTTCAATATTTTGATCAGTGAGTCAAGTCTCCGTTACAATCCTGTAAATCCCTTTGTAATCCTGGCTGGAGCATCAGCTGCTCTTGTAAAAAAATTTATGGGGCAGTTAAAGTGTATGAGACAGAGCCATAAAGGGATTTATGAACTGGGAGATGCACAGATGGCTTCATTGCAGCTTTCCCTGCTTCTGAGGTGCAGAGCTTTTGCCCCAAAGGCCCCTTTTGGGGGTGAGGATGCTCCTGCCTGGTCCCTCCTGAGTCCTCGATGCGCCCCAAGCCACTCTCCCTTGGTGGCTGTTGGGCATCAGCAGTGCCCACTGTGAGGCTTTCTTGCCTCCCCCTAAATTACTTCGCAGCCAGAAGCTGATTTAGATTCCTGGCGCAGAGGTGATGCTGTGGTCCATGCATCCATCTGTGTGTCGGCTCTGGAAGGTCTCTGGGAATCACCAGTGTGACAGGATCATGGCCTTTGGAAAGGTCCTGAACAGTGTAATTGAATGCTGTTAATCCTGTAAGGGCCAGGTGCCTTGGGGAGGGCACCAGGCAGTGATGTCCCTCCTGGTCTCCTCCAGAGATGACCTTGAGGGGTTGCTACACCATCCACGGCCCCCTTTTTGGGTGAGAAATGGCACAGGAAGCTGAATTCC
This sequence comes from Atrichornis clamosus, assembly GCA_013400975.1. Taxonomy (NCBI): domain Eukaryota; kingdom Metazoa; phylum Chordata; class Aves; order Passeriformes; family Menuridae; genus Atrichornis; species Atrichornis clamosus. The sequence continues at coordinate 224,377 of WBMZ01004501.1, read as the reverse complement.
CCCAAGGGGACACCACAGCCTGTTGTAGGTCCCTTTTGGGTGGTGGTGCTCCACCGAGCCCTGTGACCCCACTCTGCCCCCTGACTGTGCTCCATAAGCCTCTGGGCATCCAAACTCCACGTCTGCAAACCCCATTTGGGGAATCTGGGGGCCTGTTTTGGGTTTTCCCTCATTGGAAAAGCTGCATCTCCCTGCAGTGTGGCCATATCCTGCTGTACACGTTGCCCCGTGTCCCAGCGTCCGGCCACGCTGTATTTCACAGATCCATCCAGGTTGTTGGTTATAATTGCTGCACTCTGTCAATTTAGGAGCCGCCACAAAGCTATCAGAGGCCTTTTTGGGTAAATAAATATTTCTTCACTAATGCGTGGAGCCTCATAAAGCCTTCGCCATAAAGCCAGCACGTTGTAGTGCAGGTCTGTAATTGCTCCCATCGCCAGGGAGGAGGAAGAGGAAGGATAACAGGAGAGGAGCAGAAGGCAGAGAGGGTGAGGAGGGGGTGCAGAGGAGAGTTGGGGAGGAGGAAGAGGAAGGATAATGGGAGAGGAGCGGAAGGCAGAGAGGGTGAGGAGGGGGTGCAGAGGAGAGTTGGATGAATTATGGGCCCAGAGGGGATAACGAGGGCCCATGGAGGCAGTGCCGGTGAGCACAGTGCCAGCAGCCATTTAATTGGGCGTACAGAGAGTGTGAGAAAAACAGGGTCTCCAATTCTTGGACATGGCACAACCGCTCTTAGTTTTCTAGGCTGCCCAGAGGACCTGGGGATTCCCCGTCCCTGGCATTATTCAAGGCCAGGTTGGATGGGGCTTGGAGCAACCTGGGATAGTGGAAGGTGTCCCTGCCCATGGCAGGGGGTGGAATGGGATGAGCTTTAGGATCCCTTCCAACCCAAACCATTTCATGAATCTCTTTCTGAAATTCTCTCCCTTTTGCTGTTTTCCCATCTCTCCTGTACCAAGGGTCTCCAGGGATGAAGATCTACATCGATCCCTTCACCTACGAGGACCCCAACGAGGCTGTCCGAGAGTTCGCCAAGGAGATCGATGTGTCCTTCGTGAAGATTGAGGAAGTCATTGGAGCAGGTGGGTCTCTCTGCCTCCTGCTGCCCATCCTTCCCTGCCCTCTCCACTGCTCCTGTGTGGCCAGGCACCCATCTGGTGCAATTCTGTGGGGGAGCACACATGGTTCTTCACCTGGAAACACTCAAGGAAGCCTTGAGACATCAGGCTTTCCTGGGTTTGTGATGGGTTAGGGTGGACATGAGGTTGTTTTATGCTCTCAGAGTTCCTCTGAGGTGGGAAAGGCTCCAGGAATGTATTCACTGGCTGACCATGGAGCCTCTTGGGGTTTCCCACTGGGCTTTTCCATGAGACAGTAAGGAGAGACAGATCTTGCTGTAGTCTGTGCCATATTCCCATACATATGTATAATGTACACACACGTGCACGTCTGCGTGTGTCATCTGTGCTGTTCTATTGCCATTTTTAAATAACTGTGTCGTACTCACGGAGGAGAAAGTGAGAAGCAGGGGAGGGGAAGTTGTGAAGAAGCAATGAGTGAGTCTGGTCGGAACCAAGTTCAGCAATGAATCACCTGCACTTTGCTGCTCACCAAGGCTGCTCACCAGGCTGCAAACCTGGTTTAAATGTAATCCCTCAAAGGGATTATCAAAGGCAAATTCTGCCTTGACGAAGGGAGAGCTCTCCTTCTGGAAAGGAGAGGATGCTTTCTCTGTGTTTTAAATCAGAGAGCAGCAATGTAAACAGCTGAATTATTTCCCGACTCAAGATAAGTGGTGTGCAAAAAGGCAGCCGAGATTATCAAGGCCGACACCTGATATTTGAGGTAGTGCTTAAATGCCGATGCACTTTCTCTGCAAATCCTCCCTGTGGGGGTTTGCATGAGTGGCCCTGTGTCTGCCTGTGTCGATGCTGGGCTCTGTCACCTTGGAGAAGGTTGCAAGCCTAAACACGTCCCCAACAGCAGCTGTTGCCCCTTTTAAAGAGGATAGGTAAGCAGGTTTGTAGGGGAGAGCGTTGTTGAAGTGTGGACTGGCTGCCATTTCTCAGCTCTGCGCACTGCTTTGTGTGGAGGAGGAGGAGGTGGTAGTGGATGGTCTCATGGAACTTGGTGCTCTGGTGGTTATTGGTCAAAGGTTGGACTCGATGATCTCAGAGGTCTTTTCCAACCTAAATGATTCTGCCTTGCACTGGCAGGGGAGTTTGGAGAAGTGTACAAAGGACGCCTGAAGTTGCCGGGCAAGCGGGAGATCTACGTGGCCATCAAGACGCTCAAGGCCGGTTACTCAGAGAAGCAGCGCCGGGATTTCCTGAGCGAGGCCAGCATCATGGGGCAGTTCGACCACCCCAACATCATCCGGCTCGAAGGGGTGGTGACCAAAAGCCGACCGGTCATGATCATCACAGAGTTCATGGAGAACGGGGCCTTGGACTCATTCCTGCGGGTAAGGCGAGGTGGGGCTGTGTGGGCTGTGGGGTTTGGGAGTGAGATGTTGGTGTCCTGTTTGTAGATGGCAACCTGTTTGCTTACAGTGTGCTGTGCATCCCCAAAATGTGTGTTTTGCGGCTGGTTACCTCTGCTTTAGTCAGGCAGGGCAGCTGGATAGTCCTGGGGAGGTGCAGCATCCTCCTGAGGCTGGGGTGAGTGGCCCTGGCCGCACTGTGGGGTCTGCACCACTGCTCACCCCAGTGCCTGCTCTTTCTGGTCGCAGCAAAACGACGGGCAGTTCACCGTGATCCAGCTGGTGGGAATGCTCAGAGGGATTGCTGCTGGGATGAAGTACCTTGCAGAGATGAACTACGTGCACCGAGATCTGGCTGCCAGGAACATCCTGGTGAACAGCAACCTGGTGTGCAAAGTGTCCGACTTTGGCCTGTCACGCTACTTGCAGGACGATACGTCTGACCCCACCTACACCAGCTCCTTGGTATGTACCTCTGGCATGATTTTATCCTGCCCAGCATTCCCTGGGCCTGCCCTGCACTCACTGCAAGCTGGACATGGGAAAGGGTGCTGGATGTACACCCTGGCATGGGTGAGAGCACCTCATGAGCTGTTCCCAACACATAGGTTCATAGTCCAGAGGTCCTGGCTGTGGTTCCCACAAATCATCCTTTTCTCCCTCCTTTTTCTTCCTCCTTTTTATGAGTTTTCCACCTTCCTCCTCCCTAAGCATCTTTCTGCCTTCTGCAGTTTCCAGATAAGCCTTTTCCCTCTCCTCCGTGGAAGAAAGGTGCATGGAGGAGTCCCTGGAGAGACAGGAAGGGGAGGCAGGGAGATCACAGCGACTCCCGACGGCACAGTGACGGTGTTTTAACTCCCCTTTCCCCAGCACTCCAGGCCTGGTGTGCTTTTCCCTGCTGGAAACTTGTTCCAGGCATAAATTAAAGAGACAAGCGTAATGGGAGCTCTGCCATTCCCCAACCACCCTTCTCCTCCTTAATTAACTCATTCCTACGGAATGGCAGCTCTGCTCTCCCCCTGCTCCCTGCTGCCCTTGGGGACCCCCAGCTCCCACCACAGCCATTGTCCTGCTCGTGAGCCCCTGAAAGATGTTAAGGATGATCAGAGGGGAAGGGGATGGGCAACTCATTGGCCTCATCTAACTGATTAATTAGATGAGTGTGGGGTGGGTGCCGGCACGAGGCTGCACCAGCTCCTGCCAAAGCAGTTCCTCGGGCTGCTGAGTTGTGCCCAGGTGCCAAGGCCGGCTCCAGCTGCCAAAACAGGAAGCCATGGACATTTAAGGCTGACTCAGTGTTTTGGCCCAGTTGCAGCCCCTCACTGTCCCTCCCCTGCTCATGGGATGTTCCCGTCCCCCCTGGACCTGCCCTGCTCCCTGCCCAGGCCGTTCCTGCAGGCAGCAGCCTTTGAGCAGACACCCAGCTTTTATTTTTCCTTCAAAGACCCCAGCAGTAGCTGCTGAGACAAGGCATGAATTAGTCTTTTCCCCACCTTCAGAGATAAAAAGAGATTATCTCATCTGTGTTTTTATTTAATTTAGGCCATAATAGATCTCCCCGGCAGCTGGGAAGTGATGCTGTGCCTGCGATTGCATCACTCTGCCTCCCACAGCAGGTTTTTCGCTCTAGGGAAAAGGCAGGAAAAACAACCTAGCAGTTAATTTCTCCATTTGTAGTTATTCAAATCAAATTTTTTGCCATTCATCCTTCAAGAGCAGCTGACGCGTCCTCGGAAAGGCTGTGCAAAACAATTGTGCTGAACGATTTACAGTGCAGTTTTGCCCCCAGAAAATTCCCGTGTCTGTGGTTTTCCTGATCCCTTGGCTTTTTTGTGGTTATTTCAGTGGAGCTTGCCCAGGGAGCAATCCCTCTGTGCGTGGTGCCCCTCCTCACATCCCTGCCCCCTTGGCACAGCCTTCAGCCCTGGGACCTGCCCTGGCTTGAGGTGCTGAGCCTGGTTTTGAGCTTTTAGGAGAAATGAGGAGCTCTCTGCCAAAGGCACTTCCCTACTCTAGTGCTTCCCATTGGGTTTTAAAGGTGTTTTCCTTTTTGCCTTCCACTCCAAAAGTGGGGCTGGAAGGAGCTTCTGGCAGCCGTGGGAGCCCAGAAGAATCTGCAGAGGATGCTTTTAGGTTCAGCCTTGTTTCCAGTGAAGGCCAAGGAACGGGGATACCTGTAGCTCCTTACATGTGACAAGCACTAGCCCAGCCCTGCTTAGCCTTGTCACCTGGTGACTCCCTGGGAAGGGACCTGGGGACAGGCCACTGATGTGCTGGGGCCTGCAGGGCAGCCACAGTGGGGTGGTGTCACTCAGTGGGATAAACCCTTGAATAAACCTGTTTGTTTGGTTCAGCTACACCCTTTTGGGCAGGTACAAGTTACTTTCATGGAGTTGTTTTCGGCTCCTGCCTCCTCGTCCCATCAGGTACCACCTGCCCACTCCGTGGTGGGGTCCCCAGGGAGTTATGACTGGGGTTGTCTGGGATGGCCCCAACCCTGGCTCATGGACATCCAGGGAGTTGTTTCTCAGCTGCAGTCCCTTTCTCCACAGGGGGGTAAGATCCCTGTCAGGTGGACGGCACCAGAGGCCATCGCCTACCGCAAGTTCACCTCGGCCAGCGACGTCTGGAGCTACGGCATCGTCATGTGGGAGGTGATGTCGTTCGGGGAGAGGCCCTACTGGGACATGTCCAACCAAGACGTAAGCACTGGGGGTCTTCTGTGCCATTCTGGGGGTGGGGGGTGCTCATTCCCAAAAGCAATCCCTGCCTGAATGGCTGTCTGCTCCTTCCCGGGGCCTCGGGAGCGCTCAGTTCGGAGATGAAACAGGCTGGCGAGCCAGAGGATGCGAGGAGGGAAATCGGGAAGAAAAGCCAGTGGGCTGGTAATTGGACTTCAGCAAGCTGCAGGGCCTTTGAAAATGTTCAGAGGGTTTACAAGCACGGAAAGGAGCTTTGGAAGTGTGGCTGCTGTACTCCGGCGAGATCTGCGGAGATAATGAGTGGCAGCTCTCCACTGGGAGGAACTGCAGCCGTGGAGCATCAGAGCGGAGATTAACCCGGAGAGCCCCCAGCTCCTCCCGCTCCCTTGGCTGCTGATCAGCTGGGCTGGCCGCTGTCTTCCCGGCTGCCTGCAGCCCCTCTGCCTGCACACACCGCTCGGGGAGTGCTGCTCGTGAGCCCCACAAGTCCCTCATCCTCACGGGTCGCTCTCCCCCTCGCTCATCCCTCCTCGTCCATCCCCAGGTCATCAATGCCATCGAGCAGGATTACCGGCTCCCGCCGCCCATGGACTGTCCGGCCGCCCTACACCAGCTGATGCTGGACTGCTGGCAGAAGGACCGCAACACCCGCCCGCGCTTCACCGAGATCGTCAACACCCTCGACAAAATGATTCGCAACCCGGCAAGCCTCAAAACTGTGGCGACCATCACCGCTGTGTGAGTGCTGGGGGCATGGGGATGCTCCCTGTCACCATCCCACGCCGTGGGAAGGGCTCCCTGAGGGGCTCCAGAATTCATAAATCGTTTGGCAGGTGCAGGGGCGGGGGGGCTGCTGTCTTTGCTCTGCCTGACAGTCAAAGAACATGCAGTTTTCAGCCAAGCAACAGCAATAATTCTTTGTTATTGATCCTTTATGGCGTGTGACCGTACGGGTGTAGTGGCTGCTCTGCTGACACCTCCGTCCCTGTGGCTCCCACAGCTGGAATACAATGTGTGGGCTTGCAAACACTGCTTGGCAGAGCGGTATTCCCATGGGACAGGCCTTCCTCGTGGCCTTCCTTGGGCGTGTGTGTGTGGGGGAGCATAAGGATGCTGGGGGTGGATTGGGGAGTGTGTCTGTGCTCTGGCTGGGGCAGCCCTTTGGTGCCAGCCAGGCCTGTCCCCAGCGGTGTGTCCTGTTTCAGGCCTTCTCAGCCCCTCCTCGACCGCTCCATCCCCGACTTCACTGCCTTTACCTCAGTAGATGACTGGCTGAGCGCTGTGAAGATGAGCCAGTACCGGGACAGCTTCCTGACCGCTGGCTTCACCTCCCTGCAGCTGGTGGCCCAGATGACGTCTGAGTGAGTTGGGGGACGTGCCAGGGCTGCCGGAAAGCTGGGTGCTGCCAGGCTGGGAGAGGTGGGGAGGTCTCTTCAAGGCAAAGGACAGGTGTGAGCATCCCTCACACTGGTCACCCTGTGTCTGGAGGTGGCCACATTCACTGTCTGGGGGTCAATGTGTGGGTGTCTCTGCTCTCAGTGATGCTCACAGGGCCATGCGTGGGCTCTGTGGCTGTTCCAGCTGAGCTTACGTCCCTCACCTCCCTTAGCAACACCTGAACAGGTTCACCACCCTCAGTTGTCCATTGATGTTCCTCTGTCTGTCTGTCTTCCAGAGACCTCCTGAGAATAGGGGTGACTTTGGCTGGGCACCAGAAGAAGATCCTGAACAGCGTGCAGTCCATGCGAGTACAGATGAGCCAGTCTCCGACCTCGATGGCGTGACGTCCCTTGTTCCACGGGGAGGGCATGGGGAGGGCAGAGGTGGGAGGGGAGGAACTGACGCGGGGCAGCACTGGGAGAGGAGCTGCCGCTGCCCAGGGACTGCAGCCACAGCCGAGGGGTATTCCTGGGACTCACCTCTGACTGGTGAATTCGTTCCTCACCAACAGAAGCACACTTACCAATGTCATGGGGAACAGCGTATAAATACATATAAATATGTACAAAGCATATATTTAAAAAGCAAAGCAAAACAAAAAATCCATAAAAAACAATGAAGACAAACCAATGTGTGTTGGGGAAGGAAACCCAAACCCTAGAGACCAGACTCCAATCCCACCACCAGTGAGCAGTGGTCAAAACTGAGAAGGAGGAAAGGGCTGTTGGGGAAGGGAGAGGCATGAGATGGAGCGTCCCGTCCGGAGAAACCACCTTCCTTTTTCTTCTTTTGCCCTCCCTCCCTGCCCCGCTCCCCTCTCTGCTCACGGACTGGGTGGAAGTGTCCTCACACATCTCCACAGCTCCCTGCCATCCTACCCGGGTGCCGCTCCGGCAACTACCAAAGGACTTCGCTGACCACTGCATGGGGGATCCGACTCAATCCAGTTAATGTCTTCATATTGAAGAAGAGATGTACCTTCAATAGAAAACCTTGGGTTTTGTTTTTTTTTTTCTCTTTTGCTTGCATTTTTTTTGCAAAAAGGAAAAAAAAGGATTAAAAAAAACTAACCAACAAACTGTCCATCCTGGAAAACGGAAAGAGGTGTTCCCGTGTGTGTGTGCGCGCTCATGCGCCTGTGTATGTTGTCAACCCTCCGTGGACTCACTGCTTGTCCGTGGCTCAAGATCAGTGCTGACCCTGTGGCCAGTGGCCAGCCAGGCCCCAGCCCAGGGGGCCGGGGGTTGTGCCTGCAGCCCCCGGGGGCGGGAGGCAGCTGGGAAGCCCCCGGCGATGAAGGAAGTGCTCAGCATCCTGCCTGTGGGGAGGAGGATGCCCAGGACTGGCCGCTGTGGCAGGGACGGGACTGGAGAAGCTGCCGCATGGCTGGGACTGGGTTGATGGCTGCTGGAGGAGGAGAGATGCTCTGGGAAATGGACTGCTCGGGCCTCCAGAGCCTCGGCGATGTCTGGAAGATGGCTATGGAGGACTTTTTCCCCCATCTTGTGGACCTAAGGATTTTGATATTGATTTACGGACTTAGATTTCATGGCTTAAGAGGTAGGTCCGTTTGTCTCGTGTGTCTCTCTGTCCATCCGTCCATCCTTCTCTGTGTTTTTCTGCTTGTTTCTTTACAGCCTCTCCCAGAGGATGTTTCCCCATGTTTAATTTGATTTTTATTCTTCTGGTTTTGGTTCCTCCGTTGGTCTCCTTCGCAAATTGATCTGGTTAAAATTACCCGACGCGTGTCAGTGTTTACCCAGAATATTGTGAGACTGGGCAATCAGCCTTCCCTCTGCGCATCACACTGGGAGTTTATAAAACAAATGAACTCTTAATAAGGCTTTTACTTAGAGGGTTGTGTGCGGGTTGTAATGATCCATCACCGGCACTGTGCCGGCAGCCAGCGGTGCCCAAGTGGCGGGGGGAGCGGTGGCACAGGGTGGCTGCGGCTGTGCCTCGAGGGCTGCAGGTCCCAGGTGGGATTTGTGGTGTGTATGGAGACCCTCCGTCCTCCTCACCCACCCTCCATCCTCCTCACCCACCCTCCGTCCTCCTCACCCACCCTCCATCCTCCTCACCCACCCTCCATCCTCCTCACTCACCCTCTGGCCCCCTCACTCATCCATCCCAACTGTGGCAATGCCCCACCTCTGCTTGTGCCATGGGGATGTCCTGCATTCATCCATGTCCTGGGAGTGTCCCACTTCCCAAGCCACAGGGATGTCCCACATCCAGCTGTGTCATAAGGCTGATTTATTTCTGTGCCCACATCTGTCCATGCCGTGGTGATGCCCTGTGTCCATCAGTGCCCACCTGTGCTGTGGGTTTTCCCTATGTCTGTCCTTGCCAGCGGGCTGCCCCAAATCGAACCACACCATGGGATTGCTCCATGTCCATCTGCCCCATCGTGTTCCCATCTATGCTTGGAGATGCCGCACCAGCTTTCCTTGCTGCCACTGAACGCAAGGGGACAAGCCCATCCTCTGCCTGCTGCCAGCACCTGTCCAGGTGTCCTGGGTGGGACCACTGTCCCCCATGCTGGGGCCATCGGGGTCCTCTGTGGCTGGGGAGACCCTTGTGTACCCCCTGAGGAGCGTGTGCTTGGTTCATGATGGTTCACGAGGAGCACGTTCATTGGGTCATGCTGATGGTTCATCACCACCAGCAGGTGAAGGACCCTTTGGGGTGCTCTTCACACCTCAGTTTTATTTCTTCCATCGCCCGAGGAAGATGACCCGTGCTCTGCCGAGGAACAGCAACTAACAAGATGCAGGAATGAGCTCGTTTCAAATCACTGAACTCCCCCCAGAGAAAGAGGCAGAGAAAAACACCCCTTGTTTACAACAGCAGGGACTGCTCCTCGTGCTGTCTGCCCATGAAGGCTGGTACCTCTTGGGATGTTTGCAGCCCAAATCTGTATTCGAGGATGTTGTCACACGGAACACAACATGCAGATGGAGCGGGTGCCGCGCATGCTAATGCGCCGCCTCACCACATTGGTATTCGCCAGCGCTGGAGGGTCCTTTGTGGGGTTTTTTATGATTTCTCTTTTATTAGAAGGAAGCTAAAGGCATTTAAAGGAACGAGTGACAGCCACGCAGGCTAAATATCAATAGTGCACCTTTACGACTCCCCCGCCGCTGGCGCTGGCCCCGCCAGCACCTGCAAGGCAGCTGCTGCTGCCTGCTCAGCGCCGTCCCCACACCACGGCACCCCTGGTTTAATGTAAACACTTTAACACAGAACCACAGTGGCACAGGGTGAGAACGGACTTCCAAGATCACAGAGTCGACCTGTGCCCCATCCCCACCTCATCACCAGCCCAGAGCACTGAGTGCCACATCCAGCGTTTCTTGGACATTTTCTGAGATGGGGACTCCACCACTTCCCTGGGCAGCCCATTCCAGTGTTTAACTACTCCTTCAGTGAAGAAATTCTTCCAGATGTCCAACTTAGGCCTCCCCTGGAGCAGCTTGAGGCCATTTCATCATGACTATGAAATGTGAAGCACCGAGTCCTGCTCATCCCACCCAGCAGACCGGGTACCCCTGAGGGATCAAACAGGCTGCCGAGGTGCTCGGATGCTTTCACAGATGCCAAGACCATCTTGGCTTGATTTCCCAGGGTGGATGATGCTCTCAGCTCGGGGCCACCAGTGATGCCCCTGGGCATTGCCAGGGCTGGTGCTCTTTCCATCCTGCTGCTCCTTCCCAGCTGTCCAGCATCTGATGTCTCCTGATCTGTGTTGTAGCAGATGATTCCCATATCCCACCACTCCTAACCAGTGGTCCCCACATCTTGACCTTGTGCTGGCTTCACCCAGCTCGGGGACCTGGGCATGTCCCCTCCAGGGCCCAGCAGGTCAGTGGTGCTTAGGGCTGAACCAGGAGAGTGCAAACACATCCCTGCAGCAAAGAGGCATAATGGGTGAAGGGACTTGCTGTCAGGATGATTCTTCAGAGAGGGGCACCACAGGCCACCTGCTCTGCCTTTCAATAAAAGTCTTTTCATCCAAAATGGAAGATTTCACCAAAGGCCATCAATCTGCCAATGGAAAACAAGGGGAAAAGTGCAAAATAGCCATGTTTGATTTTTGGTTTTTATTGGAAGAAATATCATAAAAATTTTAATGACTTCTGATGGACCGTTTTGTTTCTTTGGAGGCCTTTCTTCCAAGCAAAATCAGTTTTCCAACCTGTGAAGCTTTTCTGTCTGGGAGTGACAGTGCTATCCCTGCCTGGCCATGGCAGCAAGGTTGTGTTTGGACTGCTCCTCCTATTCCTGTGTCAGATGCCAAGGAAGAGGCTCTTGCCTTGACTTAGTGGCACCTCTTTGATGGTGCCCTGTTGCTCCTACCCTGGCAAGAACCTCTTCCTTGGACTAAAAATGAACACTCCCATTTCACATCTTCTGATCCATGCTGGTTGATGCTGAACTTCCTTCCTTTGATCCCAAAGGAGAAGGGATGGCCCAGAAACTGTTTTCTCCCTGAAAAGTCTTGGTAAAAGGAGTTGTGGATCAAAGAGGACCAACTCCAGAGGCCTTCAGGCTGGGCTCCATCCATCACACAGGGTCCTGGTGGGTTCATGTGCCCCATGTGAGTGCTGGGAGGTGCCCATTGCTGGTGGACCCCACTGGGTTGGATCCTGGACTCTGCCACTGCTCAAGGGTGAAGCTCAGCCACAGTGCCTTGCTCCTCTGGCTATATCCCACATGGATATCCATGCATGGATGTGGCCACCTCGCCCTCACCCCCGATCCCGGCCTTTCACTGAAACACTTTGCAGTTGTCAGCTCGTTCTCTCCATTTCTATGGCAACTGTAAAACCCTCAGCCCTTTTGTGTCTTTTTTAGGGTTTTTTTTTGTTGTGTCTGGGTTGGCTTTGTTTTATTTGCATGGAGCGTTAAATCAAAAAAAGGGACTTTTTGCTCCCAAACACCTGCTCTGAGCTTGGCCCAAGGTCTTGTGTGAGAATCAGTGGGCAAGATGCTCATGACTGGATTGAGGGTTCCCAACTGGCTCCGTGTTGCCCCCTCCCTTCAGGGCTGCCAGCCCTGCTGTTACTCCCCTCATTTCCCTCAGAAATCCCCATCTGCAATTCAGCTGCATTGTTCTCCCCGGGGCTTTTCCGTGCCTTTTCCACAGCCCCATCCCTGGGTGTGATGGAGGAGCAGCAGGTTTCTCAGTGGCAGTAATTAAAGGGAGATGTCGTGCCTCTGCCAGGGAAGGTGAACCCAGGCCCCTCACGTATCAGAGGCTGGAATGTGGAAGAAGAGCCTGTATTAATGGTATAATTATGCCCCTCTTTCCAGAAAAAAAGGGAATGTATTTGATGCCATTTAATGACCTTCAAATTAACAGTTCTTTGAAAGCACTTATGTATATTTAATTTTAAATGTTGCTGCAAGTCAAAGCAGGGCTTGCGATGAAAACAGCAGGCAGCTGGTTTTTAATAAGAGTGATCTCAGACCATTATTTGTGAGCTTGTCAGCTTTTGATGCCTAATGCTCCTTTTCCAAGGAGAAAACAGAGCTGTCCTTCCTCATGTCCCCCTGTCCCCCTTCCCTTTTTTCCACCATCTCTGCTCCAGGAGCTCCCCACGCACCAGCCTGAGCCCTGTGGGATCTCCTCTTCTGCTTTCTGCTTCTCCAGGTGTTTGATTCAGAGAGAGGCATGGGTTTGGGGTTGGTTTGCAGAGATCTCATCAATAAACCTGCCTGCATGCTGAGGACATCCCTGTGGGAACTAGGGGAACATCCCAGTTGGCCCATGGTGTGGGATAAATCATTGGGCATCACCTGTGAAGGGTTTTTTTGGCACTGCCACCAACCCTCGCCATTGTTCTGCAATGGGGACAGACACGTTTCCCTTTGTTAAGGTCTGAATTAAGGCTTTTGCCTCTGATCCATAAAAACTGCCGATATATTTGAGCCACTCTGTGTTCACTTGGAAATCATTACTCTTAAACATTGAATTTGAGTTTAAAAAAAGAGGGATCAATCAGCTTCTGAGGCAAGGAATGGATTCACAGACCCTGAAACGTTCTGTAGCTCCGAGGCTGCCTGTCCTTGAATTGCTGAAGGGCAGGGCAGTAGCCAGGAGGTCACATCCAGCTCCAGCACTCATCCATGTGCTGCTCATCCCCTGCTCCCCCAAAGTTCCCACTGTGTGAGGAGCTGCAGGGGGTATTTAATGCTCAGGTCATTGTCTGCTGTGGAGCCTTGTGTGTGAAGGATCCTGCTAGGATAGTGATCCAATACTTGGATCATTCCCAGTCAGTCTCCTCAGAATTTTGGAAGCACCAGAACCTTCTTGAGTGATGATGGAGGAGAGGCAAAGTCCTCATCGAAGGGACTTTCCCATGGTGGGCTGTTTCAACCCATCAGTGGTTTCTCTGTTGCTCCTCTTCTGGCTTATATTTTTCATATTTTTGGGGGGTTGGGATCATCTGATCCAACCCACCTGCCATGGAGGAATGGCTCTGCCTGTCCCAGCTGAGCTCAGCCTCCTCCAAAGCCTGTCTCTGGGAGGTGTGAGAGCTGCTGTGGGGTTGTGCTCTCGCATTTTTGATGTCCTCAGGGTTTGGTTCTGTGTCTCAGGGGAGATCTGCTGGCTCGTGTCTGTCACTGGACCCTGATGGGCTATGTTGCCTTCCCAGGGTTTGACTTGGAACAGGGAGTTGCTCCAGTCAGGAGAGGGCCTTCTCTGCTTTTCAGGGCAGGAAAAAATGGAAGTGGGAACCGTGAGCATCCATGGCAATAAATGTAGTCTCCTGGTTCCCGTCAGAGCAGCAGATCAGTGCTGGGGAGTGCTCCTGCCTTGGTGACCATGGTGCCCTTCCCCTGGGCCTTTTGGGGTTGTTGGAGCTGCTGGGGTGGTGTCCCAGGGCCATCTCTTCTGGCTGCTGTCCTCCAGGGACTGCTCTGTGAGCACCCCTCCAGCCCAGGCACAGCTGCCCTCTTCTCCCTGCCCGTGTCTGAGCATCGCTGCTGCTTCTGCTCTCCTTTCTCTGGCCACTGGAATTTTAAAAGCCATGAAGTCCCTGGCTGTCCCACTGCTATGTGGCTCTGCTGTAGTGGCTGTTTTTGGGATATCTCCATGTGCCAGCAGACCCTAACACATGGACAGCTGCATTGCAGGTGATACGACTGTGGATGGGGTGGTCCCATCCATCAGTGGCTGAGGCAGGATGGTGTTGAGGTCTCTGGAGGGAAATGCTGGAGGAGGTTAATCTGAACAAACCAGCCTTGTGAATTTTAAGTGGATTAGCTGAACTCTGCTCCTTCCCAAAACAGACAGTGCCCTTTTGGGGCGGATGTAGAAGTGGATTAGGCAAAAATCTACTTAGGGCTGCATTAATTCTAGATGAGTGTAAGGGGATTAATGCCCATCCACTTAAAAAAATTAATTGGAGTGAAGTTTTCTCTGTGTCCCCAAGTAAACAAGGCTCTGCAGCTTTCCCCGTCCACCAGCTGGGCTGTGCCTGTCCATTCTCCGCTCTCCCATCCCCACAGATTGTGCAGGAGCTGCCATCGTGGTGGGGGGGATCTGCTCCTCTGATTATCCTCAGGGGCCTCACAGGCGATTGAACCCTCGTGTGATGGTAGGGGAGAGAGGGCAGGAAAATGATCGTCACCGTCAGTGCAATTATCCGTGCTAATTAGTACCGAGCAGGACTGGCGGCGAGAGGTGCTGCCCGTGCCCAGCGTTGTCTGAGGAGCCGGGTGAGCCTCACGTCGGAGCCCTGGGGGGCTTCCGTGAACAGGCAGACGTGGAACGTGCACACGTCGCTTGGTTTGCTGGCTTTTCCCCACCGTGCTGTGGGTGAACTCTGCAGATTCCCCAGCCTAAATATTTGGGAGCCAACCAGAGGCTGCCGTGGTCAGGGACTCAGGCAGGGGTTGGTGCCTGGATGGCAGTGCCGTGTCACGGCCCTGATGGTGCCCGGATTGGGATGGGACTCTTGGAGGCTCCAGGGGAAAGGGGGTGAGATGTGACTCCCCTTTGGAGAGGGGTTGGCAATGGGCCAGTGCCCAGGGAAGGCTTGCAGGATACAGCGATGGCTTTGGGTCACTCCCAGAGTTGCTTCCATCCCTTCCCTGCTCCCCTTTTCTGTGGCATCACACGGGCACAGCAGCTGGGTTTTGCAGTGCCACCCATCCTTGATTATTTTGGGTGTTTGCAATTCTGCCCATTCCCGTGAGCGTGGAATGCCCCGGGGCCGGCACAGCGCCCGCATCCCAACCACGCCGCTCACTCCTTGGTGCTGCAACTCCTTCCCTCGTGGAACGCCTGCTCAGCGCACAGACGGGGCCTTTTTATTGCTATTTTTTCACGCCAGCACTCCGAGGCTGCGATCAAAGCCCTCGGCGCCGCCTCGCAGGGGGTTCCCACGCCGACGATCGGGAAGAGGAGGAGGAAGTGGGATGAGGGGGACGTACTCGGTGGCTGCGTACCTGGGGATAGCTGCGCTGATCCCTCCCCATCCTCCAGACTGGTCATGACCTGTCTCTCGAGTCCTTTGGGATCCATCCTTTGGGTGCGACCCAGACCATCTTTACGTGTCCCTGGATCTTTTTTCCCGGACGAAGGGAAGGACTGCAGCAGGTGTGGGAGAGCTGAGCCGGCAGCCACCACCACCGCGAGGGCGCGGGTTCCCCACGGAAAATAAACCCCCAAACCCTTCCCCAGCTCCGCTGCTGCCGGGCGGGTCGGGAAAGAGCTGGGAGAGGCCGCGGGGGGAGGCGGTGTCGGAGCCGGGAGCAGCGCGCGGGGCCGGAGCCTTCTCTCTGCTCCAGCTTTAATGTGGCTGAATGCGGAGCCGATACAAATCACCGGCACCCCACCTCGATTTGCACCCATCCCCCGGCCCCGCCCGGCTCACGCAGCGAGTTCACCATCGTTACATCAGTTGTATTTCTGTTACTGCTTTTCTACAGCTGTTTTGCTGTTCTGATGCCATTAACATTAACGAGAGCTGTGAGACCAAACCTCCAAGCACGACACTGAAAATGGACCCTGGTGCCTAAGAAATATCCAGCAATATCTTTTCCCCCAGCTGAAGTTCCTTTTTTTTTTTTAAGATAATCTCAATTTCTCTTCCCTTTTTTTCTGCTCCCTTTTCCACCAAACACTACATTACTAAATAAAACTTTCATTACTACCTGGGTTTGCTAAAGCAAAAAATTATTTCCATTCAGGAGAATGATGAATTTTAATAGGAGTGAAATGTCAGGCACAGCTGGAGTGGGTTTCTGAAAGCATTGGTATGTTTGGAGAGGCACAGGGATGCCCAGCAATAATTAGCCAGTGAGCCCCGGTTTTCTGTGGCCCAGCAAAGGGACCCAGCAGTCAATTGCTTTGTTATTTAATGTGCTGCCTTTATGTTTCCAAGGTGCAATTGTATATTAAAAGCATCTTTGCCTCTCCAAAGTGGCTAAATAATAGGATTTTGCTGCTGTGTGGTGCTTCTTGGTTGCAGGATGAGGAGAAGGTGCTCCCGGGGCTGCTCCTCTGGTTCCAAGACCTTCTGGTTTCTCCCCAGCAGCTGAGAAAATGGGGATTTTTTTTTTTTTTTTTTTTGTTCTATTGGAAAAAGAGATTTGATGGTGCCTGGTGGTTTGCTCCTGCTTGCACCCGGGGGTCCTCATCTTGCAGTGGGAGGGGAGGAAAAGTCATCTTGGCTGCTGGGGGACATGGAAACCCTCCCGCCTCCGAAATCGCGTCTCAGCCTCCGCTCCCTGAAGCAACTGAGCTTCACAAAGAAATCCATCTCTTCCATTCCTTTCTTTTCCCCCTGAGGAGAAATGGAGAGCTTTCAGTGAAATCATCACTTTTCTGACAGCATATTAATTAATCCCTGCTTTTTGTGGGGGTTTTTTCCTTTTTTTTTTTTTCCGCAGAGGCTGTATCTGCTGTAAGAAGCCTTTGGGTTTTCGCTGGGCGCGGTCCTCGCCGGCCGCGGGACGGGGTCTGCGGGGGGGGCTCGGTGCGGAAGGGTGTGTGACCTCTGGACGTGCTTATTCTCAGCCTCTCCTCGTTTCCCTCTTGCCTTGCAGGGGCGTCGGGTCCAGCACTGCAGCCGGGCAGCAGCGCCAGAGAGGGGGTCCCGAGGAGCTGCTCCCCGCTCCTCCCACCACAGGATGCTCCGGGAGGTCTCCGCAGCGCCCCGGTCCCCGTCCCCCCAGAGCCGCGGCGTGTCCCGGGCCGGCCCTACCCTGTCCTGTACATAACCAGTGAGATGTCTGTAAAAGATTTCAACCCTTGGAATTTTTTTTGCTCTCCCCCCGCCCCCTCCTTCTTCCCCAATTTGTTGATTGTGTTGAAATTGTCGGAGTTTGTAACAGTATCTTTCAGAGAATATTGTACTAAAGAGAAAATTGCACTCAATAAAAATGATGAAATAAGCCTGGTCCCTCGCCTTCCCCTTCCCAGGGGCAGCCTTTCTGCTGCCGGCTTCTCTTCAGCTCGGAGCTGGGGGAGTGTTTGCCATGAATATTCATTTGGGGAACTGGCAGCGCTCCACCGCTCCTTGACTTACCTCGAATGTTGATGTCTATCAGATTTGGCTCCCCGGTTTGTAAATGAAGTGACTTTATTCTCGGCGATCCCTATCGGAGCTTGCTTGCAGCAGAAAAGCCGGGAGAAGGAGTTTTCTTGGCACGGGTTTTTGTGTGGAGTGCGTTTCAAAGCCCTCGTGTGCGATCGCTCAGGGAAGCCGCGCTGGAAGCGCTGACGGGGATGAAAGCGCCGTCCCTGCTGGCGGAGCACGGCGGCTCCTCACTTCCCGAGTCGTGCTGGAGCCTGTCCGTTCAAAGGCTGATGCTCATCTGGAACTTGCTTTCCTTAAGGATTACTGTAAATGATGGCTGGAAAATGGATCCTGCCTGTGCATTGGCTGCACTCGGGCGTTTTATCCCGCTGGGACCACACAACCCATCCAACTCTCTCCCATATGGTGGGATTCTTGGGGTGTCCTGTGCAGGGTCAGGAGTTGGACTCTGTGATACTTGTGGGTCCCTTCCAACTTAAAATATTCTGTGTTTCTGTGATCCAGGTGATGCTGAGAGCAGCTGGTCCTGCCGGCACTGGGGATATCCTCCAGCCAGCATTGGGGGCTAAAATGGGGGCTAAAGGTTTTGGAAATTGGTAGGTTTAGAAATACACAGTCACCAACGAGATATTTGGGGTTTGGAAAGAGGAACTGCTACTGAGAGAGCTCTGGAAGTGGGGGTAGGGCTGCCCACGCCCCGTGGTTTTGGGATGAGCTGTGGGGAGGGAAGTGAGTGCTGTTTCAGCTGTGGGTGCGGCTGGCAGGTCCCTGCGGTCCCTGGCATCCCGTAATTCTCCCATCAGTGGTGGTGTTGGCATGGAGTGTTCTCACGGCTCCTATCAGGAGATTTTCAAGTCCTTGCTGCTTCTCCGAGGTCATTATGGCTGGGATTTTTTTTGTTATAGGGTTTTTTGAGCCAGTTCCGGGTGCTGATGCAAGCTCCAGGTCCCTGCGGGCAGGACTCCACTGCCCTGGACTCACACACCACAGGGAGGTTTGCCTCACACTTTAGACAGGGGCAGAGCTGTTGTTTTGGGTGTTTTGGGTATTTTGGGTGCTTTTGCCAAGCCCATCCCAACAAATGAAAGCAGAGAGTCTCTGCCATAAAATCCAGGAGGTCTTTGGACATGCAAGATGCAAATAGGCAGCAGCTGATGGAGGGCAGAGTGAAGCTGTTCATGTGTCCTTAATTGAGTAGACACTTGATTTAATGGGCTTCTGGTGTGGTTTAAATGAGTGCTCATGTTTCTTGAATCCTCTGGGATTTGGGGCACTGGGAGGCTGTATCCTTCACACAGGTTGCTCCAAGATTTTCCCCTTAAGTAACCAATAGATATTTACAGCCAGTGCTCAATGTTCCCAAAGTAGTTTGCCTTGGAGTAGCCTTTTAACGGGATCTGGGGAGCCCTGCTCTCAGTGTGATGGTTAACAGGGCTCTGCAGGACCTCGGGGAGCCCAGAGCCCCTCGGCACAGCTGGGATGTGGCCAGACAGTCCCTGACAGACCCTCACTCCCAGGCTCTGGAACCTGTGTTTTATCTTCCCCACAGCATAACCAGTCCCCAGCTCCGCCTGCGTCCCAGCTGGAATGAGATGTCATTTACCGAGGCCACACGGCATCCAATGAAACTTTCCCTGAGCTTTGAATATAGACACAGGCGGCTGTCACAGCAGGAACAGAGCTGAACCCTCAGAATGAAAAATCTTTTCTTCATGGCTCTCAGGTTTGAAAAATGGAAGCAGCATGTTGGCTCCAATTACCCCACAGCAGCTCCCAGAAATCTCACTGTACCTGGTGCTCCAGTGATGCCAGCCTAACTCTGGCACTGGTGGTGGATAAATCCTTATTTACCCCACTGCAAAAAGAAGGTTGAGCCAAGACTGCTCAGCTCCATGGGGTGCAGTGGGGTGATTCACACTTGGGGTCTGGTGGGAGATGCTGTTATTCAGCTCTGGCCTGAGAACTGCCCTTCCCAGAGGAAGGAAGTGTCTGGGAATGTCTTGGCTGTGCAGAGGTGTGGTGGCAGTGCAGAGGGGAGAGGTCAGATACATCCCCCAGCCTCTCCCACCTCCCCTCCCTCCCACGCTCCGCAGTGAAAGACAAATCAAAGAGGGGCCCAAGAGGACTATAAGGCTACATTGTAATTGGAGCAATACCGGCCCATGATCACGTCCTGTGCCAGCCCACATTAACTGGCAGCATCTGCTGGAATTACTGGAGATGCCTGATCACCTGTTAAAAGTGCTGGGATTTTCCTGGAGCACAAGCCAGGCAGGCTCAGCAGTGCTGGAGAGAGGGAGCCAGGAGGGCTTGG
Source organism: Atrichornis clamosus (assembly GCA_013400975.1). NCBI lineage: Eukaryota > Metazoa > Chordata > Aves > Passeriformes > Menuridae > Atrichornis > Atrichornis clamosus. Next base: position 204,883 of record WBMZ01004501.1, on the reverse strand, counting down.
ATGGGGCAGGGCTGAGGCTGCCGCAGTGTTGGAATCTCTGCCTGGCCCTATGGAGAGGTTTTGGGGGATGCTCTCAAGAAAGTCACCTCCTGTTGCCAGCCAAGGGGCTCTGCCCCTCTGCTCTGCTCGGGTGCGACCCCACCTGCAGAGCTGCGTCCAGCTCTTGGGGCTCCCAACATCAGGAAGATGTGGAGCTGCTGGACTGAGTCCAGAGCAGGCCATGAAGATGCTCCAAAGGCTGGAGCCCGTCTGCTCTGGGGACAGCTGGGAGAGCTGGGGGTGTTCACCTGGAGAAGAGAAAGCTGCAGGGAGACCTTTGAGCCCCTTGCAGTGCCTAAAGAGAGGAGAGCTGGAGAGGGACTTGGGAAAAGGAATGGAGCAACAGGACACAGGGAATGGCTTCCCACTGCCAGAGGACAGGGTTAGATGGAATATTGGGATGGAATTCTTGGCTGTGAGGGTGCTGAGGCCCTGGCACAGCTTATTCAGAGAACCTGTGGCTGCCCCATCCCTGGAAGTGTCCAAGGCCAGGTTGGATGGAGCTTGGAGCAACCTGGGATGGTGGGAGGTGGGACTGGATGAGCTTTAAAGTCCCAAACCATCCTGTGATTCCATGAATCTCTCAGATTCATGCTCTCAGCCAGCTGGCTGAGCAAATCCCACCTCCTGGGATTTGGGTGGGAGGGAAGACACCTCTGTGCTGCCCCTCTGCTGTGAGTTGGGTCCCTCTGCCCCTGCCCTCAGCGATGGGGAGCATTCAGGATGCTTCCCAGCAGGACCAGCCCTTTGGAAACACCTTACACATGCTCCTGGCCCTGGAAGAGTGGGAATGCTTTGCTGTGAGGTGCACTGGGCTGCTGGGTGGGAAACTGTCTCTGCTGTCACCCCAGCTTTGGGGACTGGCCCTGCTGCCCATGGCCCTGCTGGAGATGCTGGTGCCCCTCTGAAGGAACACGGAAAGTGGAAAGCTCCCCAAACCCCTGAGTTATCCACGCTGCCTGGCTCAAGTCCGGCACATCCCGGAGCTGAGAGGTGCACCCACCATCCCAGCTGAGGGGACGTGCTCCCTCCCTGGATCTGTGCCATGCTCGGAGCTGCTCCCGAGCCCCTCCTCTCCTGGTGCCATGACAGCCCATGCATTATTTACCACACACCTTCCTGCATGCCCAATTATTCATTTCCCTCGTGGGCCCTTTCCATGGCTCTCTAATCAGAGTTTCTTAGCTCCTTATAAACACTAATGAATTTATTTCCCCGTGCCCTTATGAGGGAGATGGGGTATTACATCTTATTTATCCACAGTGAGCTCAAGTGTGGATTTGGGGCCTTCAGAGCACACTGGCAGCCTGGGAGGCCTGGAGGGTTGGTGTTCCACACCCTGGTTGTGTTTGGCTGTGGGCATCAGCTGGCTCTGGGTGTCCCAGCAAGGAGAGTGGCTGATGTCCAGCCTGGCACTGGCCCCCACGCCAGTGGTCCTGCTCAGCCTTCATCCCAGCAGCTCCATCCTCCCAGGGAACCCACGCTCCCTCAACTCGGCTCTGAAAACAGGTGGGTCCAATGTCATGGGTGACACTGGGTGACAGTGGGTGACCCCTCCATGGGACTGCAGTGTGTGTGCTCTGGGAAGGTGACCAGATCCCTAAATTTGTGCCCAACTGGAGATTGTGCTGGGAGGTGGTTCTGAAAGTGGCTCCTGTGTTGATCAGTGAGGCTCACCAGGCTGCACACAGAGGCAGTGCCTTAACTGTAACCAGATGAAGCACAAAATCACCTCAGCAGCTTCATCCACCACTGGGGGATTTTCCCCCAGGACAACTTAGGGGAGGGTTAGGTGGGATATCAGGGAAAGGTTCTCCCCCAGCGGGTGGTGGGCACTGAACAGGCTCCCCAGGGAATGGGCACGGCCCCAAGGCTGCCAGAGCTCCAGGAGTGTTGGGACAACGCTCCCAGGGATGCACAGGGTGGGATTGTTGGGGTGTCTGTGCAGGGCCAGGGCTTGGAATGGATGATCCCTGTGGATCCCTTCCCACTCAGCATATTCCAGGATTCTATGATCCTAAATCAGGGAGAAACCTGGTGGGTTATTTGTCTGGGACCTGCTGTCCCCAGCGTGAAGCTCAGGTCTGTCCAGAGCTGGAACAGCATCCCTGGGATTCCCCGTAGGTGTGGGGGCTGCCACTGCACACAGGGATGGATTCAGCTCCTCTGCAGGAGCACCAAATGCGTGGAAGAAATAAAATGAGTTGGGTGATCAGTGCAAGACCTGGAGAGGGACTTTTGACAAGAGCATGGAGTGATAGAACAAGGGGGAATGGGTTCACACAGACAGAGAGTAGGTTTAGAGTGGATATTGGGATGAAATTCTTCCCTGTGAGGGTGGGGAGGCCCTGGCACAGGTTGCCCAGAGAAGCTGTGGCTGCCCCAGCCCTGGAAGTGTCCAGGCCAGGTTGGATGGGGCTTGGAGCAACCTGGGATAGTGGGAGGTGTCCCTGCCCATAGCAGGGGGTGGAACGGGATGGGCGTTAGGGTCCCTTCCAACCCAAACCATCCTGGGATTCCGTGATTCTACACTGAGCCTTCAGTGTGCCAAACAAATCCGGGTGCATCCAGCAGTGTGTGGGGGTCTGTCCCTGTGTGTGTCCACCACCACAACGGACAGGGATGCCAGGAGCCTGAGCATCCTCCCTCCACGCTCCCAGCTCCCCACAAAACTCAAACAAATCCTTCTCCTCTCTAAGGCCGTTCCCTGGGTGAGCTCACTGCCAGCTCCGTGGCACGGCGTGCACAGCTGTTCTGCCAGCAGTTTTCCTGGGATGCTTTGCAGCTCCACACTCCTCCCTCTCCCAAGGAAGCTGCCTGTGAGACGCCGCTCGCTCTCGCAGATGCCGGCACCGATAGCCCTGACAAGCAGCAATTATTGCATTGACAAAGTAAAAGTTTTGAGTTGTTTTGCAAATATTTTTGAAGCCCTGATACAGCAGCAGAAGTAGGCGTAATTACACATAAAAGTGTATCTCCTTTGTAGACTTTTAATTATCTACTCAGGTGAACCATAATTTGAGGGGAAATGCTTTAAATCTGTTCATTTCTAATAATAAGAAATGAGGTGGGAGAGTGTTATTTTAAGGTAATTAAGAGAAGATACGGCTGGATGGATGGCTGAGAGAGCAGGACCTGGGCTGTGCTCTGGGGGCCTGGGGCTCTGTCCCCTCCCCTGCCACCACATGAGTCCTCTCTCTGTGCTGGGCAGTGCATTAACACCACAGTGGGAATAAGTGTTCACATGTGGTGACAATGCTGCTTTGTGTCAAACAATGCTGGTTTGTGCCAATACTCACTGGTCTTGTCATCGGCGTTCCTGAGCCCAGCTCTGCCAGGACCTGCCCTGTAAAGCCTGGGACCACTGGGGGACCCCCTGAGACTGATCTGCTCTTGCAGGTCACTCTCCAGCCACCTCAGGAGGGCCTCTGGAGGCCAGTGTGGGATGGAGAGTTGTCCTGGGGATGGGAATCATAGAATGGTTTGACCTGGAAGGGACCTTAAAGCTCATCCAGTTCCACCCCCTGCCACGGGCAGGGACACTTTCCCCTAGACCAGGTTGCTCCAAGCCCCGTCCAGACAATCTGGGCACCTCCCAGGCCTTGGCACCTCTTCCTGGGGACCCAGATGCCCACACCAGTGGTAGTCCCTATGTTCCTCCAAGCTGAGCCCTGCATCAAAATGGGCTCCAAGCCTCCAGCTCCTGCCAAGCATTAGCTGTGACACTAATTTTCCCTCTTCCACTTCCATCCCTGAGCTGCTGTCAGCGGAGGCACCTCTTAAAATAAGTTATTTCCATTCAGTCTGCAGCTTTCCTAGAGCAGAGTGAGTGTTGAACTTTATTTCTCTTACAAGGGCTCCTCAGAGCCCCAGATAAGATCAAAGCCTGGCTCCCGTGGGCTGTGTGCTCCACGCATGTGGGACATCTCCCGCAGAACTGGCAGGAGGGATGGATGATCCATCTTCTGGGGAGGAAAGCTGAGGCACGAGGGGATGGGGTGACTTTTCCAGGAGTCTGCAGGCAGCCTGTCCCAGGGGTGCCACAGGTGTTTGTGTAGGACATGGCTCCCTGCATCTGCCTTTCCCAGGGATGTTCCCAGCTACCAGAGAGGGAAAACCAGGCTGTTTTTCACTGGCTTTCCCGGGAATCCAGCAGCCCTCCCTGCCTGCCTGTGCTGCTCCTGTTACCGTGAATGTCAAGCACTTTGCAAACAGAGGCGTTAAATGTCAGCTGCTGTCCCTTACAAGCCCTCCGTGTAATTTGAGTGCTCAGACATGCTCCGTGCTCACCTCAGCCCCGCTCCCTTCCCCTGATAAGCGGCCTCCCTCGGGCCACTGCCTTGTGAAGTGAGGCCACCCAGCAGTGCTCTGTACACCGCTCTGGGCCTTCATCCCAATGTCTTCATCCTCCCTCCCTGATATTTAAAAATCCTTAGAGTCAGATTGCCACCTGGCCTTAGGGATGGTAATGGGAATTTTGGGTGAGGTGTTCGATGACTCCCTACCTCTCTGTGCTGGACCCTTCAACAATCAGAGTCAAATCTTCCCTCGCAGCTCTGTCCAGGTGGGAGATCCTCTCCTCAAAAGCTCCAAGCTCCAGCTGAAGCAGAGCTGCTCCAGGATTTCTCACATGGGTTTGCCCTTGCTTTCCTCTTGGATGAGTGAGATGAGGCATCCTGCACCCACCTCATGAAGTTCAACAAGGTCCTGCACAGGGGTCGGGGCAATCCCAGGCACAAACACAGGCTGGGTGGAGAGAGGATGGAGAGCAGCCCTGGGGAGAAGGGCTTTGGGGTGCTGGTGGACAAGAGGGAAAGGCTTTAAATTGCCAGAGGGCAGGTTTAGATGGGATATTAGGAATAAATTCTTCCCTGTGAGGGTGGTGAGGCCCTGGCACAGGCTGCCCAGAGAAGCTGTGGCTGCCCCATGCCTGGAAGTGTCCAAGGCCAGGTTGGACAGGGCTTGGAGCAACCTGGGATACTGGAAGGTGTCCCTGCCATGGCAGGGGGTGGGACTGGATGACCGTAAGACCCAAACCATTCTGCAACCTCTCACATCTAATGATGCAAACTATCTTGTGGCTTTTCCCCTTCCTGTTTTTCTGCCAGTTCCCTGTATTTGCTGTTGTTCTGGATAACAGGGTGGCCCAGCAGTGGGCTGGTGTGTGTCCTTGGGGTGATAGCAAGCCTTTCCCTTCCCTCCATTACTGCTTTCCCCCTGGTGTGCACCCAGGACTGAGCTGGTCCCTTTCCCACCCCTGGCAGTGGGAGCAGCCACAGTGGCTGCCAGCTCTGTGGCTGTTTGTCCTTGATGGAAAAGCTTTCCCCCAGGAATAAAGGACGTGCCAGCTCCAAGAGCACTGGTAACAGAAAGTGCTCAGCTCTGTTCCATTTTCAGCCTTTGGGATGGGGTTTCTCATTTGCACCGTGGCACTGACACAGTAAAATAACACATAAATCGCACAGAATAAATTAAAGCAAATACTGCATGTGCCGCTGCCCAGGAATTTGGGACTTGCTGCATGGCTAACAAGATGCATTTTAATAATTACAAATGAACCTGTGGCCAAGAGAGCCTTCACTGAGCACACCTGTAATGAATGCTGATGCTGCCTCTCCCCACTGAATGCTGATAATCACATTTGCCAGTGCATTAGAGCTGATTTAGGGGTAAACAATAGCTTCCATCTGAATTTGTTTTACAACCTACTGACTGGAGCAGGTACCTCTTTTCTATTGAAATAATTGCAAATATTTTACCAGGTCTTCGTGCTGCATTTGTTTCTGGGGTTTGTTTGCCTTGTGTTTTGGTGACTTCTTCTTTTTAAAAAAAAATTTATTTATTATTTATTTATTGTGAATTGACAACAATTGTGCTCGCCCACCATCTAATCCAAGGAGCTCGTGGTTGTTTCCTCCCATCTCCATCCTTTGTCAGAAAAAAAGTTCTTCCCACAGTGCTGCCGCATGGTTTGTAAGCTTATTTCAGGCTCAGCTGTGGGGATTAGTGATAACGTTGCCTGTTGTAGAAAGGGTCATATTATTTAAAATTGGAACTAGAACAAAGGCAATTCAATTCCAGTTCCTCGCTGTCCAGGTGAAAGAGCTTTTACCGGCACTGTCCAGGAAATGCAAGGTAGGAGCTGAGCCTCTGCCTGCCTGCAGGCTGGGCAAGGGAGGGATATCTGGCTGGGCAGCCCGAGTTCAGCCCCAGAGCTTGGGCAGTAACAGGGAATGGCTTTTCCTTGGGTGCTCCTTCCCTGAGGATGGCTGTGAACGCCTCCTTTAGCACTGCCCTTGGCCTGGAGAGCTGTGGTGCAGCAGGGACGGGACGTTGTGTTGTGAGGGAAATGCTCAGCGTTTATTTTCTCCCAGTGCAACAGGGTCTTGGGGACGTTCAAGTAGGTCCATACCAGCATCTGAGAGTGGGGCTGGGATGCTCCCAGCTGTGGTGGTCAGCTGGCTTCACTCACAGAGCCCTGCCGTGGCTGGGCTTTGGTTAAGTGATGGCAAAGAGCTTGGGCTGGCAGCTCCTTCCCTCCCTCCACGGGCAGTAGTGTGAGACCAGGATTCAGCAGCCAGCCCAGATCATATCTATCTATCTATCTATCTATCTATCTATCTATCTATCTATCTATCTGTGTCTATCTGCCTGAAGCCAGGTTAGTGCCTGGGATGTTTCCCAGGATGTCTCAGCTGGAGTTGGTGTCCCTGTCTGGGCACACACAGAGCTGCTGTCCTCGAGTGCCCCTCGAGAGGGTTCTCCTGGCCTGCTGAGGGCAGAGGAGCTTGTGGCAGGGTGGGGAGAGCTCAGGGTGCAAGGAGGTCCCAGTGTTGGCATCACTGGACCTCTCCCTTGGGATTCTGCAGCCCTCTCTCCCTGGCCACTCATGCCTTGGCTCTTTAGGTTGCACTTGGGGATTCAATGGATGAAGGAAAGGCGTTGCTGCCTCTCCTTCCATGGAGCTTCTACAGCCACTGAGGTTCAGAGTCATAGAATATCCTGAGCTGGAAGGGATCCACAGGGATCATCCAGTCCCACCCCTGGCCCTGCACCGACACCCCAACAATCCCACCCTGTGCATCCCTGGGAGCATTGTCCAAACACTCCTGGAGCCCTGTCAGCCTTGGGGCCGTGTTCATTCCCTGGGGAGCCTGTTCAGTGCCGACGACCCTCTGAGGGAAGAACCTTTCCTTGATATCCAACCTCAGTCTTCCCTGACACAGCTCCAGGCAGGTCCTGTCACTGGTGGAGGATTTTCCTATAATATTTTCGTCAGCAATGTTCATCTCCCTGCTCAGCTCACCCTCTACCCCATCTGTGACCCCAAACCCCTGCTCCTGGTGCACCCTGCATGGGGATGCTGCCTTTCCTTCCTTCTGGGAATGCTGATGTGACCTGCCCTGGCCACTGCTGGTCCTTAAGCTCCCCATCCAACCCCCTCCCCTCCTTCCCAAAGGAGCCGAGCGCGTGGGGAGTGCGAGCGCGCGGGGGGCGGTGAGAAACCCCAGACACACAAAAGCTGGAGGAACCACCAGCAGCTGTAACCCTGGCAACTGTGTCTCAGGATTTGAATGTAATTATACCTTGAACGTGATAAACACTCCGAAGGACTCCTTATGTGGAGATCATACTAAACAAGTCTTTGAAATTACCCTCATCAAATATTGATAGAGGGAGAGTTTTTTAAAAAAACAAAAAAAAAGAGGGAAAAGGGAAAGAGAGAGAAAAGGCAAATTCTTGCTCTTGCTTACGGGTTAATGAGGATCTGTTGGTTTATCACCACGGTGCAAACCCCACCAGGAGCTCCAGAGCACAGCAAAGTTAAGAGTGGGGGCAGGAGGAGAAGAGAAATAAAACCATCAGGTGAGGCAGCTCTATTGATTGGCATTTTGTTTTATGTTTGGCATGCAGGAAAGCCATCCCAATAAACCCCATTTATCTTGCCCAGCCCTGGCAGAGAGGGTTTAATTGCTTGGGAGCAGAAGTGGGTGGAGGAGAAGGGGTGTTCTGAGGGTCCATCAGGGTGGAGGGTTGTGCTGGTCAGCAGAGCACTGAGGGTGGGGATCTCCTCCCACCTGTGGGCTGGAGGCTGCAGGTGGAATGTTTTCCATCAGGAGAGCAGGGTGAAGTCCCAGGTGGTTTCCAGCACCTGTGGAGTAGGAGTGTAGGAGCCTCCCTGGAAGCAGTGGTGTTGGCTCTGTGTGGGGATACTCCTTGGTGGCACTTATGTCCTGCCAGTCCTTGGCAAAAATCCACCAGGGACCTTCCCTGGCTCTGCTGTTGTGCAAAGGGAGGGAGCTGGGCTGCACTGCTCCAATTTGTCCTCTCCTTAAGCCAGGCAGGGGCAAGAGATGCACTAAAACACCTGGCATGAGTGGGGCTGGGATGGGCTGCTGTGCTCAGCAGGTGCCCTGTGCAGTGCTTGGAGGAGGTTTGGTGAACAGAGCAGCTTCTTGACTCTTGAGTGATCTCCCAGCAATGTGTGGGGCTGGGAGAACATGGGTGAAGTGCTGCCCAAAAAGAGGGAGCAGCTAAAACTTCATCAGAGCAGAGGCTCTGGAAATGAGAAGGAGGAGAGGGAAACAGTTCTTCATTCTGGCTCTGCAGGCAATGAGTGTCAGGGGGAAGGAGGCTGGAGAGGCCCAACTTTGTCAATTGTTGGTTGTGAGGTACTTGGTGATTTTTTGAGTTGGCTTTTAATGGGGAGAAGAGGCAAACAGGGGGCCCTGGCTGTAGTTTTGGTTGTTGTGCGTGTTGCTTGATTGGCCATAACTCTCTCACCCAGACTCACGGAGACCTGGAAGTAAAGGTGTGCCTTCCCTGTGTGCTGGGGTGGGGATGTGGTGGTACCAGTGTCCTCTGGTGCTTTCACCTGACTGGAAGTTTTATCACTTGGGAGACGTCTGCAGGGCAAGCCTGAGCTCCAGAAAAAGAGGCAGCGGTTGACACCTCCACGGGATCTATCCTGGGAACAGTGGCCAGCGCTGTGGCCAGGGGTGACTGGGAGTGCAGCCAGAGGGCAAACAGCATTTTAATAGGAACGATGGAGGCATCATGGGAGGCCTGGTGGAATGGGATTACCATCTTGGAGAGCCATACATCCCTGGTGGAAAACCTCCTTTCCCCACTGAGCATCCCTATTCCTGACAGGCCCGCACCTCAGTCTCTCAGCACTCTCTGGAAGGACCTGGAAACATCTTCTGAGCAGGAAAACTCCAACTTCCATCTCCAGCCACCCAGATCTGCAAAGCCAACCTAATGCCAAGAGATGTGCCAGGGTAGATGACGGCTCTGCAGGCTGTGACTGAGCAGGACTGGCACGTTGCTGAGACCCACCTGACGTGTCCCAGCGCTGTGCCAGGCCAAACATGCTCTTTTTGCTGGGAACAGCGGGCATGGCTGTGGCACACAAGCACTGGAGTCCCACCAAGCGCTGCCAGCTATTTTATGGGCTGCTTGGAAACAGCTGGAAACCCCTGTAAGCCAGGGCTGAGAATTAGTTACTGTTGCTGCAGCTGGGAGAGGAATAAGAAGGAACTGCAGCTCTAAAGGATGTTTTGGGCATTGCTGGTCCAACACGCAGGGTGGGTTTAGGGAATACAACTAAGGCTCAGGTGTGGGAAGCAGAAGGTCTATTGGACTCCTCAGTGCTGGGAGATGGTTGTGGAACAGCGTGGAGTGTGTTGGAGGGAAAGGGCTCCAGACTGGATCTGAAATGTGTTTCACAAATGATTCAAAGAAAGCTGCACTAAACCTATGGCTGCTGTGCTGAAGCTGTTTCCCACCCAAGGACAGACTGGGGTGGATCATGTCTCATATGTGGGGGTGACCACTTGCTGTTAGCTGGAACAGGGAAGAGAGGTCTGGAAAACATGTTGTATCTGCAGCCTTTGAGGGGGAATCCAGATGGTGTCTGCATCTCTTGTTTATCAGGCTAAAAATAAATAACTTTACAAAAATCTCAGTCTTCCTCTTCCACTGAAAATTACCATGAATTCCCTGTTCTGGAGTCTTTGGAAGGGATGAAGGTGGTTGTGTTCCTGCACAGCACCCCTGGGAAATGCTCTTGCCATGGGCAGAAGGTGCCAAGGGCTGTGCAGTTGCTTTCGAGGGGAGTTGCTGTGTGAGGGAGCTGGGAGAGGTGCGAGTAGGAGGGCAGATGTGGCCTCACATCACCCGGGGTGTGTGCAGGGAGGAAATACTAACCGAGGGCAAAAGCAATGCTGTGACCTTTTGGAAGAGCTGTCTGTGTGAGGTGGCTGGGGTGCAGTGAGTCACTGAACAGCACAGCCGCATCCTCGGGCTCAGCCAGCCAGGGACCATCCCAGCAGAGGAGCTGCTTCTCCCAAGAAGGCTCCCAGGGTTCATGCCTAGATGGTTCCTTTAAAGGTTAGTTCTCACCGGCAGCATCTGGAAGAAAACTTGGAGTACTCAGAGGGAACTCAACCCACTACAAAGGGTCTTCATGTTCGTGGGTCTTTCAGGTCTTTGTTTTTTAAATGTTAAAATTTGCTCTTATTCATTTCTCAAGGAAAAAAAAACAAACAAAAAAAAGCAAACAAAGACAAAGGCAGCCCTCCGAGCTCGGCTCCCGGTGCAGAGGCACAAAGACACAGCCGTGCCATTCCCGGAGCCGGCGGCGCGGTGGGCTGCGCTTCCCCCCGCTCCGAGGTGGCACAATAAAGAGCTCCTGCAGTCACCTTTTTTTTCCAAGAGTTGCATTGTTAAAACCATCCGTGGGGAAATCCAGAGAGTGTAATTGCTCTGGTCTGACTCTGCCCGCTGAGCCGCCTGAATTAAGTGGGTGTTTTGGCATCCCGAGCTGAGCCTTGTGGGAAGTGACCTTCGCCTTCCGCCGCTGCACTCTGCAACCTGCCGCTAATTAGGATGGAGAGAGCCCTCCTTTGTTTCCAAATAGGAGTTTACCTCTGTCTCTGCGTTCTGCCGGGAGCTGCCCGGTGTGACTCGGTGCATAATGAGCGGGGCACGGCGGATGCTCGGGCTCCTGCGCCGCCGAGCACGGCTTTTAACTCCGCGGAGCCGAGCCGGAGGAGAGGCTATTCACAGCAAAGCCTCTCATTAGCCAGCGTCGCAATTAACATCTCAAACGACGCTCTTTTGAAAAAAAAAAAAAAAAAGAAATAAACCCCATCATTTCCATGGCGCCTTTCATCCAGTATTTGCAAACTTGGGAGCGGCATCAATGCCCGTGGTGTCACTCAGGGGTCATCGCTGGAGCCTGAGGAGAGGGGCAGGGTTTGGGGAGGTGTCAGAGGCCCACAGCTCCTCCAGAGAACGGTTTGGGTTGGAAGGGACCTTAAAGATGATCCAGTTCCAACCCCCGTGCCATGGGCAGGGACACCTTCCCAGGTGGGAAGTGGGCTTTGCCTGCTCTTGGGACCATTTACGCAGGTCTGGAATGAACGGAGAACTGCCTGGCTCCAGGCACTGGTGAAAGAGGGATGAGGAATTTCTGCCTTTTGGAAAGACACTTATTTCCAGCCTAATAAAAAAGGGACAAAGATGATCAAGTTTTCAAAGGTGGAACTCAGCACCTCCCCTGGAGGAGAAACTGGAATATGGGACACTTAGAGGGTTTAAGCCAAAATTGCTCAGAAAGAGGATTAGTTAAACTGTGTTGAAGCTCTGTGTGAACGCCCCCACTGGAATGTAATCCGATTTATTGTCATTTGTGTTGGAAATGAGCTTGGTAAACCCAATTAGTGTCACTTCAGTTCTGAGTGAGAACACTCTGCAGGGATTTCCTGACTTCCAAGGAAGGCACTTTAAATTCCCACCTCTAACCTCACCCCATGAGACAGCAGTTTGCCACAGCCGGTGACAAGGGAACAAGGAACCAAAGAGATTTGTTGGGGTGTGCCAAAGCCCTCTGCCCATGCTCTAGAGATACTCAGACCCCAACTCTCCTGAGTCATCCTGGATCCTCGTGAATCCCTGAGGATTACCTGGTGGGAGCTTTCCAGGAATTACCACTCAGCACAGGAAGTGCTTGGCAGAGCAGGGCATGGGCTGCCCAGCTGCCATCCCCTTCTCCCCTCACCAGTTTTCCGTGGTGTCCCTGGATGCTGCCGGGAGATATCGAAGCTTGGATGGTAGCGCCGAGTTGGCAACTTTTAATATTGCTGAAACATAATCAGCTTTTGCTTCTACAGCAATTAGCATGTTATTACCCATAATGTTTTGCATGGCAATTTTGTTGTAAACATTTGTACTAATTCACCATAACCTAATTATTTTTATGACACATAATTATGAAATATTTTTGGAGGAGGAATGGTTTCATTTTCTATTTATACCATTATTTCCTGGAAGTGTCAGTTATTTTTACATGAGGAGACAGCGTCTCCCCCCTTCCCCAATTAGCCCTTTCTATTTACTGCCTCAACTTGCCTGGATGGCGCAGGAGCTGGGACCACGTTCTCATGGAGATGTGAGATGGATTCCAGGAGAGACTAATTGAGCTGTAATTTGTGGGAGTGTGATACGTAAATGGAAGACGGTAACAAGTGGTTTTCCTCGCTGCTCGGTGGGTGGATGTGACGATTCCCAGTTACAGCATCTGCCTTAACGGCCCTTTCCAAAGTATTTAAGGAAAGAGTGATGAAGTGGATCTGTTGCCTTAGGACCAGGTTTTTCAGGAATGCAACCACCTTGAACTCAGAGGCAGGACCTCTTGAGAGAGATGCTCTTGAGTGTCATAGAATCATGGAATCTCCTGAGCTGGAAGGGACCCACAGGGATCATCCAGTCCAGCTCCTGTCCCTGCACAGACACCCCAACAATCCCACCCTGTGCATCCCTGGGAGCGTTGTCCAAAGGCTTCTGGAGCTCTGGCAGCCTCGGGGCTGTGCTCATTCCCTGGGGAGCCTGGTCAGTGCCCAGCACCCTCTGGGGGAAGAACCTTTTCCTGATATCCCACCTAACCCTGCCCCAGCACAAGTTTTGTCATCAATAACCTCTTGCTCAGATCTTGGCATCCCTGGACCAGAACAACTTAAGAGACTCCTCAGCCTCTGAAGAGCCAGGAGAAACATCTGGGCTGCGCTTCAGGCTCCAGAGAAACATCCCAGGCCCGAGCTGCAGAGGCAAACACAGCGCGATCACGGCTGGAGCCCAGCCGTGATGAGCCCAGCCTTCAGGGAACACTGCAGGATGAGGTGAGAGGGGGTTTTGGCTCCCTGCAGCCAACATTTAATGGCAAGAGGCCTTCCTTAATCGCATTCGGGGAGGCACTGTATAGAAAATTCAGAATTCAGGCTTGCTCCTAACAAGTATGAAACTTGGCAGGCTGAAAGGTTTGTATATCTTGTCTGATCTCCAGTCTGGAGAGGTCTCAAAACGGAGCCATGTGTAGCGCATTGACATCTTAAAAGAATTTCTTAAAAAAAAAAAAAGGCATTTCTAGATGACTGCATGTCATATAAATGAGATTTATTTCAATGCCTGTCATGATAGTTGAGGCAGTAACAAATCCAGTAATTGCTGGTGCTCTGGTCGTGTATGCTCTGAATGTTTAACTCTGAGCTACATTTTTACAGCGAGTCTCAGGTTATTGAGTCAATCCTTGCCCATTTTTCCTGTCTCCTGGCTGGTGGAGGTGCAGCTGCATGGTGTGTTAGCCATGCTGGGCGAGGCGAGTGTAGCATGCAGGCTGCTGTCTCAGAACCTGCCCATAATTAACTGTTAATTGTGTGTAACTGATGGGTGCCGTGGAAATTGGGTTGAGAAAAACTCATTGGCATTTTCAAATCGTTCTCAGCGCTGGGTATTAGTGCAGAGTCACACTTCAGGAAAGCCTTCAAGCAAGCAGAGAGCAGGGCTGAAATGAGACAGTGGTTTTGGGGACTGCAGTGAGAACTGAAGTGGGTCGTTATGTGAGGAATTTTAGCAGCTCTTTGCTCTCCCCGAATACCAACAGCCTCCCCCGAAAGGGACTTGTCCAACAGCCCTTCCTAAACGAGGCGCCTTTGTTCTTTGGTTGTTCCCTGCCTGTGAGGAAAGGGAAGGTGACTTGCCAAGCTCTTCCATCCAAACCCCAGTGTTATCCTGATCTTTCCACAGAAGTAATGAACTGAGATAGTGTAAAGACTATCTCATGAAATATCGTGAAAACGAAGTGAACTCTGCACTGGGTTATGATCCAGCTGATACTGCCAGATCCTTAGCAGAACTTGAATATTTTGTGCCCAACTGTTGCTGTGATTTTTCTTTCAGGGATTATGAATCAGCAAGGTTATTCCATACATCAGCAAGGTTATTCTGTGCATCAACAACAGTTAAAGATGTGTCATAACTTGGTATCATGTTTGATGTCTATCAGCTGAACTCCTTTAAAGGCACTACCTTTAAGCATCCTGGGCAGGGATTTTGGGGCTGAGTGAAGGATATCTGGAAGGTCCCAAGTGAGTGGCAGTCACACTAATAATGTAGGGAGGTCACCTTTGCACGTGATGACATTTGTGCACGGGACCTGTAAGAGGTGAGCAGGACAAATGCAGCTGCAGTGGATGGAAATGAGTCATTTTAATTTTATTTTAATACCTCTGTGGAATTGTGTCTTTGGTGGGAACAAACAGAGGATATTTCTGTATTTTCAAGGTACCTGGTAAGGATCAGTCTGGCCCAATCTAATGTTATGGAGGTCAGGAAATTGGAAATAGGGGTTCATTGAAGTTTCCCAGCTCATGACTGGAAATAACACAGTCAAGAGGTCTCTGATATCCTTGATACTCCAGGAAATATCTGTTGGGTCGTGGCACTGCTTTGTTTTTTGCAGGAACAGGTGAAATAAAAACAATAAAAGGAGGCAAAGACAAGGGGCACCTCTTCTATATCAAGAATCTTATGAAAAATCCATCCCTTATCACTGCCTGAGGTGTTATGAAGACTGAGTTAAACGTGTGTATGACCACATGAGCCAGATTGTACTTGTGAGAGCAGACAGATTGGTATCATCTACTCATAAAACCCCCCAAAATATTCCACCTGCTTCAGCCTCACTGGAGAGCACCTTCACCTCTGCCTCTGATGTGACCTGCTGGCCCACATGCTTTATATATATGTGAAATTAATACTTTATTAACATGTATGGTTAAGTGCTTTGGCAGAGGGGATGAGGTGGGCAGCCTGCAGAGATCTTCTCCAAGCATCTGTCTGGGAGTGCTCATCAAAATGGATTTGAAAACCACTCTGAAAGGTCGTGCAGGTGTCAGAGGGTTTGTCCGGGGTGTGTCCAGCTGTGCCAGCCTGGCAGTGAGGGAAACCACGTGCAGAGCTGACAGGCAGACCTGAAGGCCCCAGGGCCACATCTGTGTGATCTCATCCCGGCCCCGAGCTGCTTGTATTTCCCATGCTCATGCCTGAAATGTGCCTGTGGGTGTTGTAGCGCCGGGATGCAGAGGGAACGTCACGGGAGCCGATGGATGGGCTCGGATAGACACGGGAAGGTGGCCGGGAATAAGTGTTCCAAATTTATGGTGGCCATAAAGACCCGAGGAAATGATGGATTCTGCTCATTGCTCATGCAGATCATGACAGGTTTTCGAATAAAGCAGTAACTGATAGCCCCTGAGCTGGGAATTGGATTTCTCCTTTCATGATGTCATCATGATGTCATACTTTATGGCCTGTAATTTCAAACCCCGTGGCTGTTGTCAGCCTGCTGGGTTCATGTGTGTGACATCACACAGGGTGTCAGCTCTGGTCTCTGATGACAGGGCTCTTCTAACCGTGATTTAAAGTGCTCTCCTGTCCTGATGGAGAAGTTACAGCTTTCTCGGGGCATATCGTGTTCCAGGCCAAATGCTGCCGTGGCTGAGGAGGGAGAGTCATCTGGAGAGGTCTCTGGAGGGCAGTGAGTGCAATTCTCAGATGCTGTGTATTCAGAAAAATATGGAGTTTGTGGCCTGGAGGACACTGCTACAGTGAGAATCATTGTTTGGGGATGAAAGGGTGACTGATGCAGGTAATCCTGGTGTCCTTGGCCTCCCGTCTCCCAAAGGAATACTGAGCTGATGTTCTCCAAGGGCAAATGGAAAGGAGAGGAAATAGGGACTCATGCATGTCCAGGCTGGTTGATGGATCCTCATGTCCTCCTTGGAACATTCCTCAAGCTCAAAAGGGGAATTTGTGAATAAACCCCAACCAGTGATAAGTGATGGACCTCTTAATTCTAATTAAGAGGTGTTTTCCTCCTGTCCCAGGGAAGTGTGTCTTGCCTCTTCCAACCCCAGGCTCTCGGACCTAGGAAAAGGTGTTCCCAAGGTCAGGAGGAGCACAAGCAGTGGAGCCAGGCCTGGGCATTGGCTGCTTGGATTGAGTGAGTGGTTCAGGTGGGTGCTTGGTTGCCATGGTGCTACACGTGGGTTTTAACTAGGATGGATGGAGGGGGTGTGGCAGGGGGCTGTAATCCTGTGTTCCCCAGGTCTGTGTTCACAGGACAGCACAGCAGACCCTGTTGTGGTGCCCACGTGTTTTACCAATATCCATTTTCTCTTTTTGTTTTGCAGAGGGAAGGCTCCTGGGGCAGGACTCTTGTTGGAGCACACCGTCCTCTTCAGCCCTTTGGACTTCTATCTGTGCTGGTTATTTTTAAGTGGAAGGTTTATTTTGACACTTCTGCTGTGTCCCACCCTCCCTTCAGCCTCCTCCCCAGCTGGCTGAAGGGTGCCAGGATTCCCTGGAACAGAAGGGTAGGCACAGGAGCAAAGTCTGTCGTTCCTTTGCAGAGCCTGTGGCAGCAGATTGCAGCATTTTCTGTCAGTTCATTAATTACGAGGGCATTCACTTCCCAGGCTAAAACACCAAGGTTGCTGCTTGGATGTTATAATTAACATTTTGGATAGTTCTGAATTGGTAGAGAGCTCAACAGCTGCCAAGTTTTCCTGGGAATACCTGGAGCTCCTCTGTGATGGGCCTCAGAGTTACTGGAAGAGCCTGTGCTTCGTTGGCCGGCAAAACTTGTCCAATAGGGAAGCAGTAGAGAGCAAATGTGGGATCTGTGGTCCTGGGATGGCAGGTTAAGCTTGGTGTAATTCCCGCTGCCAGCTTAGAGGAACAAGAGTAAAGTGATATTATTTTTTGATTGTGTCAGATACGTTGTTCCAAAATTGCACCAGGAAACCTTAGGAAGTTGACATCAAAGCTCTCATTGATATTTAGAGTCTCTCTGGCAAGTGCCAGCTATTGCAGAAGGTGAAAACAAAAGCAAAGACATAGCAGCAACAGCAGTGACATTGATTTTTATTTCTTTTTTCTAGTATTTTAATTTTTTTTTAAATTAAAAATGCACCCCTGTGGCGCAGCTGGCTACTTGCTCAGCGCAACAGCACCAGAGAGGAAATTCCTTCCCAGCGCTCACAGGTGATCAACTTACACATTGAAGCATGAAGTTTGATTACCCTTGTAACATTTTATTAGCTTGCATAGCTGCAAATGTTATTAATGCTCATAAAATTATCCAGTCCTTTAAAATGTCTGTTCCGCTGGTGTGCGTCTCCATGACTTCCTGGGGTAGTGGATTCCAGAAGTGACTGTGCTGGGTCAAGTTGTATTTTTCTTTTATTTCTCTGAAATCTACAGCCCTTTTGTTTCATCAGGTGCCTCCACTTTGCTTTTAAATTATGGGGCAGGCTAAAGTGAAGCAGCAAACTGGTTTTGATGGCAAACTTGGCTCTTTTATGGACTTTATTTTTTTTTTAGTATACTGATGTTTTCATGTATAGAATGTATTAAGGAGTAATGTGTGTTTGTGTATATCTGCAGGTGCATGCATATACCTGAAAGTGTGTGCATCTAAATATGTACAAACACATAAAATCGTGTGTTTTCTGTGTCACTTGAACATTTTTTGGGTGTGTTGGGTGCCAGTGGTTCAGTGCAGGAATCCCACCCCCTCCCTGTGCCTCTGAGGGATGCTCTGGGAGGCACAGTAATAACAGGGAAGAAAAATGTTGCTCTGAACCGTGTGTCAGCCGACTTCAGACACAATGGGGCCCGTGTTTCCAGACAACCCTTTTTAGCTAATTAGCTTAGTAAAAAATCTATTTCTCTTCTTAAATTCCCTGCCATCCATCCACCTAATAGAGTCAAGCAGCTACATATTGTGGGAGTTATGCAATAAATCATCTATCTCCAGAACGTATCTCATCGCTCCCAGCCTGGTCTCTCCATCTCTCTGTCCACAGGAGCTGCCTGGTTGCCCATTCTGGCTGCTCCCTTCTGGCAGTAATGGAAAAGTGCTGGAGTTCTCATGTTTGGGGTGTCCCTTTGCTGTACCCCAGCAGCTCAGCCATGGCCACGTCCTTACTTTTCCACGGGTTTTCCTACAACAAACACAGCGAAAGCAGAGGCTCCTGTGGATGTGTGGTCTGGGTAACCTCCTCACCCCTGTCTTTGCAGCCCATGCAGGGTCTGAGCTGGTCTCCAGCATCATCTCTGGAGCTGGGACAGGTGAGGGATGGGGCTTGGGGGAAATCAGGAAAAACTGTTTTGGCATCAGCATGATTCAGGCAGGAGAATAAATCCCCCAGATTTTGGTTGTGTGGGCAATTGAGTAGGAACATCTCTGCTGGCAGGACATCTGAGTCTCACAGACCCATATGGCAACAATTTTCACCTAAGGTCTGGATTTGGGTGTTGCAAGTCCAGCCTGCAGCTGCTGGATTGTTCTGAGCAAGGGTAAAGAGCCACTAACATTAGCCATTGGTTTGGGTAGCAGTGCATGGACCAGAGTCAAGTTGCTTTTTAATCTTCTTCTTAGGACACTAAATTGGTTGAACTCTTTAAGGTTCTCACCTTAGGGCTGATTTTTCACACCCAGAATTGTTATTGTAGCTGTTTCTAATAATGCCTTTTTTTGTGGGTGTGAATACAAGAGCTGGACACGGTGTTCTCGCCAGCACCAGGTAGCGCTGTGAAACACGACTTCCTTTGTGCTCCACTGGGCAGGGGAAGTGTGGTTGGCTCACCTTGGTACTGGAAGCTCGTGTGTAGCCAGGAATTTACCCTGACCTTTGCTCGCTGCTCACAGAGCCCTCCTCACGTCCCACTCAAGGGTGCTGCACTCGGCAGAGACGCTGCACGTGTGTGGGCTGTCAAGTACTTAGGGATGACACACTTTGGGATGGGTCAATGGTGAGCTGGTCACTGCTTTGCTGGGCTGTGCTTTTGTTTGCAGCTCTTGAGATGTTTGAGGAACGTGGACCCAGCTCCTCTGGCTGGAGGAGAAACGCTGCCACATTGAGACCCTGTCTTGAATCCTTTTTTAAAATCTGTTTACAACCTCACATTATATGAAACTGTTGAACTCTCATTAGTTTACCAAGACAACACATTTCCTACAGCTTGGTGACCTGTCCTTGGCTGGAGCTACTGTGCTGTTATCCTGTGTGTTTCCTGCAGATGCTCTCAGCTGGTTTTCAACGCGTCGCTGAGAACCCTTGAACACGAGCACTGAGCTACTGTGGTCCTTCCCCTGGTTTGTGCATCTTTTTACTGCCTTGCTTGTTTTAATAACAGAAATTAAAGTGTTGGGCAACGATTTCTAAAACTGTTTCAAAACAGAACAAAAACCCAAGAAAATTCTGGAACAGAATGCTTTTGTTGGCGAGAGTTAAGGTTTGTAAATATTTATTCTTCACGAGCAAAAAATATCAGGCTGTTGTGATAGAAAAAACCCAGGCAATTCAAATTTAAAGTGACAGCCCCCACACAGGAATCGGGAGCCTGCAGAAATGTCAATAGGTCAGGCCCAGCCGTTGTGTTGGCATCAAACTCCTCCGCCATCCAAATCCAGGAGAGCCCTTTCCGTCCTTTGTTGTTGTTGGAAAAGCAGCCACAAGTGTGTTTGTGTCCCTGTGCTCCTCTCAGTGGATTATCTCACCTGTGCTGCAGACAGCTGCTGTCCCAAAGCCTGCCTTAGAATCATACGTTGGATGTTCGTCACTGAATGGATTGTCAGGCACCAGAAGAGGCTGCCCAGGGCAGTGGTGGAATCCCCATTCCTGCAGGCATGGCACTTGGGGACTTGGGGTAGTGGTGGCCTTGGCAGTGCTGGAGGAGCAGTTGGACAGGATGGTCTTAAAGGACTTTTCCAATCTAAACAATCCTGTGATTCTGTGCTGGGTGGCTGCAAGGAGAAGACCTTGAAAATGTTTTTCTGAAGGAAAACTTCTATAGCAACTGCTTTTGGCTGACCTTGGGAGTGTTTTATAAGCAGAGTAAGGCATGGAGGATGATGTGCCAAGGAGGACAAAAAATCTGTGGCACTTGGGGATGTGGTTCAGTGGTGGGGTAATGGTTGGATTTGATGATCTTAGAGGGCTTTTTCAGCCTTAATGATTCTGTGATTCTATCAATCACCCTCTGCTAAGGTGTGGTGTGAAGCCCCACACTTGGCTCTGCTCTCCCTCTTGCTCCTGGCTCTGCTTTGCCATCTTTGGAAGCCGGGTGGAACAGTAATCCCAAAACACCTTCCCTGGCTCCTGCTAAGGGTCAAAGGATTTAACAGGGTTTGCTGAATGACCAGGTGCTCCCTAAACCCCAGAGTGACTCCCTGGGGGCAGATGACTGGCATTAAGGGGTAGATTTCCCAAGTGGCTCTGCCTGGACAGACCCTCTGGAAGTGGCATGAGGCTTCCAGAGTGTGTTGGTTGCCTGGAAAGCCTGCTGGGGACTTGGCTTCCTTGCAAAGGAAGGAGGCCACTATTGCGTGCTTGAGTTTTGCAAAGTCAGGGTTGTAAGCTGGAAGTTGTGCATAGGAAGTTTTTCCTGAAGTAAATGAAATAAATAAAATAAAACTATGGGGCAGGAACTGAAGGCACGACAAGGCCTTTGTTCTGCTTTGTATTCTTGCCTAGGAATGCTCTGCTCAGCTGTGCATTAATCTCTGGTTTACTGTGCAGCCTTGGTGCTCACACACCAAATCCTCAAAGGAGGCATGTGTGCAGGTATTCATGGAGGTCACCTCACCCCGGAACTGCGGGGCTCCAGTCCCTTTTTGTGAGCAATAATTCATTGCTGCTGCAGCGCCTTGATTTCCCCGTCAGAGCGGGACGTGCCGCGCCTGGGCGGAGGGAAGGAAAGCTGGGAGCTGAACCCAGCAACAGCTCCTGCAGCCAGAGCAGCCGGGATGAAACAGCTTCAGCGAGGAGCAGTGACAGCCACGAGGAGCCGGCACCTCCTTCACTGCCCCCTCTGATCCCCAGCGAAAGGTCAGGCTGTGGCAGCTCCTTTCAACACTCAGATCCTCTCCCGCAGCTGAGGATGAGGTGTGGGGCTGCCAGAGAGCTTCGGCGCAGCTTTGGGCTGGGGATGTGAGGAGCATCACCAAGCTGCCCTGCTTCCTCTCTGCTGTTCTTCCGAGTTGCTGTGTTTGGCAGGAATTAATGGATCTGGAAAGGGATGCCGTGGTTGCAGTGCCCAGGTCAGGTGGCAGCAGGCCCGGAGGTGACAGGGTTGCTGTGCCAGCTGTTTGAAAGCCCTGCCCAGCACCCTGCAATTAGAGTTTCGCAGAGCACATCCCTGTGCCTGGGGCTGTGATGCTGCTCATTTCCAGGCCCTGCTATTTGGTCCTGTGGGCGTGCTCCAGCTCATGGAAATGGCCACCTAATGAGCCCTGGGTGATTAAGCTGGACTTGCCGTGCTGGTGGGCACGTGTTTCACCACGGCTGCTCCATCTCTCCTGCTCCGGTGTCTTCCTTTGCATCTCTGACTTCTGCAGGACTGGGGAGGGCAGGGAATTTTTATCATCTCCCATGCCGTTAATTAGGAAGCATTCCAGTTTGTGCCGTGTGGTGGGGAGTGTAGCCAGGCTGTTCAGCAATCCTGGCAGAGAACAGACCTCGCAGGGAAAGCAGCAATTCCTGATACCGCTCCCTAATTTGGGATGAACTCCAATTCACCAGCCGACATACTCTAACCTTTAAGTCTCAAGGCTGCAGGCCCTCCTGTGATCACTGGCACCAATGAATGGAAAAGGGAGAATGTTCATCTAAGAGTGCAGGTGTTGGCCTGTCCTTGGCCTGCAATTGCTGGCTGTGCCCTTGGTCAAGGAATTGGAGCAGGATGTGGCTGATGGAGGATGCTGAGTTCCTTGGGAAACAAACTCCGAGTGTCTTCACACACCAGGGCAGCAGCAGCTCTGGCTGGGAGCTGTGGGTAGAGAAATTAGTTTGGTATAGCAGAGAGCAAAGTGCATTCCTTGTCCTTTGGGATTAGATGAGCTCTGTGGTGGGACTGGGCTGTGCCCTGGAGCTCCTGGAGAAGCTCCCACGCTCAGAAAGTGCCTCCAACCTGGGTGTGCAGTGAGGGCAGCAGGTGTAGCACCACACATGGTCCAAGCGTGGTCCTTATAGAATCACAGAATCCTTTCGGTTGGAAAAGCTGTCTAAGGACATCAAGTCCAACCATTCCCCCAGCACTTCCAAGGCAACCACTGACCCATGTCCCCAGGTGCCACATCCATGTGTCTGTTAAGTCCCCCCAGGGATGGGGACTCCATCGCTGCCCTGGGCAGCTGTGCCAGGGCTGGACAACTCTTTTTGTGAAGAAATTTTTCCTAATATCAAACCTAAACCACCTCTGGCACAACTTGAGGCCATTTCCTCTTATCCTGTTGCTTGGTATTTGGAAGAAGAGACTGACACTCACCTGGCTACCAGCTCCTTTAGGTAGTTCTGGAGAGAAATTATTCTGTGTTTTCTGACCAGCAGCTGCAGGGGCTTCACAAATGGGGAAGGGAGGTGGCCCATGCACTTCAGGCTGGGCAGGACAATCTGTTTGTGTGTGATTGACACAGGGAAAGCATCCCCGAGCCCTTGCGGAGGGGTGGCAGCTCATTGGGATTCAGGCTCCGTTGCTACTCATCCTCTGGAAAACGCAGCACCTGGCAGGATCACTGACCCCGACCTCAGTGACAGACAGAGACGGCCACCAGCTCTCAGTCAGCACTGGGGCATGTCACTGGGAATGACAGACTGGGGGCAGGGAGGGAGCACGGGGTAGGGAGAGGGGATTGCACGGGAAGAAGAAACATCTGACTTGGCTGAGCTCAGGGAAAGCTGAAAGAGCAGCTGCTGTTGCATAAATGCTGTTCTCCATCCTCTTCTGGACAGGCAGGCGAGAGGCTCCTGCTGCCCTGCAGTGGGGATGTGCTGCCTGGGGGCAGGAGCCTTGGCCATGGAGTGGTGTGGGGAGGAGCAGCCTTCCCCAGGGAGGGAGACTGGACATTGCAGGGTGGTCACTCCCATTTCATCATCACCTGCATCTTCATGACAGGTCATGAGCTTCAGCTGCCTCCAGCTCAGACTGGGATGGCCACAACCTGGCAGCTGCAGGGACGGCTCAGTGTGGTGCTCTGCCATGTCCCTGTGTGCGGGAAGTGGCTGCACCAACATCTCCTCTCCATCCTGCTCCCTTCCCATCTCTTGGCATGCTTAAACTCCTTGTGGCTTGGGTGAGAGCTCCTGGAAGTGACAGTCCTTGCTGACCTGACTCGAGGTCTTTGCTGAATTAAGGTTCCCCCCCCAACTCCTGGTGTCCTGCTCCCACCCACGACTCGGCGGCTCTTCCAAGCTGGAGCTGCAGGCAGAGGGATGAGAGATGGTGTCTGCTGTTAATCTGTGGTGATAGGTAAGCTCTGAGTGGGTCACTCTCCTCTGGGGAGTCACTTCTTCACAGTCATTAACCTTTATTTGGTCTGGCTTCTTTACTCAGGTGGTGAATTAGGTCACATTGAAGAGGCTCCTGTTAAACTGAGCAATGGCCACTTAAATCTGGAGTGACCATGTCCACACAGAGGTTAATGCAGTTTAACCCAATAACTTTAAATCTCCCCTTGCTGTTGGGAGGATGGATTTCCATCACTGTCCATGCCCAGGTCTGTCCCATGGTGAGGCAGAGGAGGAGCAGCCTGCTCCCAGCAGGCAGTGCTTGGAGAGGGGAGCTCGGCCCTGCTGCTCCTCTTTGCCCAGACCAGGAATCCTGGTTCTTGGAAGTGTGCATCTCTGTTTGTGTGTTGATTTAGAATTCCAGCTGAAAGAGAATGAGCAATGCTAATTGCTGTCCTTAGACTCTCTTTAGTCTCTGTATGTTTATACAGCTCTTGACATGCACAGGACAGAAGAACAAGGTTCCCAACAGGGGCAGAGTTAACTAATGCTGTAAGAAATGTCCTGATCCTTGGCAGGTGCTGGAGAGTTGTGCTAACACTGAACTTTGTCAATCTCAGGCTGAGTAATGAGGAATTATCAAAAAAGGAATGGCAGAACCTGCTCCTCTGGGACCTGGAGATGTTGCTGGCTGCAGCAGCTCTGACCTGGACAATGTGGTACAGCTAAAGCAGAGTTTTGCCTGGATTGTTCTCTGGCATGGGAGTGGCTGGAGCTTCTCTCTAGTGCTGGTCCACTCTGCACCATCAAGGCGTTTGCAACTTGGTGGGGAATGTGTCAGCTACTGGGAGGAAAATTATTCCACTGAAACCAGGACACCAGGGCTCCCTCTGTGCTTCAGGCCGGTGGATATCACCCCTCACCTTCATCTCCCAGGGCTTTGGATGTCTAAAGGCTGAAAAGTGTTGACATCCTCTAGCAAGGCTGGATGCAGAACTGCTCTAGATGTAGATCCTACTTGAGACCCTTCCTAAGCCTGCAGCAAAGGCTCAGTATCAAAACTCGGGACAAAGCAAATGCTTTTGGACTCTGAGTGCCCCCCTGGGCAGCAGGACTGCACCCATCTTGTTGAAATGGCACCCACCACCCACCCCATCCCTAGTCCACTTCCCACCTCACACCATTCAAAACTCTGTAGCTCCTTTGTGATGCCAGGGGGATCAGCAGCAGATTTGCCATGTGATCAGTCAGCCAGGATCAGCTGGATCTGGCACTGGCCTCTGCCAGCAGCTGTCCCAGAGCTGACCATCAGTGGCAGTATCTAATGGTAATTAGTTGTGCCCAGGTGTTGGGAGGATGGGCTGCCAGGCACAGCTCAGCCTGGGAGGAGCATTTATGCTGTTATTGCAAAGAATCATGGAATCTCCTGAGCTGGAAGGGATCTACAGGGATCATCCAGTCCAGCTCCTGGTTCTGCCCAGGACAGCCCAGCAATCCCACCCTGTGCATCCCTGGGAGCGTTGTCCAAAGGCTCCTGGAGCTCTGGCAGCCTTGGGGCCGTGCTCGTTCCCTGGGGAGCCTGTTCAGTGCCCACCACCCTCTGGGGGAAGATCCTTTTCCAGGCCAAACCTTCCCTGACACAGCTCCAGCCATTCCCTGGTGTCCTGCCCCTGGTCAGCAGAGGGAAGGGAAGCTGTGAGCCTGGTGCTGTGCCTTCCACCCTGCTTGGTTACCCTGAGCCGAGTCTAGTGGGGACAGATGCTCTGGTCCAGCCCTGGAGAAGGCTCTGGCTGTCAGGAGCTGCTCTGGGTGGCTCTGACAGGTCTTGTCCTTGAAGTTCATCCCTTTGAGCATCTTTCTGCAAGGAAAGGTGACTTTAATCCCAGTAGTGTATGAGCAGAAAGGAAGGAGAAAGAAGGGGAGGAAAGTGGAGTTGCTGTGTGGTGGTTGAGATCAGCAGGAAGTCACAGTTGTCCCCCAGACCTGCAATACACAAACTTCCCCAAAACTGAGCACTCAGTGTGCAAGGAAGCGGGGTGACTGATAACAGATATTACCCTAATGAATAAACAAATGTTTTAAAAGATGACTCCTTGTGCAATGCGTTATTTTTAACTTAGCGGCAATTTGCATGTGAGTCAATTTGCATACATTAAATACATCTCCCCTTCTGCATCGAGCTCCCCCTCCCCTCTGGTACAACATCTCATTATGGTGCTGCTGGGACCGGGGAGCTGGTGGCTCTGGAGGGGATTTTAATTTGCCCAACACATGCTGTGTAGGTTTTTATCACTTGCCGCACATTGGACCTGGTGTCTTTGAAGTCACCAGTGCCTCGGAGGGCCTTCTGCTTGAGGTAGCTGAAATGGAAAAAGAAAGGAAGGGGAGGGGGAGCTGCTGGGAGAAGAAATGCACAGGGAAGAAAGGAGATTGTTTAGCTGGTGTTAACTTGGCAGAAAATGAGCTATGCAGAAACCTCTCCCCTCTGCCAGAGAGCCTGGGCGTTGTGGAGGGGGGAAGTGTTTGGTTTGCTTCTTGTTTGAGATGGAATTTACTATCTTCCTGGGAGACACAAAGAAGGAGGAATCAGCCAGTGAGAGCCCCAAGAGGAGGCCATGGGGTGGAGGGAGGGATGGTCTCCCCAGCTCTGTGGTGTGTCTTGGCTTTGGGGGAGATGTGGAGGTCTGTGTGTGGTAGGACTCCCTGCCGTGGTTTAGGATGTGGAGATCCCCACAGGGACCTGGGAGGGGGCAGATTTCTGCCTCCAGGGGAGGTTCAGGCTGGGCATTAGGAAAAAGTTCGTCACTGAAAGAGTGGTCAGGCACTGGACCAGGCTGCCCAGGGAAGTGCTGGAGTCACCATTCCTGGAAGTGTTCGAAAAACAAGGAGATGTGGCACTTTGGCTTAGTGGGCAAGGTGGGATTCGGTCAAAGGTGGGACTTGATGCTCTTGGAAGTCTTTTCCAACCTTATTGATTCCATGATTTGATGCTGTGGGAGCCACTGCCACACCGTGCCTCTGTTACCCCAGGCAGGAGACAGGATTAATGCTGCCAGCTGCTCGTAGAGGCCTTCAGGATGTGCTCAGAGCATGTGCTGATGGAGAACTGGTAGGGGGAACTGTTCTCCATGACCTGGATGTTGGCGTGAGGGGGTGTTGTGATGAAAACATGCAGGTGTCGTGACATCCCTCTGTCTTTGATAGACAGAGAAGTCACTGTGCAGCCATAAGATCAATTCGCAGGATTTTGAAATGCTGCTGATGCCGTGGAAAAAGCTTTTGCTCTTGTAGAGTGGAGCCCAGGGGGATTTTTCACAGTTCCAAGTACTGACCAGAAACCCTGGAAATGTTTTGAGGAAGGAATGAAAAAGAAAATTTCTTTCAATTAGTTCAGCATTTTTCAGCCAGTTCTGGTTGCAATCAAGAACATTGTACTGAGCTCGAGTGTTTCTTT
Source organism: Atrichornis clamosus (assembly GCA_013400975.1). Taxonomy (NCBI): domain Eukaryota; kingdom Metazoa; phylum Chordata; class Aves; order Passeriformes; family Menuridae; genus Atrichornis; species Atrichornis clamosus. Next base: position 177,757 of record WBMZ01004501.1, on the reverse strand, counting down.
GAAAGAGCCTTAAAAAAATCATCTTGGGAAATGAATAAAGGAAGTGACCCAAATCTAATCTGGACTGATAGACTGCAGAAGACTTGTCTTCACCAAGTAACAGGGTCCATTCTCTCTTCCCATGTATCACAAGTCTGAGCCAAAGCTCCTGCACTGTGGCAATTCAGGAATAAATATCAGCAGCCCCTCTATGCAAGGAATATTTGGATGTCAGCAGAAAAGAGGCAATGTTTCTGATAAACTGATGCAAATGGGATGCCGGGATCAGGGCTGAGATCAGCGCTGGGGAGCTCTGATCTCATGCACTTTCCGTGCTTGGAGGGTACCCTGCAGAGGTAATGGACAGCCCACCCCATGCTCCTCGGGAAACCCCTCATGGAACGGCTTGTTTTGCTCCACAGGAACACCGGCAAAGGGACATGAACAGCAGGTTTTTTTAATTAGGGAGGATGGGGAAATCCACACCCTGCTGAAGCTGCTTTGTGCTGTGTGAGCAGCAAAGGAGAGCTCCCACCCTTCCGAGTGTGTGGCACCGGGGGTGACAAAGGTGAGCGAAATGTCTCACCTTGGATAGCGAACATGGTGGCCAGGAATGAGAAATAATTGGGATACCTGCTGGAGGACAATCTGTTCTATTAGAGCTGAAAGCTGTGAGTCCAGTCCAGTGCTTCCAGGTCCTTTGGACTAGAGGCAAGTGCCAAACTGAAGGAGAGATGTCTGTGGAAGGGCTGATCTCTGCCTGGAGTTGTGCAAAGCTGCTCCCAACCTCAGCCACATTCTGGTGGGGAGTGATGGAGAGGGATGGATGTGGGGTTGGAAGGTCAGAGGTGTTCTGTTGGGTGTGTTGTGATGGACTCTGGACCACCTCCCTGTCCCCTGAGTGTCCTGTAGCCTGCCAGGTAGTGCCTGGATGTCTCCACAGAGGGAAGCTCAACTCCAGCCCCCGACCCACCTGTGAGCAACCTGAGCTTGTCTCCCTCGGTTGGAACCAGCTCACCCTGCCCTCCTGAGTGCTGCCTTTCAGAGGGAACATCACAAACTGTGTCCCTCAGAGGCCGCTCTGCCATACAGGATGTTGTAAGAGCTGCCGAGTGAAGCATCCGGCCCTGCTCCCTCCTGGCCGGCCCCACTGCCGGGATTGTTTCCACAGCAAGAGAACAATACCTCTCCTTCCATCCAAGAAACATTTATTACATGATACGTTTCAGATGTCTCTTTGGGGAGGAGGGGAGAGGCGAAGGAGAAATAGATCTCTCATTTTTACAGCGGCACGGCAGGATCCCTCCCGTCATGGATTAATTATCCCCACGCGCAGGCGGGCTGGGGGGGTGTTCGGAGCAAGCGCCAGGGTTGCCTTCCAAGAGGAGCAGACGTGGATATTTCTAGCCTCCTTTTTCACACACTAAAAGGGGTAATTAATTAATCTGGAAGCTTTCACGCTCGTTATAATTCCCTCCCTTTCCTCGTTTTGTTTCTCCCCTTTGATTGTGTGAAACGCGGAGAAAGGTAAAGAGTTTAGGGGCCTATTGTGCTGCTCTTTCCTGAGCCCCTGTCAATCTCCCTGCTCACTTTCATACCCTTGCCTCCTTTTCTCTCCCTTTAAAGCTCTCAGAGGTCAGAAACATTTCCTGGTTTTCATTTGCGTGTCCTGAAGGAAATGGTCTGGGCTGGATTATTTGCCGGTACAAACCGGCATTGATCCACCAGTGGAGTGCTCCACCACTCCTGGAAGCTCCTTCCATCCATCACACGGGCCAGGGAGGAGAACAACCCCTTGAGCCTCCTCCTCGTCAGCTGGGGAGGAAGGCATGGGGTTGATGCTGACCCCACAAACACAACCCAGGTGGAAGACAGAGGCTCCAAAGCCCACGAGGTAAAGGCTGTTCCGATGCCATTTCCCCATCTTTTCCCGTTTTTTATTTCCACATAGCCAAACTGCAACTCGAGAAAGAAGCATAAATCCTGCTGTCCCTCGACTCCATCTGCTCACGGAGCTAAAGAGATATAAAGGATGTAGCCAGAGTGAGCCAGTCCATTACAGAGTGTTCTGGAGAGAGGCTGAGGCAGAGATGGAGCCAGGGATTAGAGGACATCCAGGAGCAATTCCACCCCTTGAACAAAGCATGACTTCTCCAAGGCACTGAACACAAACTAACTTCCCAGGGATGGAGAACTGGAAAAATCTCATTTCAGAGCTGTAGATCCCAATTATTTTAACTCTGTGAGCCCAGAGATCAGGAGCCCTCAGCTGAAGATCTGGGTGCTTGCTGGGGCTGTTCCATGCCTGGCTGACAACCCAGTTTACTGTAGGAAAGCTTCTGGATAGCCCAGCCTAGAAGAACTCTGTGCTTCTTGAGGCAAGGTTGCTGATGCTCTACCTCCCCTCGAGGCAAGAAAGGAACTTGAATCTGCACCCAAAGGTGAGCCCTGGCCACGGAGCTCTGAGTGAAAACCCCAAACCATCAACTCTCCCCTTACCCAGTCCTGTGAACATTTGACACGGCTGGTCTGGAGGTAAAGAAAGAGCACAAAACCAAAAAAAGGCCCTTCCAGAGCCACCACCTGGTGCCTCCCCTTCTTTTTTTTTGGATGAGAAAAGTGTGCTGGTGGTCAGGGAAGAATTCATGGGGTGTCAGAAAGCCTCTTTTATTCCCCTTGTCTGCCTGCCTGCTGTACTCGTGTGTCATTTGCGGCTCTTGGCAGTGGGTGGGAGTTTGTGGAATGAGACTATGAAATTCCTCCCTCTCCCACTTTGGTACACAGCTTAGAAGGATGGGCTGTCCTGGCTGCATCCCTGCAAGTGGCAGAATAAGTAATGGGGATGTGAGGAGCTGCTGTCCAACTCAATGTCGTGTTCAGAGGCTCTTGGCTGACTGGAGAGCAGGAGAGGCTGTTTCCACTGATGGGTTCTCTGCTGTCCCTCCGCCCAAACCCAGGTTTAATGAAGCATTTGTTCTTTTACTGCCCTCTCCCTAACTGGGTTTTTTTAAAGCTTTTCCTCAGAGCCGGGTGACAAAAGCAAAATTGTGTCCTGATGTGTTTGTTTGAATTCTTAAGTGAATTTGCTTGGGCGATATTCCCAACCTTTCCCTGGTGACTTTCCAAAAACATTCAAGCAATGAGATTTTTACTGGCAGAAAATAAAAAAAAAGCAGCAAATTTCAAAGTCACATTTGCAGGTTTTTTTACCACTATTGATACCTGCAGTGCTAAAATATCCTGACATGGTCTTAAAACAGATTGGAGAAGATCTTGATGAATAATGAATTGTGATTTCTTTTTATTTGCCTTCTGGTTCTGGTTGAACTCTTCAAGCTCTTGAGTTATTCTTTGTAATCAGGAGACCTAGGAATTGATTTTCCCTAGGTCTGAAATGATGAGTCTTTGTGGCTGAGTTTGCTGAAATGCAGATGTTTGTTCCTCAGCATTTCTTCAAGCGTTGGTTCTGGTCCAGTTTGGACCAAAACTGGATGTTATTATTTCTCCTCAAATCTTGCTATAAAGAGGCAATTCTAGAAACAAACTTTAGCCAAGATATGATGTTACACCCCTCCAAATCTGTGTAACCTTCATTTTTGTTAACTTGATCTGTTCTTGTGCAGGATTTCCCAGGGTCACAGACTGGAATAACTCAGGTGGAAGGGGACTCAGGAAGTCTTTTGTCCAACATCTTGCATCTGGGTTAGTTTGGGGATCAGAGCAGGGTTTGAAAACCTCCAGGGATGGAGACTGCACTGGCTCCCTGGGCAACCTGTACCAGGTGTGACCCTGCTCCTGGGGGCTGTGGTTATAGCCAGTGTTTCTATCTGGTTGTTTCAGTTTATGCCTGTTGTCTCCCATCTCCTTCTTCCCGGAAAACCCCTGGCTCCAGCTTCTTGTAACTCCAGGTAGGAGTTAGGCTGTTGGGTGTCCCCAAGCCCAGCTCCCTTGGCCTCAAAAATTCCTGGGGCACGTTTTCCCTGGATCCCTTGCATTGTCATGCTTGTCACAGCACTCCCGCAGCTCGAAGAAGGTCACCCAAGCCCAAATTTCCCAGTTTTCAGCTGGAGATGTGCAGCTGACAGGTGACTGACACCGAGGCACGGCCTGAGCCTGGGAGAACAATCCACAGGGATTTCTGAGAGCTGGATTGGCACAGGCTTTCTTTCTTCAGCTGCTGCAAGTCATTTGATTGTGGGGTGTTTCTGATGAAATGTGTCTGCTTCAATGGGTTATTGCTTCCCAGGAAAACTCGATTTCATGGGAAGACAACTGACCAGCTCCTTTCCTAATAACAAAATCATCTGGTGTTATCAGCAACAGAATGAGAGCCAGCAAAAAATTTAATTTGAAATGCAGAAATAACTAATACTGGGGGGAAAACCAACTTTTCTGCTCCACTGGGGACCAGTGCAGTGCCAGGGGATTCACTAAACAGCGCAGTTCTTATTTTAAATATTTGCTAAGTGAATGTAGAGGCAATTGTTTTGGGAAGTATTTGTCAAATAAACTCAAACAACAAATGCATTTGAGGAAATTGGATTTGTCCACCTGATATTGCAGGAACAGGAGAAGAGGCTAAACTCATCAGATAAACTGTTCATCTGAACTGTTTGTTCTCCCCTATCCACCCTCCAATCATTATTTTAGAGAGACTACAAGTGTTGTAGGCACTGTGCAGAAAATTTATAGGAAACAAATCTCCCGATGCTGAAGCCCAGAGCCTGTATGATGGACGTGGCAGATAGGGGAGGATTTAGCATGCAGCACTTCGGGGAAGGAGGCAAGCCCATGTCTGGTTCCAGAGTGGTGAATTTTATCCCTGCTCCCATATTAGACACTCCCTAGGTTTATTTTGGTTTATCGGGCTGCAACATGGCAGTGGGAGCTGCCACCACCATCGGCACCGTGAGGATTGAGCCTTCAGCTGCTTCCATCTCCAGCTACAAACCAGCAGCAGGTCAGACTTTTGAGATGTGAGCACAGACTGGGAAACGTGGGGCACCCGTTGTTTGTACAAACTCCATCTCCTGGCTTCCTCCCAGCACCTGAAATGAGGAGCCAATTGCTCCAGGCTCTCCCAGCCGTGGCGATTTATGGCTGAGGGGGAAATGGCTTGTGGGCAGGTGCTGCCCATCTCCATCAGTTATATATGGGAAGCCCTTGGCCAGGTGCTTAAAGCAAGATGGGGTGATGTGGCTGGCTTTATTTTGTAGGCAGGGACTGCAGAAATCACATTTATAGCTGTCCTGGCTTCAAGGAGTGCTGTGCTCAGAGAGCAGGAAGGGGCTCCTCAGGGTTAACTGCTGGGATTTGAGGAGGAGAGCAGAGCACAAGGGGTGGACACACTCTCTGCAGCAGCCTGGAGCAGCTGCTGAGAGAAGGGTAAAGGAAAAGAAGCAGGAATTTGACTCCCAGAAGAGCAAATTTAGGGAAGCAAATCAATGATAAATTCAGGAAAGCAAATGGTGCAAAGTTGCTGTTGTCAGAGCACAGACTAGTTTCCAAATGGCTTGGGAAGCTGAGATCAAGACAGCAGGTGACTGTAGTTTGGAGATGCAAGATGTAAGGTCAGGAGCCAAATCCCTGAGCTGCAGAAAACTGAAGCTGTGTTTTAGGCTTGAAAAAAGATGGAGAAGTGATGGAAGAACACATGGCAGTGAGAGACGGTGGAGCTCAGCTGCAGAGGAGGCAGCAGAGCAAGTAGAGCAAGAGATTTGTTCCCTTTGGAGGGGTCTCAGCTGAGCTCCCAAGACCTGTCTGGGTGATCTTTATCCTCTGAGACCTGAACGTCTACAGTGGGGCCAAAATAATGTGAGTTTTCTTTGCTCTTCCTGTACACTCTAAATTTCTCTCTAGGGCTGTCAACCGAGTGTCCTCCAGGGCTGGAAAAATGCATGCCTAAAGCCTCTCAGACTTTCACAGGAGATATGAGCATGGTATAGAAATACCTGGAGAAAATCCAAAGTGCAGACCTGTGGGTTAGAAAATGCAGGTTTCCCCTCTGTGTTTGTCCCTTGGCTCTTCTGGTGCTTGGCCTTCACCTGGGTTTACCGGGCTGGACTCAGTTCACCTTCAGGGTAGGGAACACTGTGGGATGGACTCCTGTGGGATACCCCAGGATCTCTGGGTGTTTCTCTCCATGGCCTGTGTGCTGGGCTTGACCTGTGCCCCACACTTTTAGCTTGGTTTTTAGACTCATTTCAGCTTTGCTGAGGTAAATCCAGGCACTGTTCCAAGCTCCCAGTGCCCATGGAGTGCTGAGCACCAGCTCAATCATCTGCAGGCTCCCCTGGGATACTTTCTGAGACTAAACCTGACCTGGAATGTCCTGGATTGTGCCTGGCTGACCTCACTCACTGTTCCTTTTCTGGGTTTGTCCTAAAATCCCTGGCAATGCTCACTGCCCTGGAGCGGTGGTGGCTGCAGAGGATAGAATGTTCCAGTTGGAAGGGACCTGGGATGTTCATCCAGTCCAACCTCCTGCCACTTCAGGGTTGACCAAAAGTTACAGCCAGGTTGGACAGGGCTTGGAGCAACCTGGTCTAGTGGAAGGTGTCCCTGCCCATGGCAGGGGGTGGAACTGGATGAGTTTTAAGGTCCTTTCCAACCTGAACCATCCTGCGATTCTGTTAAGGGCAAATATTTCTTAAACACTGACAGACTTGAGACATTAATTACCTCTTAAGGAAGATTGTTCCAGGGTTTGAACACCCTCTTTGTAAGGAAATGCTTCCTGATGTCCAGTCCAAACCCTCCCTAGTGCACCTTTGAACCATTCCCACTCCCCCATCACTGGGTAGCAGGGAGAAAAGCCTGAGGAAATAACTGCTTTGCTTCTGGGTGATGTCAGCATTTAGTTTTACCCCCTCTGCCTCCCCAAGCTCTCTGACCTGCCTTCTTGAGTGGCAGAACAATTTGGTTCTGCCCACTACAGAGTGTCATTGGCATCTCCAAAAAATGTCGTTTGCCATCCCAGGGTGGGTGTTTGTGCCAGGGGCTGGTTTGCTGAACTTTGGCTGCTGGAGAGGGGATGCACAGAAGGATCCTCTGGGAGCGGGAAGTGCTTGGATGCAGGACTCTACCTCCTGGCTGCTTGAGCTTGGCTGTGGCAGAGCACTGGGATGGTGGTGGGGAAGATTGGGAATGGCTTTGTGTGGGTGTAGGCTCCTGGTCAGGGGTGGGCTGTGCTCAGCAGCTCTGCAGGATCAGGATATGGCTCCATTAGGAGTGTAGGAAGGATTTGTTTCCCTCACTCTGAAAATTCAGGTTAGTGGGTTTGGCTGCTCTTTCTCTGTGTTCAGCTTCAGCAGAGGGATTAAGTTTCTAAGGACTTGAACTTACAGAATTAAAAGCTGAGCCTTGGATTTGGTCAAAAAAATCTTGATCAGAAACCTCAAGCATGAACTTCTTGTCCTCCAAGCTGACGTTGTTATTGCATGAGGGTACCCCAAGAGGTGCAAATACTCTAGATCCATGGCCTTGGCTTTCCATGGGAGCAAAAGGGGCTCCCAGAGGGGAAATCCTCCCCGGGCAGTTGCTGGGATCCAAACCCAGCCCACCTGCCGGGGCTCTGTGCTGCTGTGATGCAGAGCAGATGTGTGTTTGGGCAGGTGTGGGGTGGGCTGGCTGCCAGCCCCGCTGCACGTGTTCCCAGGATGGAGAGACCCTCCAAAGATAAGTCTGCAGTTCCGATGAGGGGATATTAAGTTTTTTGCTGCAGGGCAAACGCTGTCCGCTCTGTAACACAGCTGCTGATGAAGTCATGTCCTTATTCCAGGGAACTCTTTCCAGAGGCAGATCCGGCCTTTTTCTCTCCAGTAACATACTGGGTTACCTGTTTTCCTTCTGGGGCTGGCAGTCTGGGCAAGAAACTTTGTCTGGGTGATATGTCAGCTGATGGCAACTATCCTCCGTGCTGTGCTGGGAAGTTTTCCATATCCAATTTCTATTTTACATTTCCATATTCAATTTCTCTCTGTTGCAGTTGGTGGAGATGTGCTCTGCAGCAGCCTCTGGGGAGGTTTGGTTGTCCTCTTTGCCCTGTGTGTTTTGCTCTCTTTCTGGGCTTATCTGAAGGGGAAAACCCCCAGACATGTTTAACTCTAGCACAGATCTGGGCTCGCTGCTTCCCAAGGTGTGGCTTACCCCGAGCTGTGCCACAGGCTCAAGCTGGCAGGGCTGCCCTCCTTGTGCAGGGGTGACAGAGGGTCTCACCTGCATGGCCTCATAGGAGCTGCTCAAATATTCAACTGTTTAATTTGCCCTCATGCAAAGTAGTCTTAGCAGGGCTCTGCTGAGCACAGGAGGAGGCCGGGAGCTGATCTCCAGGGGAAGGATTTGTGTCTCCAGTGTGTGAACTGCCCTTGGATCTGCTGCTGGCTTGGGGCTGAAGCCCAGAGCCAAGGGAGGAGGATGGAGCCTGGTCTCTGTGCTGGCAGAATCTCCTTTGACACCTGCACTAAAATCCTGGGCCAGCTGTCTCGTGCCACTTCAGCCCCTGCCCCAGCTCTCTCAGAAGCAGCACTAATCAGCCTTTAAATGCTGGGGACATTAGGAGAATTATCTCCATATTTTACAGCTCTCCTGTGAGGGTGCTGGTGCTCTGCAGCTGCTGGGCTGTGGGAATGGCTCAGGGAGCTGGGAACTCCGCTTGGCTGTGGGTCACATCCTCGGCTCTGTCCCATATCCCTGGCTAGTGCCAGGGTGGGGATACTGAGTGCTCTCCAAGCCCAGATTGGTGTGCACAGCCCTTGTTGTGTGATCCACAAATGAGCGTGGGGGCTGCCTGTTGGAATAAAAGGGCAGGGAAATTACCTTGATGGAGCAGGCTGGCAGAGCAGCTTGTTTCCCACATCCCTGAGGACATGGAGCCATTCAGCGCCGTCGTGGAGCGGCTGTGCTGCTCCATTCGTACACATCCTGTACAGCACTGATTTATTTAGAGCTCATTTTGTACCAAACAAAGCAAGAACAAAAAAAGACCCACTCGAACACAGCAAAGCCAACCCTCCCTGGACTTGAACTGACACACTGAAGCTTCTGGAAATGTGTGTTTGATGATAATCATAGGATAGCTGGGGTTGGAAGGGACCTTAAAGATCACCTAATTTCAATTCCTTTGCAGGGATGGGGTTGGATGAAGAGGGCAGGGACAACTTCCAGGTTGCTCAAAGTCCCACCCAACATGGCTTTGAATCCTTCCCCTTGCACTGTAGGGTGCTTTCCACAGGTGTTTTCCCCCCTTTCACTGTGTGAATGAAGTCAGGCTTTGCTTTGCTGGAACTGCCCCCTCCCAGTGGCTGTGACCTGGTGTAAGGGCCTCTGCTGCCCCACGGAGTCTCCAGCAGAGCAGGAAGCAAACCAGGGGCTGTAACTTCCCCTGTGTCCCTAGGAACTGTGCTGGGCCTTTTGTGGGGGCTAATGGTGATTTCTGGTTGATGTGTTAAGAGTGGAATCCAAACCCAGACATGACCCAAAGCTGTCTGTCCTGGGATGAACATGGGGAGCTCTGACTTCCCTGCCTTGGCTCTTCCCAAAGTGCCACGAGCCCGTTTAGCCTGACTGCATCTTCTCCTTGCCCCATCCCACGGGCAAGGGCTTAGTGGGATGCTTAGGCATGGGAGAGGTTTCCATGTGCCACTTGTACTGACTGCAGTGGGATTTGCTGTGTGGGAGAGTATTTAAACAACTTCTCCCCCTGGCCCAGCTTCCCTGCCTGCAAGAGCGAGTGGATTTTTCCTTGCTGACCTGGGCTGTGAAGGTGGATGCAAGGAGATGGCTTAGGGCTGTATTCACACTTCCTGCTGGACATGCTGAGCAGTCATCCTGGGAGATCCAGGGCACAGGCAACACAGTGTTGGCTAGAAACCTGCCTCCCTGCCTGGCCAGCAGCTTTAGCTGGGGTTGTTTTCCATGACATCCTTCTGGAGAATGTTTTACTTTGGAAGAAAGAGGTAAGTCTTTTTCTCTTTGTCAAAAATGAAAGTTTGCTTTAAAACTAGAAACAAGAAACAGAGAATTGGAAGATTTTTCATTAAGTTTAGGCTTTGTCAAGACCTCATTTTCCTTTGAGAGGTAGAGAGAGGAAGCAAGGGAAAAGCCTCTAAGTCATGTCAGGTACCTATGTGCTGGAGCATGATTTGTGTGCTACTTCCCTTTGCTTACTTCTCCTCTTGCCATGTTCCCTCTGACAGAATCTCCCTTCCAGGGCCTTCTGCTTCAAATGTTCCTAAAATTGATTTCTCTCTAGCACTGGCTATTGGCTCATCATACTCCAAGCTCTGCCTCAATGAACAGTTGATCTCTGAACTTCTGGGTGGACTCTTGGAGTCCCAGGACCGTTCTTCCAGCTGGTGATGCCGACAGGGATGAGCAGACCCTGCTCCTGCTCCTCCTGGCCATCCCTTCCTCGGCACAAATCCTCATTTATAGAGGGATTTTCTTGGCTTCTCTTTCACCATTCCTGGCTCTCCCGTTCATATCTGAAGTGATGGTTTAGCAGAACTTGTTTTGACAAAAGCAAAAGGATATTCACAGCCAATTAAAAATATGGTAATGGAAAGATGGGAAAGAAACGCGGCGCTTCCTCTGCTTGAGGGGCTTGTTGGGAGCTGTCACTGTGCTCAGAGGGATTAGCAGTGCGTGCTGGAGGTCCATGTCAGATTGAATGTTAAACTCCCAGGCTACAACCGTGCTCTTGGGAGCAGGGAAACAATAATTCATTCCTGGGGGGATGGAAGGATTACTTCAGTAATTTGCTCACTGACTCGTATTCTCTCTCATGTGGGCACACAAACACACACACAACACACGTGTCATCACAACACTCACTTTACTGGTGTCTCAGGCTGCAGAGAATGGAAATTTAGGGTTGTTGAGGTAGTTTGTCCTCTGATTCAGTGTCTGAGATGCCTTGTGGTGACAGGGCAGACCAAGTGACGAAGGCCAGAGCCCTTAGAAGATCTGGACTCCCATCCCTCCTCCCCTCTTAGGACTGGTAGTTTTGCGTGTGTTTCTCGCTGGGCTGTGCCACAGGAGATAGGTGGCTTCAATTCCTCATCATCCTCCTCTTCTGTGGGTGCCTGAGGTTGTGTGAGCATCCCAGGCAGGCTGTGTGAGTGCAGATCTGAGTTTGTGCCTCTGTTCACAGCCTGTGAAGAGCTTTACATGCAATTCCTCCCGTGATGTGGGGGCAGCTGGTGGTGTAAACCCATGAAGGAGTAAAAATGGCCTTGTTGGAAGTCTCTTGCAGAGTTTGCTTTCAGCTGAGTGCAGGGGGTGACAGGGCTGCTGGAATGCTGTGTCCTGGGTTTCTGGAGAGGATCAGAAGGCACAGATGACTAGTGATGGATCACCTTTGAGGTGACACCTCAGGCTGTTTTCGGAGATGTCATTCAGCAGGAACTGAGCATATGGCATAGAAGATGCAGCAAGAAACTGGAGACACATCCATCCTCTTACTCCAGGAGTGTTGTGCTGGGGAGACAGACAGGCTCTCTTATCTCTGCTTTTTTCTCTTTGCTACCCTTGTGCTCCTCATCTGCTGCTATTTTGTTTCTGTGGTTTCTTTCTTAAGGGTTAAAAGTCCCTGGATTAGGCTGGAGTTGCCAGTTACACGGGAATCATCCTGCCCTGCTCGATGAACACACTGAAGAGAGTTCAGAGGTGTCTGGCAGTCATTGTGGTCCCACTTCCAGCTTTTGTGTGCCTTCAGAGAAGCCCCCTTGCTCCTGTTTCCACTCCCACTTGTTCATTGCGATGGGAAAGATGCAAGGGAAGAATTCGCCTTAATCCCTGTTTGTGAGGTCCTGGCATCTCCTCTAAGACAAGCTACTCCCCCAGGAGCAAAATCTGTGCAGGTTGATGTGCAGAAGAAGAAGGGTAGAGCAGCTTTCTGGCAGGCAGCTGGAGCGGCCTGTAAAGGGTTACCTCAGACAGCAGCGAAAGACGGACTCTACAGCGCTGCTGTGTTTTTGTAACAAGCAGCTCAGCCTTGTAATATCAGCACTTACTGAATTAATTTACTGTGTAGCACCAGTAAAGCTCTAAGTTCTTTCAGTGATTCTAGTTTTGAGAAAAATCAAGAAAGCAATTACTTGGTTTGGTCATTAATTACTCACTACTGGACGTTTTCGAAGGCGTCGCGTGGAAAGCCTGAGGCAGCTATTAACAGTAGCTCTAATGCTATTGATCTATTTGTGCTTATCGTGAAATTTCTCTGCTTTTATGATGTTTTATTGAGCTGGGGGGTGCAGGTGTGTGGAGCCAGGACGTGTCAGCTGCTCTTTCCCATGCTGGGGCTGCCCTCTTGATGGGGAGAGGTGACTTCCCAGAGCATCCCTGGGGGAAAAGCCCCTCAGGGCAGTGGGGACTGGGGATTCTGACCATTGCACATCTGCACAACCATTGCTTGGCACAATGAGAGATCCCTGTGTAGAGCCATGCTTCTGGTAGGATGAATCCACCACAGGAAGGGAAGGACAACTGGAGCCGAGCAGAGGGACCTGCCCATGGACTTGCAGAAGGGCGGTGGCAAAGGGTGTCCAGACAGAACCACAGAATCACTGAGGTTGGAAAAGAACCTCCAGGATCACTGAGTTCAACCTTTGATCCCCACCAGTCACCCAGGCCAGAGCACTGAGTTCTTGGACACCTCCAGGCATGAGGACTCCACTGCCTCTCTGGGCAGCCCCTTCCAAGGCCTGACCACCCTTTCCATGGAGAAATTCGTCCTGATGTTCAGACCCTGCCCTGGCACAGCTTGAGGCCGTTTCCTCTCATCCTCTCCCTGTTCCCTGGGAGCAGAGCCCGACCCCCCTGGCTGCCCCCTCCTGTCAGGGAGTTGTGAAGACCTCCTGGCATCCAGATCTGCTCTGTTCTTAAACAGGACATCTGTCTCTTAAATCTCTTTCACTGGCATTTCCCCTTCCTGCAAACAACTCCTTCCCTCCATTTCTGTCTCTCCCTGTGGTTCAATACCACTGTGGACATTTACTGATACGAAGCCTTTGGAATTGGATATAATTTGGGAAAAAGTGTTATCTACCAAGAAATTAGGGGCCAGGAGGGGCAGGCAGAGCACGCCTAGGCACAGGTACATGCTGCTTTGCTTCATTCCTCCACATCCTCTGGGATAATCCTTTCCTATTCCCTGAAATCAGAACAGCCCAGCTGCCACCCTGGAATGCTGTGACATGGAGCTGAGATAAATCCTGCTGGCAAGTGAGAAAGGTGTAACAACACCAACAGCAGCAGGAGCGTTTTCTGGTGAGCTGGGAATGCAGCAGGGAATGGTGACAGCTCCTGGAAAAGGGCAGGGTTGTCACTTGGCGTCCAGGGGCTTTCTCAAGGTGGACCAGGGTCTCCCAAGGTTAGTGTTGGATGAATCAGGATTTGTTCTGGCTCCATTCCCAGTAGTGAAAGGTGCAGTTTTCCCATGTACAAACTGAGACAGAAAATGCCACTGTTCCATTATTATATTTTTCCCCCTGTACCTTGAGGAAAAAGCAACACACATTTAACAGTGCCAAGGGGATGTGGCTGTTCTGCCTGTGCCTCCTGGCCTTTCTCCTTCTCCCATCATATTTGGCATGCAAAATTGAATCATACCCTTCTCACCCGCTTCCCACTGGGGGAAAGGTGGCCTTTAAATCATAATATGATTGCAGACAATGTTGCAGAAGGGGAAAATGAGATGAACTTTAAACTCCCCTTTGCTTTACAAATTTGTTCACGTCTTCCCTCACAGCTGCTTAGTCATGCCCATTAGATTTACCATTTTCTGGGAAGGAAAAGGGGAAGCGAATTTTATTATCTATTCAGCATCTGACTTGGAGCCTTTCTCCCCTCTTTTGTCGGGTTTAATCAGAAATTTGCAGAGGTTTTGATTGGGCTCTTTTGATCAGAGAGCAGAATCCCCTAGGTAGGGGATCGTTAGTTCTCATTAGCAGAAGAAACATTTTTCCGTGATGCTGCACATCCTTGTCCAGCTAATTGAAGAGTCATCACAGTGACTTTCCTGCCCCATTGGTTTTCATGGATACCTCAGATGTCTCCAGCAACTGACCAGGTTGAAAAGGAGGGGGCTGGAACACAAGGCAGGGAAGGGACCAGGCATTGAATTAATTAGGAAGTGCTAAAAGAAACACTTTGCATCTTTCTGCGCAACTCGGTGCTACTGCATGGAGTTAAGAAAATGAAATCAAGGCTTGGCAAGTCTTACAAGGAGGCTGGGTTGGTATTTGCATATCAAAAGTAGCCAGGATTTTTGGAACAGTAGCACACGTTTTGAAAGGGATTTTGGTCTTTGTGTTTGAAGAGTTAAATCAGTTTTGGGCTATTAAAAACTGCAGAAGGAGCCCTGATTTGCATATGTGCTGTCGGTAGGAATCTTCTACTTCAGCCTGGCACGTCCCCAAGTTGGACACTGGACAAGATGTCCATGTGCCTGCTCCTGCCTGCCAGTTCCCCCAGTCTTCCATTTGTGGTGGCAGGGTGGAGGAAATGGGAAGGAACGGGCAGGAGGGAGAACGTTTTCTAGGAAGGAGGAACATCTCTGCAGTGGGCTGTGAGCCTGTGCTGGGAGTGGGTCACGGAGCTGGATGCCAGCCCTGGCACTCCTGCAGCCATTTCAATTAATGTCACTGTTCAGGGCAGAGCCTGGGGCTGGAAGATCTGCACTGCTGAGAAATGTGATAGAGCTGTGCCCTGGGGTGGTGCTGTGGAGAGTGCTGGAATATGCAGTGCTGGTTCCTGAAGTGTCAAAGGTGTGAGGGAAGGACTGATACCTGAGGGCTCCTTACTGGTGGTGCCAGAATGGGACCCACCCATTCAAGTTGAAGATGAGAGACCTGTGTGGGGACAGGAGGCTTTTCCTTCTTTATGTATTTCCTCTTTTCCTTTGTAGAAGAAGTCTCTGGATGCTGGAACAGGTAAGCAGTGGATGCAACCAGTTCTCTGCAGCTGGAAACCCTTCAGGTGGTGGTGGGTGCCTGTGTAAAAATATGCTCCACCAGATGCCCTTGGTTTTCCATGGAGGGTATTTTGCCAGGGATCAGTTGGATAGGCCAGAGAGAAGCACCAGGCCCTCCTGGCCTTAAAATCAAGAGGTGACCTCAGCAGTGTGCCCCTCACCATGTGTTTTGTCCCACACCCTGTTCCAGTCAATCCTTGGGACTGGATTTTCAAGCTGTGCTCTGTGCCAGTGGCCCAGCCTGGGCCTGGTGTGCTCTGGCCATTCCTGCCACGTTCACAGAGTGGTTTGGGTTGAAAGGGACCTTAAAGATCATCCAGTTCCATGGACGGGGATACCACCCACTAGGGCAGGTTGCTCAGGGCCCCACCCGACCTTGAACACTTTCAGGGGTGAATGATCTGATATTCCTCAGTCTCTGGCCTGGGCATGTGTGATCTTCCTGCAGTGTCAAACACAGGTGGCTTTTGGGAGGGGAACAGTGCTGAGTAAGCCCTCCCTCCTATTCATCATCCCATTTTCCATGTCTCAAAGGTGAGGAGGAGGGAAGGGCAGTCCCGAGCCATGGCTCGGAATGAAGAGTCTCCGGCATGGCAGCCAGGCACACACATCCCCCAGCCTCCCAACCACGTCACTGTATTACAGCTGACATTCCTCTCCTCCACTAATATGTTATTTTTGGTCTGACAGCTTTATGAAGGAAAAAAGAGAAATAGAGAGAGCGAGAAACACGTACCTGGACAGACACAGACAGTATTCATTCCTTATCAGCACGGAATGGGTTTGACTCAGACACCAGAGATCTGCTGATTGAAACATCTTGCTGTCTCCAGCAGCTCGCTCTCTGTCATGGAAGGCAGATTCCCAGGGCCTGCAGATAGGAGTGAAGGGGACAGGATTAGGTGTGGAGAGTTGGTCTTTCAGGGATAGTGTCTTCCTGGCCTGAGATACTCCCTGAACTCTACTGGGATGTCTAATTAGTGGGGGAAATCAGTCTGCTGCCTGTCTTGGGATGTTGCCAGCACAGTGGGAAGGTGGTCATGGGGTTGATCCCATGTAGTGCCTGGTTCTTCTGTTGGGTAGAGCAGGCTCCACAGACAGGTGTGGCTCGGGGAGAGATGTCCCGTCTGCCTTGTCAGGAGAGTGATGACCTCCCTTTGGGGTCCTGGTGCTGTTTCACTTTGCAGGGAGAAAGGGGGGAAATGAAGAAGTGCTGTGTGTGGGAAATGCCACTGGTCATTGTGCTTCATCCCAAGGCCAGTGGGCAGAAGGAAGTGTGTGTGGGAAGTGGGAGAGGCAGGAACTAAACCTAAAAAGTTGAGGGCTGTGATTGTGAAAGCGGAAAAATAGGAGTGTGGAACAAGCTGGATTTCACTTGAGCTTGATGTTTGCTGGGAAAATGTGAAAGGGAAAAGGAATGGGAGAAAAAAAAGCTGGGAGTGAAAGTGAGGGGAAAAATGTTCCAATATGAAAATAGTACTGAGGTTTGCTCTGCATCCCGTGATTCATCAGCTGACCTGGAAAATTCACGATGTTGGCTCTCATTGCAGCAGACGTGGTTAGGGACCACCAGTCAGTGAGGGGGACAGCAGGCCCAGGCTTGGGCACACGGGTGCTGGATGGTTGGCTGGGCAGGAATGCCCTGGAAAAAGAAGCAAGAGACCAACCCAGCATCCCATGCATCCACATGCTTCTCTGCCTTTGGCCCATACCCTTTTCCCAGGATGCTCAACCTCCCTGGACAGCCTCTGCAGCAAGATTTGCATCAGGCATCTTGTGCTGTCCCCAGAACAGCCCCTCTTGCTCGCTGAGTGCTGGCTGTGCTCATCTGCCAGGAGAAACAGCTCCAAGCCTCTCCATTCCCACACTGCAGCAAAACCATTCCGATCCCGAGCATTATGGGAGAAAGGCCGATCAAACAGAGCAATTAATTCAACAAACAGTACAATTAAGCTGCGATCCCAGTGTAGTTTCCACCCCGAAACAGAATAAACAGCCTTCCCAGCACGGATAAATAAACTCACAGATGGAGGCTTTTGTGAGTGGCGGAGTTTTCCCTCCGCAGCCCTTCTTGAGAGCACATAAAAATCGCGGAGTACATAAATCTCTGGCTCTCCATCCTGCTGGATGGGGAGGAAGGGATGGTGCTCCTGCTGTGGGGCAGATGTGTGCTGGCTCAGGAGCCAGGGAAGGCAGCTGCTGGCGCACAAAGGCTGCGGCAGCTGCCTCCTCCACGTCCCCAAGGCCAGCCCCTGTCACGGCCCTGGCACGAAACACATGGTGTGGAAAGCTGTGAAGGAGGAGAGTGACCTGCTTCCCACTTGGCTGGACTCACTTGTTGCTTCAGGAATGGATAGAAAATCCCTTTTTTTTTTTTTTTTTGGAATGGGGCTTCAAAACAGTCTGAGCTGGAGGTGGAAAAAGTCATCTGCAGAGTCCTTGGGCAGTGCACAGAAAGCAGAACAGAGGCATTTACCAAAGGAAAAGGGAGGTAAAGATTTCCAGGCATGATGCTGACTGCATGGAGGTGGTGGGATCCAGGCTGGTTGCTCTGACCCTTTCCAAAATCAGCTGGAGACTGTTCTGGGAAAGGCTTTTCCATTACCAGCCGATCTCTGTCGTGAGTTATTGGAGCTGGTGAAATGTTACCTCCCTTGAGAGCTGCCTGACTGCAGGAACATCAGGACAGCGTGGGGAAGGAGGATGTGAGAGTTTGGGCTGTTCTTCTGTGGGAAGAGCAGCTGGAGTGGAGGTGTTCTGCTGGCATCAGGGGTGGAAAGGATGCAAAGGGCAGGCTTGGGTTATATTGCAGCTTGCACTGCATTTGGGGTCATTTCTTTGAGAGGCAGCCAAGTCGGAAGCAGGAGGGAATTGTGCAGCTTAAGAGGTGTGAAAAGCCTGTGTGATGTGACCCTGTGGATGTTGTGGGCAGAGAAAGCAAAGGGTTTTTTTCCAAGAAAAGCTTGTATGGTGTTGTGTGAGCGCTGTTCTGTTGGGGTGGCTGTCTGGGAAGAGGTGAGTGCTCCAGGTGGGTGTCACCCTGCCCCAGGTGAGTGTCACGGCTCCAGGTGGGCATCACTCTGCTCCAGGTGGGCATCACTCTGCTCCAGGTGGGCATCACTCTGCTCCAGGTGAGTGTCACACTGCTTCAGGTGGGCCTCACCCTGCCCCAGGTGGGCATCATCCTGCCGCAGGTGGGTGACACTCTGCTCCAGGTGAGTGTCACTCTGCTCCAGGTGAGTGTCCCTCTGCAGCAGCCCCTTGCTCAGCCCTGTGAGCTGGCACGGTGTGGAGCTATGGGAAGTGTGTGGAAGTCACTCACCCAGCTAAACTCCCCCGCAAAAGAGATGAAGCTGAATTCTTTCCTTTTTCCAGCTAGATGCTTCCATTGCTCTTCTCTCCCTCCTCTCCCATCTCCTGGAAGCATTGCTCAGGATCTCGTTGAGCATCCAAAATGTTTGATTTAGCATCAGGGATCCCCAGGGAGTGACTTGAGGTGGTGAACCTGGCTGCTGTCCTAGTGGTCAGAGGAGCTGGGGAAACCATTTTTGGCTTCAAATTGGGTAAATCCAAACAGTGGGAGGGGTTGTGCTGAAGTGGATCAAGCTTAGGAAAGTCCTGTGCACAGCACAGGGAGTTCAGCAGCTGGAGCTTAGGGCAAAAGACACCTGGGTCAGCAGGCAGGTTGCTGGTGCTGTGAAAGTTATGCAGAAATGTTGTATTTGGCTCTGATGTTTGCAGAAAAGAGGCCCTTCTGTACCAAGACCACATCCCTCTGCCTTTATGGAGATGCTCCAAATACAACTGGTGGACTCTCAAAACCAAATCCTTCAGGTAACACTCGTTAAACCCAATGACTTGGATGGGGCTTGGAGCAACCTGGTCTGGTGAGAAGTGTCCCTGCTGAGGTGATTTTTAAGGTCCCTTCCAGCCCAAACCATTGTGCGACTCTATGGTAAGGCTGTGTGGCTGCCCTGGAGCTTCCCAGAGATGTGTCCTCGGATTATTGTTATGTCTTCTGGGACGTAGCCTGCTGTGGCCTTTCATTGCTGCCTCTGTGTTGCTGTTCCCTGTTAACCAGTGATCTGATGGTTGTAGAGCAGACCTTCTAAGCCTGTGTGTACCCCAGGCTGGGTTTTGACTTGGAAGGAGAGGGAAGACATTCCTTTTGTCCTGACTAGTGACTGGTGTGGGCTGAGGTCAGAGCCCTTCCACTTCCAAATAGGAAACAGCTGCCATTGTGCTCGTTCTCCAGGAGCTCCGAGGACTGGCCACCCTCCAGCTTCCTGCAGAAACACCCTTCAGCTTGCTGGGAGCCAGAGGTGAGCCAGCTGCTGTGACCCTGCCTCGTCCCCAGCCCGGCTGCGGCGCTGACACAGCCAAATCCTGGGAAGCAGGACAGAAGACTCAGCATTACCAGGCCAGGGTGTAAACCACAGCTGGCTTGGGGGACTCAGCAAGGGCGTGGCCACGCCAGGTTTTGAAGGCAGATGTTTGCCTGTGCTCTGAGCTGGCCACAAAAAAGTCAGTGTGGCTGTGGCTCTCTGATGCTGAGCTAAAAAGTTCCACCAAGGAGCAAAATACTTGGCTTGGAACTTTTCTAGTTCTCCTGCATGACTTCTGGTTGTCTCAAATGAGCTGGTAAAAAGCCATATGGCTGTGCTGTGTCCCATGGGAAAGGCTGAGAGGTTTCCTCTTCACTGCCATCGTGGCTATTAAACTTTGTCCAACTTCTCACCAGGAATCTCCCTAAACTGGAGCTCATGGTTTTCAGGACAAGGGTCTTGGTGGGAATGTCCTCCCTGCAGAGGGACTCTCACAGAGTGCAAGCACACAGGCACCAAACCCTGTTCCTCACTGAACTGGGGTCATATCTTGCAATGTGGCAGGAAGGGGATGCCACTGCTGATGCCCAACTCTGTCTGTCCTGGTGGCACTTGAACTGAGGGGGAACCTAAAAGCAGCCAAGGGTCTGACTGAGAAAGAAGCTGTTCTGGTCACTCTGTGGACATTGGTTTGGTTGGTACTTTTGCAGCCTCCAGTTAAGTCTTAAAAGCTGTAATTATCCTTGGAGTTGTCCTGGGCAGGGCCAGGAGATGGACTCTCTGTTCCTTGTTCATATTCTGTGATCCTTAGCAAGGTGTTAGCAGTAAGGGATGGGTACCGGTGTCCTGCAGGGTATCTGATCAGAAATCCTGCTGGATCATGGAGCAGGTCTGCACCTGAACTACCTTTGTGTCCCAGGGAGGTTTCTTCTGTGCCCAGATGCTGTGTGTCTCAGCAAGGTGTCCCTGAGCTGATGCAGACTGGAGGCAGGGCGGGGACTGGATCCAGCCTGCAGCAGGATCTCACACCCCAATCCATGGGGTTTTGCTCTGCCCCTCTTTGACAAGTCAGCCACGGCCTCTGCTGTCATTTACAAATCCTGGGCCCTCTCAGTAACCGCTGTCACTGCTCCATGACAAAGCGTGTTTCCTCTGCTGGCGTCCCCTTGCAGAGATCTCCTGGGCAGAATGTTTGTACCCATCGACACGGAACAAGCTCAGCGGGAATGAAATCATTTATAAAAGTCACGAGAGCCTTTGGATATTCGTGGTTCATTTCCTGCTGTGTTCACCCGGTCACAATTAACACTGACCTGACATATTACACAGGGCTATTTGTCCTGTCTGTCCTCTTTCATCCCTCACTTCCTTTTGCCTTCCTCATTTCCTTCCCTTCTGAGCTGGAAATATCGTATGTCTCCATTTTCACCTGTTTTTTTCCTCTCTTTACTCATTTCATTCTCAGTTTCATTCTCTTCCCTTCTCTTTTTTGTCTGCTTCCCCTATCTCTTGCATTCTTCTCTTCCCCTTGCTTTACTCCCCCCCTATATTTAAGCCCAAGCAAAAAGCAAATTATTTATGAAGGGCTGTAATTTATGATGCATTCTTAATGTCTTGGAAGACACAGATAATTTATTTAATGAGTAAAGACACGATAATTCACAGATGATGATTCCAGTCAGAAAATTAGTTTCATTAATTTGCTGTAAATTTGCCGCCTTGATTTAGTGCACAAGGAGTTCCTGAAACCCCGTGAAAATCTTTGCCATGGTGGTTTTTTGTCATCACCGGACCAGTGTGGAAGCTGCTGAGATTTCTTTTCCAGTGTATGTGGTGAAGAGGCTGAGGAGGAACAGGGACGGAGGTGGAATTCCCTTTCCAGGAGGTGATAAAACAGGCAGCACTGGCTCAAAGTGTTTGTTTTGCAAACCCACATGCTGTTCCCCGAGCTTTTGCCTGGGAAGTTTGGCTCTACAAGAGAATAAAAAAGTCAGTTTGCTTTTTTTAATAGAGTGTAAAAGGTACTTTTTCAAATAAATTTCAGTGCAGACAATTTTACAGGAGAGTCTTGCTGATAACTGCAGTACATATAAATATTATAGGAAACCTATAGAAGTGATTCATGGGGTACTATTGATCTAATCTGATTTAACTAAGTGTTTGCATCATGACTTATTAATCACAAATAATGGGGCTCCAAGGACACCTTGCAGAATCAGGGCTTTGCTCTTCACAGCACTCAGTGTCCACAAATTCTGGCTGTATCCTGCTGGGACTGCTGTAGTCCATGGATATTCCCCAGGGATGAGCTTCCCTAACACACTTCATGGCTTTTTTTTTTAAACAGGTCTATCAGTTGTGCTCTAAATCACCTTTTTAGGGACACTGTTGTGTTAGGAAAGCTTCCAGATTTTACTGGAAGGAAAAATTCCAGTGTGGATCAGTGTTTGTTCTGCAGTGATGTGTTCTACCAGCGGGACTGAGCCGGGAGCACACAAACCACAGGAATTCCAATTTAGTAATCAATCCTTTACCAAAGGCCTTGGGAGTGTGGGGAGGTCCCAGCTGACTGGAAGCCAGCCAGCATTATTCCAGTTTCCAGGAAGGCCATGAGGGAAGGCCCAGGAACCTACAGACCTGTTAGGCTATACCCAGTGCCTGGGAAAAATAAAACGGAGAAGATCCCGCTGGGAACTGTTAAAGGCATTTAAAGGCAATGCAATCATTAGGCGCACTCAGCATGGATTCACATTCCTGCCCAGTTCTGTTCACTGTTTTTATCAGTGATCTGGGTACAGGAGCTGAATGCACCGTGAGTTTGGTGATATTAAACTGGGAGGTGCTGTTGGCTCTCTTGAGGGACAAGAGAACTGGCAGTTTTAAGAAAAAATTGGGAGAGGAATGGCTGGAGAGCAGAAAGGGGTCTGGGAGTGCTGGCTGGCAGCAGCTCAAGAGGAGCCAGTGGTAGCCACGAGGGCAAACCACATCCTGGGTGGGGAAAACACAGCTGGCCAAAAAAGGCGGATATCCCTCTGGATTTAGAGGTGGTGCTCAAGTGCTGTGTCCACTTCTGGACTCCACCATTTGAGGAGGATGTTCAGGGACTTGAATATGGGTGGTCAAGCAGCAGAGCAACCTTCCTGCACTGGAACAACCTTCCTGGAGAGGTGGCTGCTGCCCCAAGCCTGTCAGTGTTGGAGACATTTGGACAATGCCCTTAGCAACACATTTTACTTTTGGTCAGCCCTGAAGTGGTCAGGCTCTTGGACGAGATGATGGCTGTAGGTTCCTTCCAGCTGAGCTGTTCTTAGTTCCACCTCAGTGGCTGCATAGAGAGGAGCCTGATAAGGACGAGTGTTTTGTGGAGGATAACGCTGCTGGCACTGGTGGCAGTGCATGGCACAGAAAATTGAGCACAGGGTAGGATCTTATTTCCTTGTAACAGGTTGGGAATGAGCTGGTTCTGGGATTCATGTTCTGACTGTTTAATCTCTGTGGGCTGTGAGATTCCCCAGACAAACAGCACCACACAGCTCTGCCCTGTGCACTCATTGGCTTCCCAGATAACTCCAGTTAAATGCATTTCCTCTTGGTTTTGCCTGGTGCCTTGTGTATTTTGCCACAGTTGGGTTGGTGTGATCAGGGCTTGAAAAGATGCTTTAGAAAGTTATAAATGTGCACCAGAGTGGGAGATCCCGCCCCTCTTCACCTGTTGTCTATGAAATCCTGTACGGAGGCTTGCACAGGGCTGTGCTTGGCTTGTGGCAGGTGAAAATGTCCCCTTCTACTGGGGCAGTGAAGTGAAAGCCTCCAGGAATTTGGGGAAATGCTTGAAAAGTGTCTGTGTCTGTGTGTGTGTGGAGTGTCAACAATTTGATTAAATGTCCAAACCCTTTTGAAAAATAAGATTGAGCTTTGATTGAGCCACTCTTCCAGGTCCTCTGAGGAGCACAGTCAGTGGGAGCGCTCAGCAGGAGCTGATGGAGAGGAGCAGAGGATGATTCCTTTCAGTACAAGGTCCTGGAGGTCTGTCACTAATTTGCTGCCTGTTTTATGCTTCTTCAGCTTGGGAACACCCTTTTAATACAAGCAACACCCTTGCTGACCACGAGGGTGGTTTCTCATGGCTACTTGAGCCATGCAAGCCATGAGAGCAGTCGAGGTGCTGTTTAGCAGAGGCTCTGCTGGGCTGAGGGGTGGGCAGCCCAAGAACTTGGTTACTCAGGGTTGTCTGATGCTTGAACCTTTTTTGGGTGGAAGTCTGAGCTCCAGTGGCTCAGTTTTGGCCTAGCAGAGCCTTGCATAACTTCCAGCTGTTTCTCAGGAGTGTGCACACCTGTGATTGATCCTATTGTGCTTCTTCAGGTGCTCAGGGAGCAACCTGGTGTGAGCAGAGAGCTGGGAAAATATCCATGGTCCATCCTTGTCTGGTGCCTTGGGAATAGGAGCCTTCACATCCTGACATGTCCTCACACCACCACCTCTCAGCCTGAGGTTGTTTTCTAGCAGGAGAGCAGTCTTCCCACCCTTTCCAAACCTGTCTTCTTTGGGAAGAGAGGGGGTCCTCCCTGTGCCAGAGGAGCCTCGTGTGGATGGGTTGTGTTCCTGGGACCTGCGTGCTGAGCCGCAGAGAGGGATGGGATGCAAGAAACTGGGCTGCCTTCCTGCTGCGTGGCTCTTGAATCTAAACCTGCCCTCTGTGGAAGGGACCTGCGTGCTGGATTTGGGATTTGCTTGTTTGAAATTTCAGCCTTGCAAGGGCTGGCACGGGGCAGGGCTAAGTGGTGGGAACTTACGATGAAGGTCACCATTGCCTGGTGAAGGCTGTGGGTTCAAAAGCTGCTCACAGCCCAGGAGAGTATGATTTCCATGCACTTGGCTCTGCTACCGGCCATGGATCACTCACCCTTCCTTACTCCAGGCAACACAATGTGACTAAACTGCACATGTGTTACGAGGAGCAGGAACAAGATCTTGGCAAAGCTTGTCTTGCATGGGATGAGGCCTCCCCAGGTGCTGTCTCAAGTGCACACAGAGTGTTCCAAACCTCTGTTTGGAGCTCGACAGCTGAGGAATGCCTATCCCGGGGTAAAACACCTCCCCTTTCCCTGGCAGTGGTTTAGCAGCACACTGGGAGCAGCTGAGCAAACACGGGAGCAGCCGCTCGCACGTTCCTTGGCACTTCTGCTCCCTGGAACGTCCCCTCCATCCTCTGGGCCTCCAAAACCGTGCCAGCTTTGACCTCAGGGCTTCAGACTGGCCAAACACCCCCTGCCTCTGGTCAGGGTTGTCTGGCTGAGGGGACTGTCCCTCGAGGCAGCCACTGCCCCATCCTGCTGCAGGAGCAGAGGAGCAGCCAGATGTGGTGTCCGTGAGTTCTGTTCAGCCCTCGTCCCTCCGAATCCTTGATGTGTGGCTGGGATGCTTTGGGGTTGGTAACAGGCCAGCTCTTCTTCTCCAGAGGGGTCAGCAGAGGCAGTGTGTCGGAGCTTTCTGTGGAAAACGGGATGGAGTGCTTTCTCCTCTGCACCCGCCTGTAGCATGGCCTGTTTGCCACCTCCAAGAGCAGTGTTTTTGTCTAACATCTGCTTAATGTCGTGTTCCATCACTCCTGCCGAGACAAGGGCTCTATTCCATTGCTCCTGATAATATGGAGCTGCTCCAGTCCCAGAGGAGTGATTGTCCTTCAGATTATTTTATGCTGTTCTTGGTCTCTGGAGTCTGGAATAAAACACTGTTTCCTTAACACCAGGGCAGCCCCATCCTGCCCCTTCCCTGAGCATCCCTTTTTCCCTGTCCCTGTGTGCCATGGTGATTTCTCAGGGGTTGCTCTTGCTGGGCTGCCCACAGGGCACATGGGCTGGCCCTGAAGAGTAGCAGTGATCAAGCCTTTTTGAATTATTATTTTTCTCTTTTTCTTTTTTTCTCAGCTGTTTTGGAGTCTCCTTTCCCAAAATGGCACAGCATGGGCTTTGGTGGTTGTGCCAGTGTCCTCAGTAGCTGCCTGGGGTTCTTCCATCTGGAGCCACATCCCCTTTTCCCCATGGATCCTGCCACACCAGCCTTTTCTTTTGGGTGCTGCTGCTTTTCCAACTGGCATAGCAAAAACTTCCAAGAAGACACAAAAATTGCTTTCCCTTCCCTGTAGCTGCTGGGAACTGCTGTTTCTCCTGGGAACTCTGGCTTTGCTGGAGTCTCTTGCCTGGACGAGGGGTCCATCACATCCCAAAGACATCAGGCTGCACTTGGAATTGGAGACACAAAGTCCTCCCTGTTATCCTGGTCCAGTCCTGCTATCCTGGTCCCAAATGGAGTGAATGTTCAGCCAGAGTAGCTGGGAAAGGTGGTGGCTTGCCTGGATCCCAGGTGGAGAGGAAATAGCAGTCCCTTGGAGAGGCTCTGGCTCCCTGTTGAATGCAAGTTCACGTCCTGAGGCCTTTTCCAAGGCACGAAGAGGAAAATCTGCCTGGGGACGTCGGGAAGCAGTGAGTCCACAAAGCAATCTGCTTGTGTTAATCTCATACGGCACACGATAATCGAGCTCAGCCCCAGCAAAGTGCTGGGCAAATATTAGTGTCTCTTTTTGAACTTGTTACAGAAGCTGCAGCTTATCACAGTCCGTGAGCTCCAGTGTCTGCTCCTGTGGGACGGCTGGCAGGAACCTGGCTTTCCTCCTGAGGACAGGATGCCTCTGGTAAAGGGGAATGCCCATTGTTATGTAGATTTTGCACTTTTTTCCCCACCCTTACTTGATTCCCCTATTAAAAGCTGTCCTGGTTAGGTGCTCCCCACTCCTCTACCCATAAAATTCTCTCTGCAGAGACTCCCAGGGGGAACCTGGGCTGCCCTCTGTGCAATCACCAGGCTCTAGCACATGCCAGGCTGTTCCTTCCCATCCCACCGCTCCCTGTGTAATGAGGGAAAATGGAAACAGCTTCTCCTGTGGCAGCTTTGCGACCTTGGAGCCTCATAAAGGTGAAAGCACTTTTAATTATGAGCTTGTTCCGATTATGCCCAGGCTTTGCTTCCTCCTACGGAGTGCGCCAACCCTCGGAGGTCAAGATGAACTCTGGATACAGAACTTCTGGCACTCGCACTTAGGAAAGCTGGAGAGTTTCCCCCTCCTAAAGCCAGGCACCTGCAATGTGTGATCCATTGCTCTCCTGAGGCCAGTTCTCCTGGCCATGGCGCTGCTGAAAGCAGAACAAACACATTTGTTTCTGGACACAAAATAGCCTCTCTCTTTGCCCTGGCCCTGCAGTGCAGCAGGAGCCCCATGTTCCCCTCCCAGCTGTGAGATGGCAGGGGCTGATGGAGTTTTAGCCTTTGGTTAAAGCTTCTCATCCTAGGCTTGGAGTTGAGATTTCTTCAGCTAGATTCGCTCCTTACACCCTGAACTTGAGCTGGTGTGAAAAGGAGCTCTGAGGCCTCTATGGAAAGGGAGAGGAGGGTCTGCAAGGAGGGGTTCAAGCTGGAGATCCCCTTCACTTCCCCTCTCCTGCTGACTGAGTGTAAAATCACAGCTCAGGTGCCAGCAGCCTTGTACAAGGGGTCTCTACTAGAACTGTGGGGGCGAAAAGTTAATTTTATCCTGGCTTGAAGCAGGATTATTGTGGAATCTTCCAAGGGTACTGCATCTCTGTCTGCCCTCTGTTTGCTGGATGCCAGTACAGCTGTAACAGTTCTGGCCAATTAATTAGCATCACTTCCCCTTGTTTTCCCCTTATAAATCACTTGCTCTTTAGTCGGCCTGCAGAGAAAACAAGGGAAGAGTGAAATAAGTCTGGAGTAAAATATGAACCTCTCTTTTATTCCATATTTCAGACAAAGGCAGTCTGTGGGACAGGCAGGGAATGGGCTTTCTGAGCCAGTGCTCTGTGAATTCACACTCTCTTTATGAGCCTCTTCAGTGCATAAAGTGAAGTTTTTAATGGCTGTTGCTGCTCACTTTGAATGGCTGTGAAGTCTGGGTCGCGGCAGAGCAGCGTAAATTCCCTTCCTCTCCACTGCCATTGGAATTAGCTTTTTCCAAAGTGCAAAGCCTGATGAGGGCGGGTCAGCTTGGAGCTTGTCCATGGTGAGGATCTTAATCAGGGCTCTGGCCAGTTTTCCCCCTGATTGTGAAAGAAGAACAGGGTGCTGCTTTTGTGTGTGCTTGGCTTTGTTTAAAGTCTTTCTAGAAGTTACCTTTGGCCAGCTGTGCCGCTGCCTGGAGGTGTCACCTCCGTTCTCCATGGAAAATGGACCAGACTCTGTGCATAGCCAAACTGGGGTGGGATAAATCTGGGCTTTTTGTACTTAGCTGCTTGGAAGGTTTGTGTGATCTTGGCTTGGGGTCTTTACTGTCCCAGCTGAGGGGTCTCATCCATGGGTGTATCCCAACAGAAGGTCCCAGGAATGAATGTGATTTGTCTGTGGAAAAGTCAGGGTGAGATGGGTGTGCGTGTCCCTCATGGGCCGTGTGGTGGGTGGATGTGATCCACACCACTGAGTGGGCAAAGGGGAGAGAACCAGCCCAGCTCTGCTTTCCAAACATCTGTGGATGGCTCAGCTCACAGAGAAAATGAAAGGATCCCACAGCCTCCTGATCCCAGCCAAGCTATGGACACACCGCTGTGGGTTATCGCGGGATGCGAGCCATGGGACGAGGGGAAGTGGCCTCAGGTTGCACCCTGGGAGGATCAGGCTGGACATCAGGGGGAATTCCTTCACTGGAGGTGCGGTCAGGCATTGGAACAGGCTGCCCAGGGAGGGGGTGGAGTCCCTATCCCTGGGAGATGGTCAAAACCAGGCAGAGGTGGAAATGTGGCTCCGTGGGCACGGTGGGATTCAGTTGAAGGTTGGACTTGATGATCTTGCAGGTTGTTCCAACCTTAATGATTGAATGGTTCCCTGACCAGCACCTTTCCCAGCTCTGTCACACTGCAGCTGTGCTACTTGCTATTTTCCACAAGCTGTTCTTTCCAATATTTTTGGCTTTCCCAGATACCTCTGCAAGCATCCTCCAGCTAAGGATGATCTGTGCAGCCTTACCCACTTTCCAAAGCCTTCATGAACGTGGAAGGCCGGGCACCGTGTGAACTGCATTGTTTCTCTTTCATCCCAAATTCAGAACCCTTAAACAAAATAGCCCCTTGGCATTGTTCCTAGGAAACCACTCACCAGGCAGTTGGAAATAATCATACAGATAATTTACTCGAACACTGCCCAAAGGCACATTTTAGTCTTCTCTCTCTATTTCTAAAGAAATTGGAAAGAGGGGCAGTGTTACTGTCTTTGGAGAAATAATAGAGGGTTGCACAGGCAGCAATTCTGGAATTTCTTTTGTAGCATTACGGGAAAATTAAAAAAAAAAAGAAAGAACAATCCCAAACTAAACTTGCAAGCAGCATCAAGCAAGTAAATTCTGTTCTTTTTTAATATAGAAAAAAGTTAATTGACAATTTTTTTTCTTCTATAAAAGTATCCAACGGCTATTTTGAGTTCTAATGAGAGATCTTATTAGGCTCTTGTTTTGAAGAGGATTAACAAAAGTTTGGGAGGGAAGCAGATTTTGGCTGACATGGTTATATTGTTGCAGCCTTCCCCCCCCCCCCCCCCCCCCCCCAAAGTTCTCAACTTCCAAAACCACAGATTTTAATTTAAAAAAAAAAAGGGGGGGAAAAATTCTCGGCCTTTCAGCTCGGCAGCACATACAGACAAATAAATTAAAAAGTGGGAGAAGTGGAACTAACCCAATAATCCGTGAAAACCTAATTTCCCTCACGAGCATCGCTGACGCAAACGTCTCCCCTCTCCCTTCCCCTTCTCCAGTTCAGGGGCAGTGATTGGAGAAATTGGCTAACAAGATCAGAAAATTTAATTACTGTTCTGCCTCCCCTTCCCAAGAAATTGGATGTCACACTTCCTTGTAGCCTGTTTTGAAGATGTGCTGGGGCTGGTTTTCACATGACTTGAACCTGACTCCCTGCCCTCTCCCTCCACCTTCCTCCTCCTATTCCCTATGGAAATACCTATCCAATGCAGATAATCCTTGGATTAGCTGAGATGGGAGAGAGGCCATGGTAAAATTTGGCCTGGCCTAAATGGAGCCATTTGGGTTCCTGGTGTTGGAGGGAGCATTAGAAGGGAGAGAGGAGGAGTTGGGATGTGCCATGGAGCAACATCTCCAGGTGCTTCCCGTGACTCCTTTCCGTGCTGGAACAGGCAAAGGGAGAGGACAGGGTCAGAGAAGGCTCTGGATTTCCTTTAATCTTGCTCCTCTGGTTTTATGCTGGGCCACAGACAGCACAAAGAACCGTTTTCCTGTCTGTTCCAGCTATCTCAGACCTAAGTTCCCTGGTTTTTCGTCGTTGCTCCCAGGCTTTTGCAGGGTTCCTGTGGATGCTGAAGAGCAGAGTGTGTCTCTGCCTGGCTGTGGTGAGGGCCTGGCAGGGCAGAGATGAATGAGGTGCAGAAGAGAGGAAACATGGCTGGCTTTGTCATGTCACTCCTATGGTCGGCAGGGATCTGGGACGTGTAATTAGCTGAAAAGGAGGCTGTTCTGCATAACACAGGCCTGTTGTACCCAGCCCAGCAGGCCGGCTGACCCAGCCTTTGGTCTCCTGGCTGCCAATGTCACCACAGTCCCCTGGCAGCACAGCAGCCTCGCTGGAGACAGATGCTCTATTTATTTTTCCATTTGTATTCCCAGCGTGTCCCGCTCTGTGCTAACTGTAAGCCTGGCTTAGAAATTCACTGTGAGCACCTTATCAGATAATGAATAATGATTTATTGAACATATGGGTAAACAGCACAGATAAGATATAAATACACTTCGCAAGTGCAGTTGCATTTGTAAGGATGTACCAAACCCACCCTCTGGATTTCGGCTCTGCTTCCAGCTGCCACAAAGGCATCTCCTGCTCGGGCTGCCGTGCATCCCTGCAGGCCCCCATCCACAGGGGGGAAAAAACAAAGGGCAGGGTGTGAGGGCAAAGTCACCTCCCTGGAAACACTGGCAGGGATGTGGATGTTCATTGCTCTTGCTGTAGGAGCTGGGCTGGCTGAAGCATAAGCAGGCTGCAGTATTTCAGCCGAAATTTGAATTTTGATTTGATTTGAAACAAGATTGAAGATTTGTTCACCCACCCTAAACAAAGCAAGGCTGTGGAAGCAGTGCTGCTTACACAGCTAAGCCAGGCTGAAGACTGCTCTGTGCATGTGGTGCTGGGGCCCCAAACACCCCTAGGGGATCGGTGTAAGGGCTGCTGCTGGCTTCTGGAAAATGAGTTCATGGCACTGAACTCTTCCAGCTGCACAGACCAGCTTGCTGGTGTGCTTGGCCACGCTGTGTCTCCCTGTCAGTGGATTCTGCACAGCTTGCAAAGAACAAAATTAGCTCTGTGAGCAGGTGGGTGCCTGATTTTTACAGGTAGCGCTGTGGCTGCCTCTGGAGTGAGATGGAATGCAGGATCCAGCTGTAAACTCAGGGATCTGTTTGTGAATGTGGTGGCAATTGTGATGCCCTGGGGTGGAAAGACTCACTTGCCTTCCCTTTTGGAGTAGCTCCTTCCCAGCAAACACCATCTCCCAGTGCGTCCTCAGTGAAATGAGTGGCTGCCCATGTGCCCTCGTTCAGTCTCCCACACCTTTGCTGCTGAGTTTGCTGGTGGAAAACCCACTGGAGATCCAGCACTGCTGTCTCAGGAGTTGTCCAAGAGTTGTTGTAACTCTCCACCCCTGCTCATCCTCTGGGCATCATCTCCTGTGTGGTACCCACTGCCTCCAGTGATCTCTCCCTCCTCAGTCACACCTCCTGAGGTGTGTGCAGGGTGGGTGGGGAGCTGCCAGCCTGGCCTCTGTATTTATTCTCCCTGCTGCCCTTGAGAGCCACTCCTCCCCTTTCTGGCCAGGGGACCTGCCATCAGCCAGCCAGTGTTATTTGCAGCCCCTCCAAGGCTGTGGATAAATGATAGCTGTGCTTTTCCCCTCTGATCATCAGTCATCAAAGGCAGGGACGTTTGGATCCTTTAAATTAGGAGAAAGTCAAACCTCACTGGGTGGGCTGGTAGGATGTGAGGGGTTGTGAAAGACCT
This sequence comes from Atrichornis clamosus, assembly GCA_013400975.1. NCBI lineage: Eukaryota > Metazoa > Chordata > Aves > Passeriformes > Menuridae > Atrichornis > Atrichornis clamosus. The sequence continues at coordinate 146,402 of WBMZ01004501.1, read as the reverse complement.
GGCTTACCTGGAGATGTTTTAGCTCAGAGCCTAGCATTTTGGGGGTTATGGTATCTGCTTGAACAAGTGGTTAGAGACAATTCTGGCTTTTCCCATGCTAACACGTGATAATCCTGTAAGATGCAGAGGGGGGACAGTTCGAGAGTCCTCTGAGATCATCTTGTGGGTGTGGGGAGTTGGTACCATTGATGAGTGTGGGAATATGGTTAGTTTGGGTTTTCCAGCTTTGGTCCTGCCACCTATGAGTGGGGAGATGTTTTTCTTTTCATGTGCTCTGCGATAGTGACTGTGGCACTGCTTTCCTCAAGGCTTCTGTGTGTCCTTGGGGTATCACTTCCTTTATTGACCTGAAGATTTTTGTGTCTCCCTGTAGGAATACTTCCCTCTGGTTGTGCTCATCATCCCCTTGTTTTATCCCAGCAGGCCTGGCTCATTGCCGTGGGACTTCTGGGCTGAAAGGTAAATTACAAAAGCCTAGTAAAGCTTTGTGATCCAATCTGTCGGCGAGTACAGCCACGGAGAGAATTCGATTTGCATACATTTCCTACCCTGAATTCCTCTGGAGCTACTGGGAGTCACCATAGCTCACACAGACTCTGAACTCTGGGGCTTATGTGCATGCAGAAACTACACCTATTTGCTTTCTTGGAAAGAGATTTACTGAAGCGTTTTTTGTCTTATTGTCCACTGCCCTCCTCCTTTTCCTGCCCATCGGGGGATTTTGTGCTGCTGTGGAGACTCTTTGATCTGAGTTAATTCTTTGATGAAGCTTCACAAGACAATAGGAAAACAGAGCACTGCTCTGGGGAGAATCCTTCCTGCTCAAAAAATTAAAAAAGGTGGGAATCGTGTTTGCTTGGTGAGGTGGTGCAGCCTGAAGGCAAAGAGGCTCCCTTGCTGCTCCTGGGGCTTTCCTTCAGTGGTGGACACCAGGATGCGGATTCTGCTCTGGGCGGGGGGAATATGTGGGAATGGCTGGATGCTGGAGGGCTGCTTGGATCAGCGTGGGGGGAATTGGAGTCAGTAATACTCAAAATGAGTTGGGGAATTGCCTGGTGAAGGGACATGGGCCACACATGCTTTCCTCGCTTAAGGAAGAGGTTTAGGGATCAGCGTGGTGGGGAACAACTCCGTGGCCTTGGCCAGTTTGGGGCCCCTTCTCCTTCAGTCAGAGCCAGGGGCTGCTGTTAACAGGCACGTCTGGAAGTTTTTAAGCCCAGCTCTTCTTTCCCAAGGTCTGTTGGCTTTCCCATACAAATCAGAGTGGATGTAGCCATGGCTTCGGCTCCTGCCCCATCAGACTCCTGTAGCTGATCCTCGCCCTGGAGAAGCACCCTCCAAACAAAGCTATGTGCCAGCGACCGCCCGGAACCGTGGGATCTGCTCCCGTGGGAAAGTCAGGGAGCTGCCTCTCGTTGGCCTTGGTCTTTCCTCCTTCCCCTCCTCGTGGCTGGCTGCCCTGTTAATTGATTACTCCCCTGTTCAGCCGTTGCTTCTGGAGCTGAATGCGCCGGGTTAAAGCGCGAGAGCAGAGAAAGGGAGCAGTGATTCTGAGCACCAGGCTCACATCTGAAAGATTACGGCACAATCTAATGAGCTCATTAATTTCATTTCATTAACCAAACACTGCTTGTGGAGAATGGCAAATATTTAAAGAAGCGCAGCGGGGTCAGAAACACATTTAATTAATGTTGTCACGTGATGCTGAGAACAGGAGGGGGAATAAATCCCGATGCTATATATTAACATCCATGGTGACTTCTCTTTTATATTTAATGTGCTGCTTGGGTGAAAGGCCTGCCTGGCTCCTGTGAGCACAGTGCCTGAGCAACTCTTGGGCTGAGCATGCTTCTCCTTCCTCCCAAGGTCCATGGAATCCAGGCGGTGCCATTATCCTATTAAGATGGGAACACTCAAGAGGAGGGGGCTCCCTCACGGGGTCTGTGGTGGATGATGCTGGTTTCCCTGTGCTCCTTCTCCTTGGTGGGCCATGCCTACTGTGATTATCACAGCAAACTAGTGATACCCTAAGCTTATCAGCTTCCTGTTCACCCAGCTGGGCACCCTGGATGCCTCAGTAGGAGTGAAATCGGAAATGCACACAAATGATAAGGAAGAGAGGGTCAAGTTCTCTCTCCAGCCCTTTGAAGTCTGGTACTCTTGGCTGTAGGGACTGGCATCAGTCACAGCGGTCACAAAGTGGGTTCTCATCCCATTCTCCCCCAGCTCTAAGGGAATTTGGATCTGGGTTTTTTGGCACAAGCTGTTTGCATATTTATTAATCTGTTGTGGAGGTGGGCTTTGCTAAAAGCTCATTTTGATGTGGGGGAGGACATCTCATTTGTGCTTCTTCCGTTAGGTCTGCTGTGAGGCACCCGAGGAAAACCACATATTGCTTTTCTGATTGTCCTGGTACACTCTGCTTCTTCGGGGAAATTGAATTGGGATGGATACCTGGATTGCACCTGAAGGTCTGGGTTTCTCACTGGCAAATTATTTCTGTGGTTCCGGTTCAAGGAGCATCCCGGCTAAAACAATCTCAGAGGGAGTGGAGATGGATTTTTACCCCGGAGTCTGCCAGCATTCCCATGTTTCTGTATGAACTAGTTTGTGACATATTGGGATATTCTTAGCTCTGCTAAAGGGCCCTACTGTTGAGAGGGCCGGGAGATGGCTCTGATTTAGGGTAAGTGGTCAGCTGAGCTTGCCTGGGATGTTGATAGGGTCAAGACAGCGGCACCACAAAAATCAGCTTGGCCACAGAGTTGTAAAACCAAATCTGCTTTGGGAGACCACTTCATCCTGCCAGCAGACCTCAGGGTTTCACCCATCCTGTTGCAGGGATGTGTCTGCGCAGGCAGGACCATTTTTCCATTGCCATAAAAGCAAATGCACTGTCCTTGGCACTATTCCTTCGTGGTGATTACAGCTAGTGCTGCTAATGCAGTATTGATGATGTGGGGAGTTCAAAGCAGGGGTGCAGCCTGGCTGGGCAGGTGGGGAGCAGGCAGGGCTGGGGGGCTCACATTAACTGCCGTAGCTGGAGGAAGCAGCAGGGCTGAAAGGCCGAGCATTAATCATGAATTACCCATGAATTAGTCCTTTAGTGATAATTCTGGCCCACAGCTTTCTCCTCAGAGTCTGGCACTTCCACAGGCAATCCTGGGCAGTGGGTGAAGGCAAAGAGCAGGAGGAGCTGGTCTCCCTTGGCTTGGCTCTGTGGCAGTTTTCCCATGGCCCCATCGCTCATCCCTCGGCTTGTCATTCCTTGATTCTTCTTTATTGCCATAAAATGAAGCCATGCTTCAGGCTCCCGAGTCCATCCTCCATCAAGCAGCATGAACCCAGCTGGCTCAGGGCCAGGTGCTTCCCAACAGGCTCAGATGAGGGGAGCATCTCTGGGAAAAACCTGCTGCTGGGATGGAGGGGAGGGATGGCTGCCTGGTGCCAAGAGGCCTCAGCACCACTCTGGAAGCGCTTGCTGCCTCATGTGCCAACAGAACGAGGGATTTGTCCCCCTGTGCTCAGGACCCAGCAGTGCTGGTGGCCCAGAATGAGGGATTTGTCCCCCTGTGCTGGGGACCCAGCCGTGCACGTGGCCCCAGTGGAATCCTTGGGAGATGCCAAGGGGTTGGCTGCTGTTCCCCATGGAAGGGCCTGCAGGGCCCATCGTTTCATTAAGGCTGGAGAGTGGCACAAACATCTGATGTGAATTCCTGGTGGGTGCTTGGTTCCAACCTTTCAGTTTGCCTCGAGGGAAAGCAATGGATGAATGGAGCCTGTGTCCTTGGCTGGCAGCTGATGTCCACAGGGAGCCCTGGGGCTTGTGCCGGATGAGTGTGTGATTAGTGACAATTTCCATGGTGAGTTGCTTGGAATGTTCTTCCCATCCCTGACATATGGGCCTTGGGCAGGACCAGCTTGTGTTTTGCGCTTGGATGGATGGCCCCAATATCCAGCTCAGCATGGGAAGAGGCAAAATCCCTCACTTCTCCTCGGGAAGAGCAATAGTCCAGCATGACCTGGGGCAGGGTCCCTGCAGGCCCAGCCCAGCTGGAGGACAATGGAGTTTGCCTGGGCTGAAGTCACGGCCTAGAGCAGGAGGTGAGAACTGTGGGGAACCTGGCAGGGCTCAGCCAGCTTTGAGCAGCCTTGCCAAGCACTGGGGCTGGGATGCTGGAAGCATTTCCATGCTCTTGGTGACACTCATCGCCCTTTCCCAGGAGAATCCCTCTTTGTCCTGGCTTTGAATCCAGCAAGCAAGATGCCCACTGAATCCTGCTGAACCTCTTCTCACACCCGGAAAGCAAACATGTTCTCCTGCCTGGAATCACAGGGACAAATCCTGGGGTGGCTGAGGAAGGAGCTGTGGCTTCGGCCTCCGCCTTGAGGGTCGTGCTTTGCTGTCCTGCCCTTTGCAGGGATTAAAGCAGCGCTTCCCCACGGCTTCCTGGCTCTCTGCAAAGCCAGGTCACACCAGGGATGTGACAGATTGGCCAGTGACCTGGAAGGATATCAAATGGAAGGATTTAGCTTCTGGAGGGGGCCTGTCCAAGGAACTCATGGGTGGACAAACAAAAAAGCTTTCCAAATACCAATCCTGTCTGTTCTGCTGCTCCTCAGAGGAAGGAACTGGAGTGAAAGAGCACCTGACAGCAAAGTGCTCCCTGAACCACAACTATTTCACAGAATTCCCATTCCTACCCTCTTTGAGGAACTGTTTGACCATCTTTGAAGGTGTTTTCTAGGTAACTGGTGGCATCTGTGAACAGATTTTCTTGCCCTACTCTCTGAAGTTTGGACCATGACCAGAAGTTTGCTTACCCCTTTTATACTCAAGATCCTTGAAGCCCTGTCAACTGGCCAGCTCGTGGAAGTGGAAAAAACTTTCCTTTAAAACCTTTCCAGCAATAATGAAAAATCAGAATGTTCACAAGATCGGGGAAAAAAACAGTTTTGCCAGTAGGAAATCAAAAGGTAGAATGTCAAACCAAAAATGTGGATTTTGATGGAAATTAAAAGAATATTTTTGTGTAGTTATTATTTTTGTCTTTTCAGGGTGAGAGAGATCCCCAGCTCGTGAGCTGAAAGGCAAAGATTTTTTCCCAGCTCTGGTAGTGGCACCTTCTGCTGTCAGAATTGATGGCTCAGATTATCAAGATACTTCAGGCTTCAATACTTATGCCCCCTTAATTGAGGTATTACAGATACTGTGGATTTTTTTTTAGTACATCCTTTACTTTTTGTTGTTTTCCATGGTTCAGTGGTTGCTTCTGTGGGTGAACTTGGAGTTCTACCCAGAAGGTAAACAGAAATCCTTAAATAAATGAAAAAAAAAATAAAAGAAAGCCAGTCTAAATATAAATCTGTCAAAATCAGACTCCTCTCTGCAGCAGCATTGAAGGAAAACAATCGATTGGCAGGCAGTGCATCCAGGGAGGTGAGTGAGGGAGCCGGGGGGAATATCCTCCTGGTGGCGGTCGGGTGGGATCTGGCAGTCGTGGTCCTGGGTGTCCATCAAGGACATGGAGACAGATCCATGGGCTGTGAAGGGAAACCACATGGGGGAAGCCCTGACTCTGCTGAACTCTGGAACAAAAATCCCACAGGCTTCTGTGGATTTCACCCTTAGGGGAAAAAGGAAGAAGGCTTGTTCTTTTTCTCTGTTTGGCCCAAGCATTTACCGTCCTCCAGCTCAGCTTAGTGGAAGATGCGCTGAGAAGATCCAGCTTCTCTTCTCCTCGGACATGTGTGCCCAAAGGCACAGGCAGCTTTTGGAATTCTTGTCTTTGCAGAAAGTCACAGAAACTGGATTTCCAACAAAAACATGGCCTCACTTTTGGTAGCTGGTCACTCAGTCCAGAAAACACCATGCTTCCCTACTCCGGCTCTTCCCTTGAACTCTCCTTAGGCACTCTGGCAGTCATTCTAGTTCATGGAATGTTGGGATGTGGCTGAAGTATTTTAGCCTTCTTTTTTTCCCAGGAAGAAAAAAAAAAATTCTTTTTGTTTCTTATTGAAAAGTTCAGACAAAAAAATGGTTTTCATTAGAAATTCCCACGGGGAAGGAACAGGAGACGGAATCCTGTTCTCTGACTAACTCTTGTTTCAAATACCGAGGCAGAGTGAATCCTTTATAAGCCATTTTAAAGGAGGGATTGTAAACAGAGTTGTCCATGAAAATGGAAAATGTCTTGCACATCCTCAAAAGTGCTGGGCTGTTGTTGTGCAGGGCTTGCTCCCGCTCCGCCTCCTCTGATTAAATACCAACACACTGTGTTTGAGCAAAGCCTCCAGGCAAGCGTTCCATATTCATAAGACAGGAAAGGAGGCTTTTTGGGGGAATGTCAATATGAATATTGCAGTCTCTTTCCTCTTTGTGTTGTCCCCTAAATTGTCAGAGTGAAGTTGTGGGAGATAATGTGCAATTATGCTGTCACTAAAGTTTGTGGAGCTGGTTGGAGCTTTGGAGAGATCCTTCCAGGAGCAGCAGGGCTGCCTGCTCCTGGCTTTGCTGGGTTTCCAAAATGGACCGGGAGCTGCATTTCACTCTGTGTGTGAGGGGGGAGACTGTCTGACACTTGGGAGTGACGTGTTCTCCCTGTGATCTTCAGCCATGAAACCACAGCAGGTGTTGGGAGTGGAGCTTCAGAGCACCAAGAGGAGATCCTAATAACTTTCAGGAATGTCTCAGGATGACTCAGAGACATTTAGTGTCGTCCTAAGGACACAGAAACACATCTCCTGCTCCTCTAGCTGGTATGGATTGTTTTTGTGTGGGTGGAGAGCTTGGGGATCCCATCCTGCCTGGTTCCTCCTTGCACAAGGACCAGATCCAGGGTGCAGCCTTGGGTTGGAGGAGCTTTTGGGAGTGAGAGTTTTGCACAGTGCTGGGGTTTTGGAGATGGAACCCTTCTCTCATCACGTGCTGTATTTCTTGGTTTAGCTGCTGACAAGTTCTGTGGAGGACTCTGTGGTGACAAAGTGGAGGTGAAGCTGTGACATTGTGCAGCTCTGGGGACAGGCTCCTCTTGCCTCCTTTGTTTTTGTGAGTGATGTCCCCAGCTGGGGGTAAATATTTTAATTCTATTTATTATTTCTTTCCCCCATTTAAAATTTAAGCATGACCAATATTTAAATCACATGCTCTGGAATGGCCAGAGCTGGGAGAGCTGCTGAGCCTGGGGCAGCACTGACCACAGTGGGAGAGCAGCGTGGGGAAGGGGTTTAACTGCCCTGTTGCTGCTGGCATGGCTTCACTTCTTCCTTGCCACTGAGAATTCCAAGAATCTGTCTTGTCAGCTGTTGCAGCTGAAACAGGTTCTGGGGATGGTGTTTGCTTCGCATCCCTATGGAGCTGCCATAGGTGTCACTTGCAGGGATTGCTGACCCACAAGGTTTCTCTCACGTCTTTATTCCCCCCCTCTGAGAAGACAAAATCCACTTATGCTTGACAGACCCATTTGCATAGCAGCATGGAGCCAGGCTAATGCCTAGTGGATTGGGGTCACACAGGCTTGGGATGAAGCCTCTTCTCAGCTGTGTGGTGACAGAGGGTTGGGAAGACCTTGTGGACAGGGGCTCCTCTGCCTCATGCCATCCATGGTCAGGCTGCCTGGGGCTCTGTTGAACCCCATTCCCTCCTTCTCCCAGGGCAGGAAGCTGATTTGTTCACTTGTGTGATGCTGGGAGCAAGGCTGGGCTCCAAACACGGGCTCCTGGAAAGCCAAGAAGAAGGCGCACGGAAGAGCGGTGGATAAGAAAAGCCTTCTGTTGCCAAGCAGAGTAGTTTTATTGCAAGTCTTAACGGTATTTACTGCGCTTTCCAAGAGCCCCAGAGCCAGATTTCATGCAGTTCAGCTGTCACTAAAAGGCAAATGTACGTTTCTAACCCTCCTGGCCTTGTTGACATCCTGGAAAATGAGATTCCTGAGCGGCACAGAGCCAGCAGGCAAATGCCCCCTCCCCAAGGAGTGCTGTCTTCAGATCCCAGGGCAAAACCTGGGACTTGGGAAGATGTGCTTGGGTTCATTGGTTCTGATCATCTGCCCAAATTCTTCCTGGCTTGTTCAGGCTGTCTCCGAGACCCACAAGGCTTGGCCTGAAAATCTGTTATTCAATGGCATTGATCTCGGTGGTAGTGAGCTGTTTCATTTAATTGTTCTCTCTTTGTTTCCCTGGGCGTTTTCATTCATTCCCTGACATGAAAGCCTGTCCTTGCTGCTCAGAGAGTATTCCCAGGTGGGGTCCCCTGGCCTGCTGGATGTGGCTGGGGAGCACCTCCAGGAAGGGGATGAGGAGGGGAGCATCCCTCCATCAGCTCTGTGGGCAGTGTTGTACAGCCCTGTCATTCTTTTGACACGAGAAGAATGGTGGGACTGTAAATATGTGGCTTTTCCCCAAGGGATGTAGGACAAGGAGATGTCCAGGGAGAAGGCAGAGTGAGCCTGAGAGCACTGCTGGGCATCATGAGAAGCCTTTGCCTGAGAAAAAGTGTCTGCTCTTGCTTTCTCTATGTTTTTTTGCCCCTTCCTATTAAGATAATTAAATCAGAGGTTGTGATTGCGGGTGGGGAAAGGAGAAGTGTCAGACAGCCCTCCCTGGGTGGGGTCCTTGTACCTTCCTTCCTCCCACAAATGCCACCTCTGAGCAGGCATCCGGTCTCGTTCCCCTTTCTGTTTAATTTATGAATAAATAATTGCGGCGGCGGAGAATAAATCGCGCGGCTCTGGCTGGGCTGACGCTTTCAGCCGGCTCTTTCCTCTCCCTTTATCCCGCCCTGAGCGGTGCCTGGCAAAGCGAGCAGCATTCCTTCCCTCTTCCCCCTTCCCTCCCGCTCCCCATTGTCCGCCTCAGCGCCAGCCCCCAGGCCTGCCCCCTCCTTTAATTCCCTGCTGGGGGATGCTGTCCCAGGCCACACAAGTGAAAGCGTTCCCGGAGCTGAACAAGATTTCCCGAGGGAGGGCGGGCGGTGGGAACGGCGCAGGGGAGCCATTTGTTATTCTTTACAGACTCCACAGCGACTGCACTTTTGGGGGGAAGATCTGCCCTGGGATGGTTTTGTGGTTTTCCTTCCAGGGCGTGTGGTGCACTGAGAGACGTTGGGAGCCCCGGGTGCAGGCTACCAGCGTGGGGATGCTCTGTGGGACCTGGCAGGGCTTCCTTGCAACCAGGTGTAGATTTATGGTCCTTTTCCCCTCAAAGCCAACAGGCATTTGTAAGGAAAGATTTCCTATTTTATATCAGTTAAAATTATCAGCCAGGGACTGTTGTCCTGGGTATATGGTGGTGTGGAGATGCTTTTTTCAATGCAGGCAGGACTTCTAACAGCAAGGAGCAAAACTTTTCCCTGACCTGACTACAGAGGCGAGAGGATGGATGTGAGGATTTCGGGAGCAGGCTGAGATGCTGGAGACTCACTCAGGGATTTGTTGTGTTTCTCAGCCCACTGTTGATCTCTGTTTTACTCCAGGCATCCCTCACACAGTGCCCTGAGAAAACTCGGAGCGCGCTGCCGGCAGGGCCAGCACCGGTATTCCATCCTTTGCCGGCTGGATTTTCCCAAGGCCTGTTGGATGTGACTGTTCAGTGCAGGTGCTTCTTCTTCAAACATGGGATTTGTCAGACACACCTGACCATCAGGCTCGGAGCAGCTGGGAGGGCTGTGAGGGTGTCCCTCAGGCAGGTGAGGCTGTTTGCATCCCGCACCCTTTTCCCTGGAATCCCCCATCCCAGCTGCTAACCCAGCCCTGGTTTCTCCTGCACCATCCTGTGCAGTGCTGCCTTGTGCTGCTCATGCCCTGAATGCTTTTTCCATAGCTGTTGGATGGGAGCAAGAGCAGGAGAGAGGGGTGGCCACACATGATGGAAGGGAGGCAAATGGGAATTTGTGCGGCTGCACTTCCCGGGGTGTTCCTGCTACTGCTGGAGTCAGTTGTGGTGTTCCTGTAGCACCAAATTCATGGAAGACAAAAATAGGATTAGGAGATTTGTCCAAGACAGCTGGAGAGGGACTATTTGACAAGGATGTGAAGTGACAGGTCAAAGGGGGTTGTCTTAAAGGTGAAAAGGGCAGGTTTGGATGGGATATTGGGAAGGAATTCTTCCCTGTGAGGGTGGGGAGGCCCTGGCACAGGTTGCCCAGAGAAGCTGTGGCTGCCCCATCCCTGGAAGTGTCCAAGGCCAGGTTGGACAGGACTTGGAGCAACCTGGGATAGTGGAATGTCCTTAAGGTCCCTTCTAACCCAAATCATTTTAGGATTCTGTGGTTTGAGAGCTGAAAAGGGATTGTGTAAGGCCACGTGACACCGAGCCAGATGTGTGCTGTGGGCTGCCCTTCCTAGGGACCAGCCAGGCCCACCTGTAGCATCCTTTGATGCACTGGTGATTGCTCAAAGTGCTCTGGAATGTGTGGAACAGAGCCTGGAGAAGAGCCCTGGGACAGAGGAAAGGGCACAGGGAGACTTTTGCCCTGATAAAGGATGCACCCCAGCTGAGGGATATTTAAATATTAGAGAAGTCACAACAGCAAAAAAATGCTTAGGTCTGGGAACATCTCTGTTCCTGAGTACTCAGTAGCCAATCCCAGCAAGGAGCAGGTCTCTCCAAAATCTGGACATGCTCCTAAAGCTGGGACACAGCCACCTGCCAGGCTGGAACAGCAGGCTGGGGATGATGTGATCTGACAGGGGGTTCGTGGGTCAAACCCACCTGGGACCTTCACAGAGCAGCTTGTTGCACCTCCCCAAGGAAAGGAAAGAAACATTTGTCTCTATTCTCTATTCCTACTCAAGGGCTTTGCATACAATTTTGCAGTTCTCTATCAACTTTGATATTGCTGCATGGTGCTCTCTGGGAGTTGCATCTAAATCTAGAAACACTCTGCAGAAACACTCTGCATACGTTTCTGGTTTTTTTTTTTTTTTAATTATTTTTTTAACACTGAGCCAATCAGTTTTGGGTGAAGTTCTGTGCCACATTCAGCTCCAGGAAACATGAGAAATGCATGATGTCATCAATTGTGTACCATCACATGCTTTTGAAATGCCATCAGACTTGCTAAATATTCAGTGTATATTTTCTGTCTCAGCAGACTGTGTTGGCTGAAACTGCTTATGCAAATGAAAAGCTGTACCTCTTCAATAGATTGTTAGGAGCTGATCCTGAATAATTGGGGTTGAACGGAGCAGTAGGTGGGACAAGTCAGCAGAGGCAATAATTAATCAAGTGGCTTCTTGTCTAGCCTGGATGTGGATCCCAGAAAACCCTCTCTGAAGACAGGACAGGCTCTGTGGAGCCTGGTTCATTCCCAATCATTGCAAGCCTTGCAGGAGCTTGAGTTATGCAAAAAACCTTTTTTGGGTTTTGCCCAGCAACTCCCAAGGGAAGCCTGTTAGAAAGTCTTTCTTCTCTGAGTCTCTTAGCACGTGTTTCTAAACTCCAGCTTATATTAATTCCCAGCTGCTTTGTTCATTGACTGGAATGGCTCTTTTTCACCCTCTTTTCCTCTGTCCCTTTTCCCCTTCTCCAGCCCTCCATGTATTTCCAGACCCCAGCCATGTCCCTTCCTGGCTTTTGTGTTGCTGGACTGAGTGAGCTGAGCTCTTTTCATCTGCTCTCAAAAGGCAAAGCTCTCTGTTTCTGGTACCACCCTTGATTTTTGCAGGTCTTTTTGGTCTGGAGTGGATTCAGTCTCCCAAACCAGAGCCTTGAAAGATGACAGTGCCCTTTCCATGGAGATGCTGGATCCTGGGATGGAGATGCTGGATCCTGGGGTAGTGGGTGAGAGAGCAAGGAGCCCACATTCCAAGCACCAGCCCCAGAGGGAAGAACAGCACTGACAGAAACAAGCAGCAAGGAACTTATTTCACGCTCAGGCAAGTCCCTGATAAAGGAAGAATTTTTCCTGCTGTGAAATGGGATATATGCAAAGAAACCCCAAAATAGAGTTGATTTATCTAGGTGATTGCTAAGAGTTAATCGATAAAATAACAGTTTCCACCTTTTTATGAGGAATTAGCTGATTCAAAACTTGATTAATGGGATGATTTTTCATGACTGTAATTAAAGCACTGCATGGCTTCTCAAGTAATTGATATTTAATGCCTACATGGAAAGCTGGGTTTCTATAAGGAACAGTGTTGGGTTGTGGGGTTTTTTTTCAATTATGCACCTGTGGGTTGGGCAGAGGAGAGGCCAAGTGGCTCTTCAACGATGGGGAAGGAGGGAGAAGAGGATGGGATGCAACTGATCAGGACATGACTAGAGAAATGGGAAAATATTGATGTTTCAGAGCCAGGCATGGGATAAAACAGCTGGATTGGGGTCTATAAGCAGGAGAGACAGTGGGTTTCTTCTGAGAACAGAGGTCTGATTGGTCTAAGCTTCAAAGACCCAACAGAAAATCCAGAAATAGCACCCTAGGTTCTCTTGGAGATACGAGAGCAGGGAGTCATCCCTTCAGTATCCTGACACTCAGTGAGAAGTTCCACGGCACATGGCAAAAGTGTGGTGGTGCTCCTTCTCCTGGTGTCCTGCTCCAGCTCTGGCACGGGGAGGCCTCAGCCAGCGGTGGTACCTTTGTGTGTGCTTGTCCTGGAGGAACTTCTCTTGTGGGCTTTGTCTGTAAAGCCTTAGACCGTTTTCCAAGAGAGGCAGCAGAGCCTCCGCAAAGTTGGATGATTTTTCTGGATCTGCTTCAGCCCAGTCAGCCTTGTGGGAAAGGCTGCCTGTCTTGTGTTCCCAGGGCATCAGAGTCCATCATTTTCAGTGGTCTTCCCTGACCTTGAGGTCCAGCTGAAATGAATGTGTTGAATGTCACAGAATCCCAGGATGGGTGAGGTTGGATGGGACCACAGTGGGTCCTGTGGTCCTGGAATATCCCCAGTGAGGGAGATTCCACATCCTCCCTGGACCATCTGTTCAGTGCTCAGTTACTCCTAGGGAAAGTTCTTCCTTCTCTTCAGGTGGAACTTCCTGGGCATCAGATTGTGCCCATTGTGTCTTTTCCTTGTATCCTGGTCTCTCTGCCTTGCAGCTCCTCTGGCAGTGCTCATGGCCAGTGTGGGAAAGCCCTGGTCCAAAACCTGGGACAGATTCTGTGCTAATTTTAGCAGTTATTTGGCAACAATGAAGGATTTGAAGAGATACAGAGGTACAGAGCAGTGCCAAATGTCCACATACACTGTCCACATACACTCTGTATCTCATATTGTGCCATATGATCTTAATTAAATTACTGGAATATTCCAGTACATGAAGGAGCAAACAAGAAAAATGGAGAGAGACTATTTACAAGAGTCTGTAGTGCCAGGACAAGGGGGAATGGCTTCCCACGGACAGAGAGTAGGTTTAGATTGGGTATTGGGAAGGAATTCTTCCCTGTGAGAGAGGTGAGGCCCTGGCACAGGGTGCCCAGAGAAGCTGTGGCTGCTCCATCCCTGGAAGTGTCCAAGGCCAGGTTGGATGGGGCTTGGAGCAACCTGGAATAGTGGAAGGTGTCCCTGCCCATGGCAGGGGGTGGAATGAGGTGAGCTTTAAGGTCCCTTCCAACCCAAACCATTCCATGATTCCCTGACATCCTGTGTGCATCTCTAAAGAGAAGACGTTTGGTCCTGACTACCATGTCCTCTGTCCCCTTTAATTAGCAGCATTAATCCAGATTTCCTTCCCTGACAGAGGGCTCCAGCCCCCACTACAGGGAACCTGCACCAGTGGCAGAGCCTGAGGCTCTCTCCTCTGGAAAAGCAACTCTAAATTTCCCCGCATTCCAGATTTTGTCTTTGCGTTGGGCAGCATGAGCAGCAGCTGTGCTGGGAGATCGGGAACCCCTTGCTGATGCATGATGAACATTTTGTTTTGTTTTCCTTTTCCTTCGAGCAAGAGTGCCGGAAGGTGGGAATGTGGTGCTAAATTGTGTTTGTTGCACGTCTGTTGAATCCACAACGTGTTTGTGTGACCTCCCCGAAGAGTCAGACAGGCCTTTGCACACCATCATCCTTCTCAGGCCCTCAGAAATGCACACAAACACCCTGGTGCGCTGGAAGGAGTTTTAGACCTCCCATGCTGGGTGATGGATGCTGCTGGGGTGCCCAGAGCCGCAGGAGAAGGCCTCTCTCCTTTTTGTCCGGGAGCAAAATGTTAATGAATTCTGCTGGAATGGCAGAGGAGTCGGCGGTGAGTTTTAAAGCTGATAGCCCTGATTGCTTCTGAGAGGGGTGCTCTGGAAATCCTTGATGGCACAAGCCAATCTGCAGCCTCTTTTTGCCTTGTAGTCACAGCCAAACAGCAAGAAAGCTTTAGCACAGAAAGTTTTCTTGTCATTTTTATTCTAAAGCAATGGAATGTGTGGGATATGCCAAATCTGCTCTGTTAGGATTCCATTAAATGCTCTTTTTTTTCCCCTTTTTCTTTTTATAAGCTGAGCGTCCATGCAAATCTTTATTTTCTCTAATTGTAAAACAGAAATGTTTTCATTCTGGCTTCAGACCACATGCTTTAAACAGTAAACTCCACCAAACAAACACTTTTATCCTGAAGTATCATCTCAGAGTGCTGACTTCTTGTTTTGGTAGGAAATATTTCATTGTCTCACTGCAAGCTAGGAGATGGCAGAATTTTTGAGGCTTGTAGTGGACGATTTGGATTCCAAAATGTCTGTTTCTGGGAAAGGGTGGAGCCTCCCTGCTCTTTCCATGGGCAAACTGGGAAATGAAGCTTTACTGTACTGTAATTGTGTGTGGGGTGCAGTTAACCCTGGTGTAAACACAGTGAGAAGACCCCAGGGAAAAACAGACCTTCTGGACTGAAACTGGGTCTTATCTAAGAGTTACTAATTAAACTTGTGGCAAATTTAGTCTGTGCATAATTGCAATAATTTGGTTCCATTCACCATCCCTCCCTGGCTGGCATCGCTGCCATAGCTCGCTGTCGCTGGCATTGCCTGGCTGAGGGATCACCTCCCCATCCTGGAGTTTGCTCCTTGCCTAATCTTATTTGGATAGCTGGCAGCTAGATGGGCTGTCACTGCCTCTCTTTGCTTGGCTGATAAGGGAGCAGTCTCAGTATTACTTCCTCTGAGTTTGTGCTCGGACAAGATCCGGCTTTGAAGCGGGCAGGAATCCCACGTTTGGCTTGGGAAGCTGTTTTGCAAGGGCGAAACTTGTCTGCAGGAGCCCTGGGTGGAACCCCAGTGGTGTGGAAATGTCACCCGTAAACCAGCCCGTGACAGTGTGCGTGCAGCTGCCAAAATTTGGGGACAGCTCTGCTGTCTAGAGCAGGCTCGTGTCCAGCTGCCAGTGCCGCAGGAGCCGCGCTCCGAGGGGAGAAACCCTTGCTGTGGGAAGTGTTCCTGGTATGAGGAACATGTTACTGGTACAAGCCCTTGCCAGCCACCCATCAATTGCTGATGAGAAACTGGCTCAGAAACTGGCTAAAATCCTTGCCGTGGGCTTGTGTCTCCCACAGAAACCTGGTACGGTGCAGGCAGACTGTTCCCCACCAGATGTGGGATGAGGAGGCTGAGCTGACTGTCTCAGCTGCTGCTCCTCTTGTTTATTGATGTGGTGTCCTTGGGAATGTGGCTCTCCTTGCTGCTGGGGGACAGGGAGTCATTAAAGGTTTTTGAAGGAGAGCGGGAGAAATTGGAGAGCTCACGGACCTGAGCTCAAAATCGATCTCCAAGATGTGGTTTGCAATCCTTGCAGTGAGCTCCCGTGTCTGGTGCTTACCTTGATCTTATTCTTCCAGTGTTTTTCCCCTCAGTTTTGGGCTCAGGCCATGGACAGCAGTGTTCTGATCCAAAGTCCAGATGTTGGAGAGCGAGTGTGTCACCCTGAGATGGCCCTGAGGGCTCATCCAGGCACTTGAATTACTGCTCTGTGATTAACTGCCATGAGCCCTTCTGTGCATCTCCTCATATTTCCATGGCAAGGTTATTCCATGGGAGGTGTTTTGGCTCCATTGGCTCCCACGTGGTTGTGGCTGAGCCCTGGGTGCCTGTAACCCAGTAAAATGTGTGTGTGTTTGCTCTGCTACCATTTTTCAAGGGCCAGTTCAGAACAATTCAGGCACATCTTCAGTGTTCCTTGGAGGAATGTGGCAGGGACAGGACAGCCTGCCTGGCCACGTGCTGCCAGCACAGCCACACTTGTGCTTTGGCACCAGGAAGGGAATTTCTTGCTGATCACAAAGAAGGGAAAAATAAATTAATTATAAAGACTTAAAAAAAAGTCCAGCTACTTTCATTTTCCAAAGTGCCCATTTTCTTAACTATTCCTCCAAATTATGGTCTCATTAGATTTATTCTGTTTCCTCCATGCTGTTGTTTTTCTGTGTATCCCACGTCACTCAGCAAATGTCTCCCATCTCCTTCAAGCCAACTTGCACAATACATTACAATTACATAATTACGCCGTTGTAATCAAATAATTAAGTTGCACATTAAACACGCATTAGAGCTCACAAAGGAAGGAGCTTCAAACATAGGCAGGGACTAGGAGGGTGTGAGCCAGTCAGAATTGGTGCTAATTGCATCTTGCTTTTAATGACTCAGGGACTCCCGGCTTTTGGTCTCAGGTGGCAAAATGGCAGTGGGCTGAGGCTGCTGGGTTTTAAATAAGCAAGCAGGCTCAGTGAGCAGACTTCCCTGTGGAGAGGAACAAGACTCAGTGACCAAACACACCCAGGAAGAAAAGGGGAATAATTGAGATGCCTGTTGGATTCAGATCTGTTGAAATCTGCTTTAATTGAAGCTTGGAATCAGCTCTCCCAGGAGAAGGAAAACACCTGTCCCTCACCATGGTGGGACTCAGCTGCTGTAACAGGAGAAGGCTGTGAAGTCTTTGGGATGTCATTATTTTAACAGTGGGGTTGGGATGTTTTTGGGATATCGTTATTTTAGCAGGTAGGGGAGGAGTGAATATGAGTCTGTGGTTAAGTTCAAGATGTGGGTGCTTCCCCCTTTCTTTGTTTGCTGATACAGGGAAAAGAACCCCCAACAGACCCAGATCTGTGTTCTGGCCTCATCCTGGTTCCAGTTTGATCCCACTCAGAGCCTCGTGGCAGGGGCAACTGGGAGTGCCTGTTCAGGGCAGATCCAAGAGGCAAAAACTGTGGTGCCTCTGCTCCTAATCCCAACCCTGCAGGTGAGGTCTAGGACAAAAGAGGGCCCTGGGCTGGTCATGCCATGACTAAACAGCAGAAATCTGCTTTTTCATGCAAATTTGGGTGAATTTGTCAAAGGATTCTGTGGGAGTACTGGACAGAACCCCCCTGAATTCTCTCATGGCTGATGTCTCCCATCTCTGGGAAGTGGCGGAAGGAGCTGAGGGGACACAGTTGCTTCCCACCAGGTTGCAGAAGTGGGCTGGAGAACAACCTCCAGACTTCACCTGCATCTCTGCAGCAGTGACTGCAATCTAGGGAAACTGGAGCTCAAATCTGAGCAGAAATTGCAGGCATGGAGGGAGGACTCTGGAGAATGACAGCAAACACGTGTCCAGTTTGATATGCCAAGTTAGAAGGGTCTGTGTGATTGGTCTTTGAAAGTAGGATCACAGTCCCTTCCTAAAAACTTTGGTTATTAAGTCTCTAAGAAATTCTTTTTTAATGGGAACTTTAATCTTGCAATTAAAAGCCAATGTTTGTGCTCAGTAATTGCGCAGAGGGGAGAAGGAATGTTCTCTGATGCATGAATAAGCACTAGAAGGGGAAAAGTGTTTCTAAATGAGGAAAAGGCAAGTTGCAGCAGCCTGGAAGGGTCCCCCCTCTCAGTGAGCTGAGGGAGGATGTGTCTGTGGCCTCTGGGGAGATCAGAGTGCCTGAGGGCAGCAGGAGCCAGTTGAGAAGTGAGGAGGTCAATCCAAGTCCATCAGGCCCCTTGTCACCCTCCGGCACCGCTCCCACCACTCCGCACCAGCCCTTCAGGGAATGTGGGAATGTGCAGAGCTCTCCTGGAATCCTCACCCGCCACTGCTGTGCCTTCTGGCCTGTTCTAGAGTCCTGCTGGAACTGTGCTCCCTCTTCTTGCTCAGAGCTGTCCTGGTGTCACCGCACAACCCCTGCCTGTCCCAGGTAATCTGCTCAGCGTGGGAAAAGGTCACGGCAGCACCTCTGCTCCAGGGGTTGGGAAGTGGAGGGGTGCAGAAACACAGGAACTCCACCTCAGCCACTCTTCAGCACCACATTTTTCCCTAAACCTTGAGAAGAAAACACAGCCCTGAAGAATTTTCACAAATCCCTTTGCATTGAGCACCTCTCACGCTTAAATTTAAAAAAAAAAATTGCTGAGCTTTAGAAAAAAGCTCTTTGATGTATTAAATCTGATTTACTGAGTTCCTGTACCACATATAGACTTCACACAATGGAAACGGTGCTGATTAGATAAGATGGTGTTTAAGAGAAAAAAAAGCCCAGCTATAGAAAGAAGATGCAATTGGATTAGCAGATTCAAGGCTGTAAGTGGAGATGGAATGGGCTATAAACAATTTAAGGCTTGGGAAAAGGCCAGTGCTGCTGAGTATTCATTTATAGTCCAGTGTGCTGGCTCTCCAATCCACTAGCAAACAGCAAGGAAGAAGGGGGAAAAAATTCTGGGAAGAATGGTTTTTCTCACTGGGACTTTATCACGTCTCAAAGGTTTCTGAGCATCTCTGTATCCATCTAATATTGTACATATACTTAAAAGAAAATAAATATACCTGTATATACCCACTGAAACCCCAGAGCTGTGCATTTATCAGCCCTCCTACTCCTGTTGGCTCTTTGTTTAAATCTTGTTCTTGTGTCCACACCCAGGTGAATTGCAGGAGATACCTGAGTGAGCTACCAAGGCACGTCTCAGTATTACACCTTGAGCGCAGCTTTAAAAACAACACTCCCAACCTGCTCCTCATTGGGTTTTGTTTTGGTTTTTTTTTGCATGCAGTCAATGGAGACTCCTTAAGAATTTCTGAGAGGTTTTTCTGGATGCATGAATACACTGCTTGGCTCCTTTGAGCTTTGCTGGCTGGAGAGGGATGCTGGAGGCTCTTGTGAGTATTCATGTTTTCTCATAGCACTGGTTCTGGGAGTTGAGTGTTTATACAACTCCTGTTAAAGGAAAGAGGGGGATTCCGAGGAGAAAGGAAGAAGAAAAGCCTGGAGGATGAAGTTGGATGCACTCGGAGGTTATGAAATCAGACCAGCTGCACGTTCCTGGGTGTTTTGGATAGTGAGTGATGGGACTGCATTCCCACGGGGTGACTGTGGTGGTGTCCATGGGGGCAGATCTTCATGTCCCTGCTGTCTGAAATACTCATGAGCTTCCTTTTCAGAGAGAAAAATCCCCAGAAAATAGTTAGTAATTGTCTGGCACGTGGAACCATGAACACTCACTTTCTTCTGGGGACAGTTTTGGCTTTTGTTTAACAGCACCTACAAATTTGAAATACCAGAACCCTTTCCAGAGAGGAATTTCTGGTTGCTTCAGTGGTTTTGATCCGCCCTGTAAATCTGTGTGGAGAGACATTTTTCTCACTGTTCTTTATTTCCTACCCTGATTTCTAACCTGTCTCCTCATTTGTTTTATGTCCCTGTCCTTCACCAGGGATGGCATCACCTCCTAATACAGTGAGGTCTGCCAGCTCTGTTATTTGCTCTTTCCTTCTTTTTCCAGCTCGTTAATGAAGAGGTGACAACAGACAGGCCTAGGAGTGATCTCTGCGAGCCCCACCAGGCACATCTCCCCTTCCTGACGTGCTGCTGTTTGTCACTTTGCCTGCTTTATGGTTCTCTACTGCTTCCTGAAGCCTTTTCTCATGTCCAAGTCCATTTGAACAGAGCATCAGAGGGATCCCTCCTGGGGTTCTGGCTCAGATGTCTTTCTGAAGCTGAAATACAGTTTTCTGCTTCAGTTGGATGGAAGGCCGGAGCATGTTGACCAGGTAGGGGCTGAAAAATCAGTATTCTTATTATTTCAGGCCATGTTTGTTATTGTGTGACCCACTGGGGACACCTCAGCCTTGGGAAGCTTTTCTGGCACGTGTCCCCATCCTGGTGGTCTCTACTCTCAGTGGATGGCCCTGGCCACAAGCAGCAGTGAGGCTGACAGGGGCAGCCAGCCCTGCTCCTGAGTGTCCCCATGGCAGGGATGGGCTGTCCCAGGGTGTGGCAGGCAGGGAACCTCTGTATCCTGCAGGCACACGGTACAGCCTGGAGGAATGGAAGGTCTTTGAGCAAACAAAGCTAAGAGGAAAGGTTATACCACAGTGCTATCCACCCATCATCTCCCAGCTGAGAGCCTCACTCCTTGAGGGGCTGCTCTGTGACCACCCCTTGCCTTGAGAGGCCCCTTTGGGCTGTGGCGAGGTGGGACCAAGGTGACACATTTCATGTGACAGGTCTCAAAAAGAAGCGTGGCTTGTCTTCCCACCCCTCCCTTGTCTGGGACAAGGCTTGGGCATGGGCAGGAAGCTTTTGCCTGTCCCTGCCCGGACCCAGCAGGATGTCCCAGGGTGGCCGTGCTCCAGAACGGCCTCTGCTCACACACGGGCAGCGCTGGGATTTACCTTATGGCATCTGATGATTTTTCCCTCCTCCCTAATTGGTTCCGTTAATTTATTGTGGACAGGAGCTTGTTCTGCCAAGTGCTAATTGCAGAGGTTATTGTTTCTGCCCTTTTCAGAGCACAGCAGGAAAACCTTCAATTCCATCACATGGAAAACAAGATTAAAAAAGTCCAAAGTTTTTGGACTGGCCGTGAGCCCATCATCCCAAGCAGTGTTTGTGCCACAGAGCATGGGCTGCCATTTCCTCCCCTTTGCAGCAGGAAGCCTTCTCTCCATGGAATGTGGGCTTGGATTCCTCCTCATCATCATGAAATGAGACCTTGAGCATAGGTGTCCTTCATCCTCCGAGCTGCTTGGGTCTGGATTTTGGAGGTAGGATGGGATGCATCCCAAAGGCTGGAAGGTGGTGAAGTGATGCCATCCCCTGTGTGGGAATTCTTCCTGTCCCTGGGCATGTTGGCAGCATCTTTCCAAGGAGCAAGTCTGGGCTGGCACATGGTAGTGGCACCTTGTCCCCAGATATGATTTCTCATGGTGTCTGACGCTGCTTCTCCACTGTGGGAGAACAGTTGTGATAAACACTCCACTGGTGATGCACAGTTGTTCTCAGGTTATCTGAGCTGGCTGTAGCCCATCCTTTCCCTGGTGAAGGGAGCCAGGCACACTTCATTCTGGAAGGGCTTTCCCAGCTGCAGAAGTCAGGTACCATGGAATAAATGGGATGTCTCCAAAGCCAGTCTTTTTTCTGCCATGGGAGAGGAGGAACTGTTACTTCTTGGCTGTTTGCTGACAGAGCTTCAGCATCTGCCTGGATTAATCTGGAATTTATGCTGGGCAGCAGCCCTTTAACCCAAGTGCCTGGCATTGCAGTTCTGCTGGATTTTGAAGGTGAAAAGCCCAGAGTCTTTCAAGGGAGTTTCTGCCAAGCTGTAAAGCTCATCTCGGTTCTCCATGCTGCTGGAAAACCTGGTGGAGCTCTTCCTTCTTTGTGTGGCTAGAGGTGTTCATGCCATGCCTGAGAGCATCCTTTGCCTGTGTTTTCCATGGCCTCTGTCCCCTGGGGCTCTGTATTTGCTGTCCCAGGCTTTGTTCCCACTGCAGCATTTACTCTGGCCCGTTTCCTATTTATCTCATATCATGGCTGGTGTTTGTTTTTGTTCGGCAGCTCAGAAGCTTTTGGAAGTGAGTGTTTATAAACAGAGGGATGTTTGGGACCATATTTGGATCCATCAGCGGACTCCAGGGGTGTTTTATACAGATTATGGGGATGACTTTGTGCTGTTTCTTCTCTGCCCTCTGGCCCAGTATCCTCCTCATTCAGTCTTTTCCATAAAGCTCAAACTTTTCCCTCCTCTTTGACTCTCCCCAGTCTCACTCCCAGCAGGAACCCGAGGCCAACCACCCCTCACTGGGCAGATGTGCACAGGGTAACAGATTAATGACACAGATTTCATTCTGTTCCAGTCTGGTCTAATGAAATGTGATAAATGTTTTATCCCAAGTTTTACCAGCATTCTGTTTCCCCTATATTGAAAGCCTGGCTGGCACCTGTGGGCAGCACCTCCACGTGAAAGAAGCACGGTTAAAATCTAGATTTCAGGGACGGAGTGCATATATCAAATTTAAAGGAGCTTTTGAGCGTAAGATATAAAGGCAAATTACATTTTATAGTGTGACTTTAATAGCTGAGGAGCGTTGCAAGCAGCGAGGTGGCTGGTGGCAGCTCAGGCAGTCTGTAGGACACCGTGCCAGCCATATGTGTCGCCATATCTCACACGCAGCCTCGCAAGTCACTGCTTTTTATTGCAGGCAGGGATTTGCCAGGATGTCAAGGCTGTCTTCTGCACTTTTGAAGGAGTGCCATGCTGTCTGGAACCCACAAAGGCTGGTGACAGGAGGGGAGCAGGCACCGCCCCACCAGGTATCTCCTGCTTCTCTGTGCCCCGGGAGGGGGAACCAAGGCTGGGCTCGACTTCAGCACGTGGCCTTTTCTCTCCACATTAGAGATTCACTTTCCCTGCGTGCCAGGCTTCTTTCCTTCTGCCTTCATCCTCATGCCTTCCATCTGTCCTTCTGCCTAGCCATCCTTCCTCACGAATTCACATATCTTTTGCTCCCAAATTTTGGCTGAGCCTCCCTGCCTTTGTGTTGTTTGCTTTGTGAAGCCGGGTGCTAATACCTGGCCAGGAGGAAAGCCTGACCTCTTGCAGGTGCCTGCAGGAACCAAATGATGCAGCATTTTTTTTATGTTATTGGCCAGAGGATGGGCTCCATGCATGTGTATCTTCCAGATTTCCCAGGGCTTTTCCTAGGTCTCAGTGTGTGTGCTCTGAAAGCCGGGTGCAGGAGGAAGGCAGCTCCATGTGGTGTATTAAATGTGTGTGGCTTCACATGCCTCAGATGGAGCAGGAATGCTGGTAGTGAAAAAGTACAATCACAAAGAAATCTTTCTTGGTTATTCAATTTGAGCAATATCTTATTATGGAGGAAAACCAACTGTTATCTGCCTTGTAAAGGTTAATATAATAATAAGCAGATACTGACTTCTATTGAGATGAACATGATGATTTATTGACCCGAGAGGTAAATATTCAGTGAAGCAAAGCCAGGGTCAATATTCACCATGAGGAGAATAAATTCTTTTTGTTTTCCACAGTGGGGAGGCCACACAGACCAGTGACCAAAACACATTGGTGCTAGTGGTTGCCACTTCAGCGGGACTCCCAACAGGTACTTCACCTTGTTTTTTTAGAGAAAACATCAATTTAGAAGCATTCCCTTTGGGTATTTTTGTCCTTCAGAGCACTTCATGAAGTATTTAGAAGTACTTTCGTGAAAACCAACCAAACAATAAAAGCAGCTCCCAAGGGTTGCAGTAGTTTTTGACTGCCAGATGCATTTCTTGAATAAATGATATAATTTTATTGTAGTTTATTTTGCTTTATTAAAGAAACGCTCAGCTTCCAATTTCGAAGCCTGGCGACTTCAAGCCCGATCAAGGATTTTTCTGCACATGTATTCATTTTGATTGCAAGCCCGTTTTTCATTTATGAAATGCCTCACCACAGAAATGTCAAGCATCTCTTGTAGACAGCATGGGGAAAGGCAGGCTTGGAAGTCTGGCACCTGCTGCAGGGAGCAGCATCCTGCTTTTGTGGTGGACCACAGGGATACGGGGGATTTTTCGGGAGCAGGGAGGTGCTGCACGTAGGGATAAGTGCTACTTGGTTGGGCTGTGATAGGTATCACCCTTCTCCAAGAAGTTTTTAGTGTGTTCTCTGCTCTGCCAGAGCTGGTTGTGCCCCAGACATGATCCTGGGAGATGGGACCTGTCAGCTGCTCTCACCCAGGTGAAAAACACAAATCCCTGTCTTGTACCATGCCAGAGGCTTGGGATGGGGATGGTGGGAATTGTAAATACACCCGGTGGGAGGAGGGAGAGGAACTGCACTTCTCCAACTGGAGCAAAGTGACATGAACAGGGATATTATTTTAGAAAGTTTATCTCTTTTGTATCTATGGTGACAAGATCTTTATCGGGGTAAGACAGACTCACGGGCTGTCTGCTCCTTGTTATCTCAGGGTAGGATGACAGTGTAAGTATCACGTCTAGAAATGTTATCTATCCTTTATTATTTCACTTGCGAGGGGCTAACTGGGGCGTTATCAGGGTGTTTACAATCAAAACACGTGCCGCTCAAGTGATAAAAGGGAGAACAGACATCTGATCTCCAAGGATATGAAGACAATGCAGCCTTGAGCAGGAGGAGATGGATCTTATTATTGAAAATGGTTTGGCAGGCTGGGAATGGACAAACAAGTTCAGGTCATAAGCTTGAGAGATGGGCTTGGGGAGAAGCTCACACACAGGCACACAGACTCCTGTGGAGAATGGAAAGGCAATTGTATCAACAGCAGTCCCAACTAAAAGAGAAATATTTTCCAATAAAATTTTTATGATTTTTTTTCTTTCTGTACTCTCTTCTCACTTGGAATGATGATATGGAAAGCTGTCAGGACCAGCAAGTGGAGTAGAGTTGCTTTAAGTCAGTCAGGATCTGAGGAAGCTTAGCCAGGCTTGGAGGGAGGAGAGCAGAGAACTGCCAAGGCCACTGATCAGGGAGTTCATTTAGATTAATTCCTTATCTTGCCTGGGTCAGTGCTGTGTTAATTTAGAGAGTGCACAGACAGGGGGTTAGTGGTGATCATAAACCTTATCCATGATCTCTTTAGGGACAGGGAGGCTAAATCCCTGAAGGCCTCTGGAATCTGACCCTGGGATGCTTCTGCTGCTGGCGTTTGAGAGGAGTTCAAAGCCGTCCCAGACATCAGATTCTCATTAACCTGCAACTGGAGCAAGCAAGGTGCCAATCGCTGTCAGGTTGTTTATCTCACTCGAATAATCCTCATTAATTAAAAATGGGGTTGTGCAACACTCCATCCAGATCTGGGTCTGACTCCTAGGCCTGGTTGTGCTCTTGGCTGGAATTGGCTGCCTGGGTTTCTCTCATGTTGTAGAGGATATGGAAGGCACATTCCATGTCTTCCTTCCTCTCTTGATATCAATGTTCTCCAAGCCAAGCTTTGTGGCTTCTATCCCACAAAAAGATGATTTTCCATCATCTTTCCTCACTGGTTTGTCTGTCCCATGGCGAGATGGGACACAAAGGTTTATGCCCTCATATGGAGAGCAAGCAAAGGGTCTGTGGTGGCCCCTGAGCCAGGAGGGGACCCAAGCTGGAGCACAAATTCCAGTACCAGGCTTCCCCCTCTCCTTCGGGAAGGAGATGGGGAGGGTGGAGGGGATGGAGATGTGGCTGGGTGTTGTGAGGGCCTGTGGAGGATGAAAGTAGTGGGCTCCTAGTGACATCTGAGCATCTCTGTTGGCCTGGCAAAAAATGGGAATTAAATACCTGCTCCAGGTAGGAGGAGGGAATGAACATGAACGTGTGGGCAGAGTTATTCTGCATTGGCCTGGCTGCTTAACTCCATATTCCTCTTGCTTTGAGGATCACTTAAATCAGCCTGTTTTCAACCTGACCCTCATATCCCTCTCTAATGACTGACAGCACGGGCAGCCCTTCCTCACCTGGGGGAGGTAACCCCTCTGCCTTCTTTATGAGAAATGATCTCTGCTTGTGTGGAGGTTTTGTGGGAACCCCCATCTTGGGAGGGCCACTGGGGCCACTTTGTGCAGTAACAGTGACCCACTGCTCCTCTGCTGCCCTTCATCTCTCACACCTTTAATTGCACTTGTGTTTCTGGAGCGTGTGGAATTAATTATCCAGCAAACAATGTCCTTTGCAATACCAGCCTTAATTAACTGCTCCCCTCTGTATTTTCCTGCTCTTATCCTCTCCAAATCTCCACGCTGAGAGGAGCTGACGGCCCCCCACATGCATCAGTGCCAGCCAGTGAGCCATGACCAGATAAGAACAAATGGAATTCCTTATCTCTTTTTTACAAATACATACACATGCACACACAAACACACAAACCTGGAAAAGGTCAAGGTTACTGGGAAGGGAGAAGGCCCTTCAAGACAACAAAACCCCTTCTCTTTTTAAGTCTCCATAGCAACCGGATGGAGCATCATGGGATGTCGAGATGAGAGAGGACTATTCTTTCCCTACAACACTCTTTCCACTTCATTAGACTCTTTATCAAGTATCTCTGCCCTGAGCTGGGTATATTTTTTTGTGTCGGGGAGCAGTGCCGAGGACTCCAAAGCACACTGACCTTTTCAGTGGGACTTTGGGAGTTCCTTGTGGGAGTTGCATCCTCTTCCCTTGCCTTCCTCCCCCACAGCCCCCTTGTCTCCAGTTCACATGACCTTCTCATCAAAAACCCCGTGGCTGGTGAAGTATGAAGGGTTTCTTTGAAAGGAGAAAGGAGCAGGGAAAGAGAAGAGAAGAGTATGAGAATGTCCTTCACTGGCACTAGAGGTGTCAGGACCCCGGCTGTCAGAGCTGTGCATCTGCAGGGAAGATTAATGAGTCTGCTTAGAGGAAATCCAAATAAAACAGAGCAGAATAAATACCAAGTGACTGTGTGGGCGATGAGGGGAAGGGTGAGCAAGGAGCAAGGGAGTGTGACAGGGCAGAAGTAGATATTCCTCAGGCCTGTAAGTGTTTGAATTCCCCATGGAGGAGGAAGTTAGCACAGGAAAGATCTTTGGATTTAATGCTGTGGTCTCTGAGTGCCAGGGCTGCTTATAAAGCACTGGTTGTAGTGAGGCACAAACACTGTGCATTTTTCTCTTCCCTTCCCTAGGAAGGCATTCACCACAGAGAAGAGTTTTCTGTTCAGCTTCTCAACCCATGGCCTGCATCGTCCTCGAGGTGCCTTGAACTGCTCTGCAGGTGGAAGTGCTGGTTGTTCTTAGGGAACATCAGTGCCTGGTTTGTGTTGGGCAGTGGCTTGAAATGTGGGTGTGAAGGGATTTAAACCTTCCTATGGATCAAAAGCAACGTGGGCAGCAGGAAAGGGGGGATTCTGCCCCTCTGCCCCCCAGGTGAGACCCCACCTGCAGAGCTGCCCCCAGCCCTGGGCCCAGCACAGGGAGGAGCTGGAGCTGCTGGAGCCAGGCCAGAGGAGGCACCAGGATGATCCGAGGGATGGAGCAGCTCTGCTGGGAGGAAAGGCTGGGAGAGCTGGGAGGGTTCAGCCTGGAGAAGAGAAGCTTTGGGGTGACTTCACCGTGTCCTTCCAGTGCCTGAGGGAGCCGACAAGAAAGATGGGGAAGGACGGTTTCCAAGGGATGGAGTGTCAGGACAAGGGGGAATGGATAAGATTTACATAGGTGTTTTAGGGGGGAAAGCCATTTAAGAAAACCAACCAACAACTCTGCACTTAGAGTAGAAGTCAGGCTATGAATATCCCAGTCCCACTGCTTCAATCCTCATGGGAGTAATTTTGAAGTGGGAAATCCCATTAAGTCATAAAGGGCTCTTAAGTAGCTCCCTCTGATGAATTTGTGGCACTCTGCAAGTCCCATAATTCCCAATATCCAGATGAGGAAACTGAGGTTAAGTGACTTAGTCAAGGTCGTGTGGCAAATCAATAACCACTCCAGCCCCTGTCCCGTTCACTCCACGTGTCTCTGGCTGTCAGTGCTGGCCAAAGAGGATTAATCCTCCCAGCCTCAGAGACGGAAACGCAGGGCTTGAAATGTTGGATTATGTGGAAAAACCAGGTACATCTTCATTCAGGGAGCTGGGCTGTGGGAGCAGTCACAGAGCTCCTTCCACCTTCTGTGCACCTGCACAGCTCCCTGCATGGAGACATCCCCAAGTTCCTGCTGCTCCCTGGAAGCAGCTGGGCTCCCCAGAGGTGGCATAAACCCCCCATCATGAAGTCTGGGGGTTAGGACAGGAGCATCTTTCCTGCGGTGACAGAAAATTGCCTCACGCAAGACCTGTTGGCTGTGACGAGGGTGAGAGGCTCCGGCAGCCTCTGGGGGAGACATTTTCCTTCCCCCTTTCCCACTCCCATGTTTCAGCTTCCTCTACTCATTTATTTTGTCTTAAATTAGTGGAGGAGAATGTACCAATAGACTGGTGGTATTTCAGGAGCTGGGATTTGTGTGTTCAGTCTAAGCTTGCTTCCCACGGATAGTTGGTCCTAAGGAAAAGGGTTGTTTTTCCTGGGATCAGGCAGACTGTAATTCTAGGACTCTTAGGTTACTTATTCCAGGTCATCTGTGAGTTGTCTTTATCATGGAATCCCAGAATGGTTTGGGTTGGAAGGGACCTTAAAGCCCATTTTATTCCACGCCCAGGGACACCTTCCACTGTCCCAGCCTGGCCTTGGACACTTCCAGCTTCTCTGGGCAACCTGTGCCAGGGCCTCCCCACTCTCACAGCCACGAGTTTCTTCCCAGTATCTAATCTGAATCTATCATCTATTCAGTTTAAGGCCAATATCCCTTTATCTCCTGTCACTCCTCCCAGCTCAGCTCTCTGCAGTCACACAGGAGTGGGAGATGCTGGATGAAGACATCTTCCATTGCCCAAGCAGGCGTTCCTCCCTCTGACAGGGCCTTGCTTCACTGTTCTTTTCCTTCAGCTTTTCTGTAGCTAATTCAGAGCTGTTGGAATTTCGGTTCTGCTCTTGCTGTTGCAGTAGCTGCTGCTTGACTCTCTGGCTCTGTTCCCTTTCCCAGGTAAAAGGTACAAAAGCACAGCGAGTGAACACAACCTGGATGTTGGGATCGACCCACACATGGCTTCCCTGTGCTTCCTGGAGTGCCTCCTGCAGCCCTGTCAGGTTCTTCCCTGGGAGGCTGGGCAGGAGAAGTTAAGGAGAAGTTGTTCTCCATGCCAGGCTCCTTCCTACTTTGCTGTAAGGTCTCTGAAGGACAGCATGTATTTCGTTTATGTCTCCTTCTCCTTGCTGATCAGCATTTCTCCATGTGTTTGGCACTTTCCAGACCTCTGGCATCCCTACCCTTGTCCAGCTTAACCTGCAGGAAAGGTACTTTCGGGAATATTGCAGGTGGAATGGTCAGGAGGAAGCTCAGTGACCTCCTGCACGATCTCCTGTGGCTTCATGGCTTTCCAGCTCCTCTAGGGATGCCTTGACCTAATCCAGGATCTCATCCATGTGATGGCCCCAGTGCTGAGCTGGCACTGCTACACCTTTCCAGCTGTGGAGAGGACAGGCTGGCACTGGCACTGGGATCATGGATGGGAGCTCCTGCAGAGGGGAGCTTGGTCTTCTACAGCTCCTGGAGGCTCTCCAAGCCTGGCTCTGGAGTTGGCCAAGTGTTTAACTTGTTTTGATACTTTTCATGTACGTGGACAGTTTCCTCTGTTAATCCTGGGGGGAAGGTCAGCACCCCAGCTGGTGCTGGGAGAATGCCCCTGGAGAGAAGCATCCCTGGAGACAATCCTGCTTTCAGCAGTGCACGACAAAGCTCTGAGATTTCACATTCAGTGGGAGGCACAGGAGATATTTTGGACTGCAAGCTGTGGCTTTAAAAAAACCCACCCAGTAGTGATTTGAGGTTTTCTTCTTGAAGCCTTCCTGACTTTGAATATATATTGAGTCTGGTTTTGTAAGCAGGCTCCCCAGCAAGCCAGACTTGTTCCAGGGATTATTGTGACTGCAGGTATAGCTGTTCCTTTTCCATATGGGATGACTTAGGCCCCTGTTCCCTGCTGTCGTGTGGCTGGATTTCACCTTCCTTCATATCGTGGCATTTCAGAGAAAGCTGCTTGTTTTGTGGAGCAGCTGTGTTGTCTTAATGCAGCTGTAATGTGTGTTTGTCTTGGGGCACAGCAGGACTAGGAAGATGTTTTATTAGATCATTCCCAAGTCCTAATAATCTCTGAGTCTCTCTAGGATCTGTGGATGTCAGTTGTGCTGCTCTCACTTCGTGGGACAGGGTTGGAGCCTGAAGATGGGAAATCACTTGTGTGTGATCCTTCATCTGCTTCGTCTCGGTGCTCCATCTCCCCTCCTGGCTGTTCCCAGCAGCCAAAGAGGAGTTAGTCCTTGTATCCCAGACCTTAAACCACGCTGGGGGAGTTCACACATGCAGCCTAGCAGCCTCCAAGGGGATCCTTCCTGCTTGGAGCATCTTCTGTGGGACGTGCTGGTGGCACTGCAGCCTGGATCCCAGGGAGCGTTGCCATTCCTGCACCACTGACTGCCAGCATCGGGATCACGGTAAGGCTGCTGCTTCCCTGGCTCCAAAGTGTGTTGTGTGTGTGTCCTGCTGCACAAGCTGGAGTTTGCTGCTTGCTTCTGCTTTTGCCAGGGGAATTAGAATCTCCTCAGTCACTTGTGTTTGCATCTCTGACTGGGATCAATTCCCTCGGTGGTTTGCAAATGTTTTGTTTTATTGCTACACTCCTCTGCCTTGCACCTCATCCTGTGAGGGGCACATTTCTGGATCAGAAATGTCTGTTGCTCTCAGAATGGTTTTATTTTCCTGCAGTGTATTCCCAGTATATATTGCTACTGTAATATATTGCTGTACAGCTCTCCTCTCACCCAGTGCTAGTTGCAGTGTGCTTGAGAGCCATTCCACTCCTTCAAACACTCTTTGATGTTTTCTCTCGCAGAGATGATGTGGGGATGGTGAAGGTCACTCCCTCTTTCAGTTTCTCGTGTGTATCTGCTGTATATTCATCTCCTGCAGCTTTTGCACCACAGCTTCATGAATGAAGTTGTATTTTAGGCTCGTGAAGCATCTTCTGTGCTGACTGTACCACTTGTATTTCAGTCTGTACTTTCCCCTGGCATTCAGCTTAGAACTCCCATTGTCTTTGTGCTGTTGTGACTGGCGGAGTCCTTTTAATTTGTCTGTATTTTGCTGCATCTTTGTTTCCTTCCTCTCAGAGCGTCGGGGAGGTCTTTGTTGTCCAGCAGGATTGCTGCTGTTATGTGTCACCATGCCTCTGCCTGCTTGTTTGGGAGCTGCTGATTTCCTAAAACTCAGCCTGGAAAGGGATGCAAATCACATCCTTGGGCTGCTCTGATCCATGTTCGGAGTGAATGTGCATTACTGTGTTGTCCCAGCAGCTTCTTGTCCCTTTGTTAGGCTGCTTTTGGCAATTCTTATGGAGTTAAGGGGAATGCACAGAGGTTTTCTCCTTCCTCAGTTCTTTCATACCAAGTCTCTATTCAGGGAATTTCCTTCTGCTTTCTACTTAATTGTGGTTTTTTTTCAGTTGTTCCCAAAGGCCACCCAGGAGTTGGACGTCATGGAGCTGGACACACACCAGGGTAGGTAATGGATGTGACCCCCAAAATTGGAAAGCCCTAGGACAACTCTGACTCAGCCTTTGGGAAGGCTCTGGACTAGAGGAGGGAGACCTCATTCAGGGGCAAACCAGGCAAACTGTATCTTGTCCTTCATCCCAGAGAGCTGCTCCTGGCTGGCTTGGAGCAATGTCCTGTATTTTGTTTCTCCCTCTGTGCCGGGTCATGCCTTTGCTTTCACACAGGGCCCTGGAGTGCTTTCCCTGAGCTCTTGGCTGAGTCAGCTTTGCTCAGCTCAGACTTCAGCAAGTCCTGCATCTTGGTGGCATTTTCTAGGGCTTTGGCATCTTTTGTGCCTGGAATGGACCAAGCAAAGGGTCCCCCCTTGGAGCTCTGCTCCCTGAGGTGGCTCATTGTGCTGTTGAGCAGCGCGAAGGTGCATTTTAAACATCAGGTCTACAGGGACAGAGAGGGGCACCTGTAGTATTTGATGTTCATGAGGGCCAGAAATGGCTTTGTGGTGGGTTTCAGTGTTTTTGTCTCAGCTTTGTGCTGGTGTGATGTGTTGTGTTCCTCTTGCAGCACAGCACAGCCTTTCCCAGCAGCGTTTGCTGGCGCTTTGTTCTCTCCTTTACCCAGCCCCTTGTGTAATTTCCCAGTTTTCCCACAGTGAGCTAAAGAGCCTCTTATTGCTGAGCACAACCTCTTTCATTGCCACCTGCTCAGGGCCAGGGTTTGGGGTTCAGCCCCACCAGAGCCTTCCCCTGCTTGTTTGGGTTTTTTCCTTGCCACGTTCACACCTTTCCACTTTCATGTACCTGCAGGAGCTGACTTGCTTCTGACACCAAGCTCAGTCTCCAAACATAAAAGCAGAGAAAGTCAGGACAGAAAGGTATTTGAGCTTTCTTCTTCCTCCACACCTGCTGTTCCTGCTTGTCAGGCACTTCCAAAGAGGAGAGTTCTCCAAGTTCCCAGTCATTACCCTTTACATAAGCATAATATAGGGCTGCACTTCCTACAGGGAAGCTATCTATTGTAGCAATCTATAAAACAAAAGCTGGATTGGTCCTTCTCCCTTTGCTCCCAGAATAAAAAAGCTGCCTGCTGTTCCTCAAATGGGAAGGCTGAAAGCCTTCATCAGAGGGTAGTTCATTTTTACACGACATTTTTACACTCAAGCAAAACTGAAAGCAAGGCATAATTTGAAAGAGCCACACTCGCCGTTAGAGCAGAACCACACAAATAAAATGCCTGGGATGATGTAGCTGAGTATGTTGCAGTCAGAAAAATGACAGTTTGCAGGGAACAAGGAAAACGAGATGGATGAATGTGAATTAGCGAGGAGCAGACTTCCGAGGCAGACAAATCAAACTGAGAGTGTAGCTCATTAGAGTCAAAGGAAGCAGGTAAGGAGTGCACTAAATTGTGCCTTAAACAACAGAACAAGGGCCTCAGCCTCCAGGGAGAGTGGATGGAGCAGTGCCCTGGGCCATGGGAGTGGCTCCCAGATGTGTCCAGGCTGCTGGGCGTTGTGACCTTGCCCAGACCATCATGTGTCCTTCCCATCAGCTTCTGTGCTCGTGAGGCAGGGCAGGCACCAGACGTGAAAGGTGCTTTTTAAGATCTGCAGGTGTGCCCAGGTCCAAAAAAGCCAGATGCAGGCTTTCTGGGTGGACTGTCTTGGCACCTTTATCTTCCAGGGCTACCCCTGATATCTATCGTATGGAGCTGGTACTTTGCTTAATTTTTTCCCAGGAGGCAAAGGGATGTATAAGGTGAGAAATGATTGAGTTGTTGAGTTTTTAAAATTAACTGTGTGTGATTATACCCAAGAAAGTGGGGTGGAAGAAATATATTTCACATACAGCAGCTCTTTGCAGATGTGAGAAAATGTGGCATGGTTTGGACCTGCCTGGGAACAGCTGAGCTGGAGGAATTAGTATATTTTAAAAGTTAAGCTTGTATTTTTCTTGGACAATCTTTCAGGTCACTGTAACACTGAACTGAAGGTCACAGTTCTTAAGGAGATTTTGGAGCACCCCAGATGCTCAGTGTGATAGTCTAGACAAGGCAGGGAGAGATGCTGAAGGAAGCTCCTCAGATTGGTACAGAAGAGAAAAGCCCTCAGGATGGACAACTTCCAGACAGAGCTTCCCTTCGGAGCTTCTGCCTGTCCACTCCTGCAGAGACTGGTCCCAGCTGAGTCCTGCTCGAGGATACAACTCACGGGCACAGGTGAACCACTCCATTGGAATCCCATTTGGCTGATTCCCCCATTTCAACTGAGGTGGAAATGTCACTGGATCTCACGGAGAGATGTTGATGGAATGATGAGGAAGTTCTCCAGCAGTAGCTGGAGGTATAAACCCCCTTGCTGGGGGTATAAACTGACACATGCTTTATAAAATCCAAAATCGATCTGATTGTTCCCTTGGGAACCACAGAATCACAATCATAAAATCATGGAATGGGTTGGTTTGGAAAGAACCTTAAAGGTCATCTCATTCCAAGCTCTCCCATGGGCAGGGACACCTTCCACTGTCCCAGGTTGCTCCAAGCCACGTCCAGCCTGGCCTTGGACACTTCCAGGGATGGGGCAGCCACAGCTTCTCTGGGCAACCTGTGCCAGGGCCATGTTATAAAACTGATATTAGTGATGCATAATTGAGGGAAATGCATCCCTGTTATTCCAGGTTTAGCAACATGAACCTGTTCCCGAGCAGCACTGATCTGAACATGGCAATTGTGAGCACTCTTCTTCTCCCCTTAATTCCTTGACAAACAGTCTTTTTATTTTATCAAAGGCTTTGTTGTTGAAGATGTTCAGCATGTCCAGGGATTTCCACTTGACTTGGCAGCCTCCCAGATTTCACCCTGCCACCGCTCCCATCACAACTGGTTTGCCATGGAAGGTGTTCCTGTGCCAGTTTGGTTGGCCAGCCTGTGATGTGTCTCTTAACCTTTGCACATTCTTTCCTTCATTTTTCCCCTGCTTTTCCCTTTTTCTGTGCTAGCTTTGATTTCTCAGAAGCAGGCTCTCTGGCAACTGTAAATGTTGGTTAAAGCCTTGTTGAGTGGCTGGTGTTTTACAGCCGCCTGGTTCAGCAGCTGATTTGGCTGTCCGGTGATGTTTAGAGATGCATTTCCTCTCATCTCTTCTAGCTGTATTTTACTGTTTGCTCATTTGCTTGATGACAGTTTGCTGCTGGTTTTGGAACAGCTTTTCAGTGCCTGATGTCAGGAGTTAATGCTGAGCTGCTTCTCTGGCTCCAGCAGCTGCCCCAGCTCGTCCCGAGCCGGACGCTGATCCTGTAATGAATTTTCTGCCAGCTTTTCACTGTCAATATTTTTGGCTACTGCTGTGTGTCATTCATTTCTGGGCTAAGCTTCCCTGAGGGCAAGACGAGATGTGTTACTGCACAAGTGATCAGCCTCAGTCCTGTTGGGGAGGTTCCTGGGCTTTGGAGAAGCCCCTAACCCATGGGGTTTGTCTGGGACAGTTCTTGCTACAAATCCACCTTCTCAAATTTTTGAGCTGTCCTAGGAGACTTCTTCACCTTTTTCAGGATGATTTAAGAGGATGTGCTGTTCAGGATTCCCATTCGAGTGTTATTTATTAGTTTTGTAGTATCTTCCAGGCTGCTTTCTTTGGTGCTGTGTTGATTCCTTGGGGACAAAGGAAACAAAGGCAGGAAAACGCTCGCAGGAGTGATAAAACAGGAGTATGACTAATATCTCCTCTCTCTCTTTCCACGGTGTTTTTTCACAGATCAAAAATCAATTAAAGGCGAATTTCACTGGGAACTCTTTAAACAATGTAATATTTCATTAGAGATTATTGCAGGCTCTTTAACATTTGCAGTCCAGGTGTGAATTACAAAATTAGCCCGATTCCTTTAATAATTTCCTCAGAGGTAACATTCCTTCAAGCACCCTGTGCTTGGTGCAAGCTGTGCAGCTGCTGTTGGAAAAGGTGTTTATTGTCTCCCCCCACACCCCGATGGAGACAGAAGACTGAAGGAATGTTTGTGACAGCAGCCTGGCTGGGCACAGGGCTGTGACCTGGAAGATGAGAGTTGAAGGAAATAAGAGTAGGATTTAGTAGGAGAGGTACGGAGGGGCTTTGAGATGAGCAGATTTGGGTTTTTTTCCTGATTTCTTCTTGAGCTGTTACTGGCACAAACCTCTGCCTTTGTGAAACTTGCCAATGGCTTTCCCCCTCCTCCCTTTGTTTCTGGATCTGTCCCTCCTGCCATCTAAACCCCATAACACTGGGATAGAAGGAGTCTGGAAGTACCAGTGTGTCTTCACTGGCATCTGGATTCCTCAGTCTTTGGGACACATCACTCCTTCCAAGCCCTTCCCCTCCTGGAGGCACGAGGAGCTGAGCAGTGTGACTTCCTCTGCTGCACTACAAGCCCCTCTCAATCATTAATCCTGCCTGGAAGTTGCCCTTTTCAGTGCCCATTCCCTGTGCCATACATCTTGCCTTCCTCACAGCCCCGTTATTGATCCTCCGTTGGGTCTCATCCATCTTGGTGAGCTCGGGGAGCCACCCCTGGGAGGGAGAGGAGCACCTTTCACTGCTGTCAGTGTGAGGGAGGTGGGAAACAGGGAGTTTTGGGATACACCACTGCAGGTTTGACACGGTGCTTGCATTTCCAGAGTGCCGACTGCTGTCCCCACCTGAGCACCTGCCTCATGTGGAGAAGCTGCTTTTCCCTGTACATTTTACTTCCCTCTTCTCCTAAACCCATCACAGCTGCAACAGCCCAATTACAGCAGCTCAGCCCTCTCCTCCCTCTCCCTTGAAGTCAGTAAGACCAGGATGAGTCAGGAGAGCAGCCTACAGAACCACATACATCTGTGTTCATCCTGCTCTGCCCCCTTTTCTCACCTCTTGTCCCCTGACATCAGTTTTCCCTGCATTTTTCTCTTCCTGCACAGCTCTCCCCTGCCCTAGGAGAGTGCTGAGGGTCACCTTTGTTCCCTGCAGTGAGGACCCAGTAAAGGCAGTTGCCAAAACCCCCACCCTCTGCAGAGACCCACTGGCCATAATTGCTTTCCTGGAGAACAGGAGGAAGAGGCAAACAGTTGTGAGACTTTCCTTGAATACTCTCCTGGGCCCTAATTATTTTCAGCTTAGGATATTTTCTGTGTCTGAGAAGACTCATCTGTCTAATAATCCTTGCTGGATCTCACTTCTAAGTACTTGCCCAGCCCTGCCTTGAATCCCCTGTAAATTTTCCACACCCCCTTTCCTCATTACCATCTTCCATGATTTGCTGTGGATCTCTTTGACTCCTTCCCTCTAATGCTCCTTGTTTTAGGGCTGGACAAGATGGTTAAATGAGCAATTTTGTACCTGAAAGGAGGTTGTGGCAAGGTGGGGATCAGCCTCTTCTCCGAGGCAACCAGTGACAGGAAAAGGGGAAATGGCCTTGAGCTGTGCCAGGTTGGACATCAGGAGGAATTTCTTAATGGAAAACATTGTTAAACTTTGGAAGGGGCTGCCCAGGGATCGTTGATCTTCTCCCAGTCCACCAGTGGACTCAAGATTTTGGAATCCCCCTCTTTCTAGGCTGAAGGATCCCAACCCATTGGGCTGCTCTTCACAGAGAAGTCATTCCTGAATTTATAAAGTTCCTTCTGTCCTTCCAGGAACCTTTCCTGATGTATTCCTCCTGTTTTGCATTGCTGGAGCTATGCAGGGACACATCTATGGAGTTTACCAGGAGAGTTTTGGGGTACTTTATGTTGCTTGAGTGAGCTGCATGTTTTGGAGATGCTGGCCCTTATTTGCAAGCGCTTTTATTACATGAACCTTTTCAGCAAAATGCCAATTATTATGAATCCTGAAAGAGCACTCTCTGCAGTTTCCAATTACAATGCTGGCCACATCTGATTTGAATGTCGTTTACTATTGAGGTGCCTTCGAAAGTGCATTTTGGGAGGTGTCTTTCTTTTCATTTGTGGTGGCTAATATTATTCCTAATGCTAGAGGAAATTAAAAATGCTTCCTGCTTAGAATCAATGAGTAGAAATGAAAATATGCTGTGTGGTGGCCCATGGCAGCGTCACCAAAGTGTCTGGATGTGGTGCCAGGTGCTGCCCTGTGGGTTCAGCTGTGCCCAGACTGACCTGGTGTGTCTTTGGTGGCCTTTGAGATGGGACAGATGAGTGATCAAGCTGGGTCTGCTCTGAGGAATCTCCTAAAAATGCTCAAATGTTTGTGCAGATAATTTAGTTCAGATGGGTTGATTAGGTCTTGTGGGAAGAGCTGTGTCCAGGTCTGGGCCCTCACAACAAGGACATTGAGGGGCTGGAGCATGTCCAGGGAAGGGAATGGAGCTGGGGAAGGGATTGGAGCACCAGGAGCAGCTGAGGGAGCTGGGGGGGCTCAGCCTGGAGCAAAGGAGGCTCAGGGGGGCCCTTCTGGCTCTGCACAACTCCCTGACAGGAGGGGGCAGCCAGGGGGGGGTCAGGCTCTGCTCCCAGGAAACAGGGACAGGACGAGAGGGAACAGCCTCAAGGTTCAGGTTTGACATCAGGAGGAATTTCTCCATGGAAAGGGTGGTCAGGCCTTGGAAGGTGCTGCCCAGGGAGGTGGTGGAGTCCCCATCCCTGCAGGTGTTCAAGGAAGGCCTGGACGTGGCCCTCAGTGCTCTGGGCTGGGGACAAGGTGGGGATGGGGCACAGCTTGGACTTGGTGATCCCGGAGGGCTTTTCCAACCTGCATTATTCCATGATGTGCCATTTATTCTCTTTACCTTTTGGAAGTCCAAAAAAATTCAAGGAGGATTTGGTTTGGGGAGCTGGAGTTTCATGACCTGGGAACTTCTGGTCAAGCCTGTCACAGGCATTGGATTCGGATCAGATGCTGGCATGTGTTGTTCCACCTCTGTGGAATTATCCAGATCTCATGGAATAGATTATATTGGCTGAGGAGAAGGAGTCAGCCTGGCATAAAACCTGTCCTGACAAGGTCTGAGCAGATCTGTGCCACCAGTGAGAGCTGAGCTGGGCCAGTACCTTGTGTCCCATACGAGGGCTACTAGGACAGCACTGGCAACACCATAAATGATGCCTGTGAGTGCTTCCTTGTGCCTGGGTTTGTATTTACACCTTCCTGCTTGGAAACGAGCACAAGGAGAGAAAAAAAGTGGATCCCAGCATTAAGTCAAGTGACTATTGAATTTTTTTCAAGGGCTCATACAACTCGACTAAAAAGCAAGTTGTTGTGTTTTAGTTTTGAGCCCTTTTGTTCAGCCTCAGGTATTTTTATTCCTGTCTGGTATTTACTGAAAGGACAAGAAGAAAATGACTCAAGGTTGCATCATGCAAAAAATTCCGTGTTCAGCACGAGAGTGCTACATTTTGGCTTTTCCTGCAGCAGGGGTGTGATCCCTTGCCCCTCTTTTAAGTCAAGTATCAGATTAGAAGAGTAGAAAGTGGAAGAATGACCCCTCTAAATCAAAATCCCAATGAAAGACAACACTGGTGTGCACAACTTTCCTTCTCTGTGTGTGGGAGAGGTGGTGAGGGAGGGGAGGTACCATGTGTGACACGTGTTTGTTGTGTTCTTTGATGCTCTCATGGCATCAGTGAGGATAAGGAGACACAGAAACATGAATAGAACTTTAAATAATTACTGTAATTTAACATGCTTATCCAATCCAGTTGTATCTGCTTATGCAGTACTTTAATTTTTTTCTTCTTCCTTTATTTGTTTTTTTTCTTTTAAGGTGCATCCTTTTAAGGAGTCCAGTAACGGATTTTAATTAATCTCTGGGAAATATTCCTAACTTGGTTTGTAATCCAGGATCCTAAAAGCTGCTTGACTGGGAAACTCCAGGAACACTCCCATTTGTTTGAAATCTCTATCCCGGAGCCTTGCCTTGATATGGATGATGCATTTAAGCTGAGGGGAGAAGAACAAGAGGGGCTGGCCTTGTGTTTTGCACAATGGATTTTGCAGGCAGAGATTTAATAAGGGAAATTTTTTGTCCAGTGGTGCTGTTATCCATATGCCAATTTTCAAAGCCTGCCTGCTTCCTGCAGACGTCTCGGTGTGCTTGTAGGCTTGTCTTGAGGTTTGATTTTTGCTTGGAAGTAGAAGGCAGAGTTAGGCTTGTTTGTGATACTTAACTCTGACTGCAGCATCTCATTTGTTGCCTTGACTTGTTCAGGGCGTTTTCAGCACCACTTCGTTACTGAATCTTCTGCTTTTCTACGTGAACTGCTCTTCCAAGGATCTCTTTTAGACAGGTAAAGGCATTTCTGGAGTGTTCATCTGGACACTGACAGGCTGGGAGAGCTGGGGGTGTTCACCTGGAGAAGAGAAGACTCCAGGGAGAGCTGAGAGCCCCTTCCAGGGCCTAAAGGGGCTCCAGGAGAGCTGGAGAGGGACTTTTTGCAATGGCATGAAGTGACAGGACAAAGGGGATGCCTTTCATCTTAGAAAGAGAGTAGATTTAGATTGGATATTAGTAAGAAATTCTTCCCTGCGAGGGTGGTGAGGCCCTGGCACAGGTTGCCCAGAGAAGCTGTGGCTGCCCCATCCCTGGAAGTGTCCAAGGTCAGGTAGGATGGGGCTTGGAGCAACCTGGGCCTGTGGAAGGTGTCCCTGGCCATGGCAGGGGTGGAGTGAGGTGAGCTCTAAGTTCCCTCCCAACCCCAACTATTCTGGAATTCTATATATATGTGAAATAAATTATGCTGCTGACGAAACAGTGTGAAAGCTCTCCCAAGTGCAGCCACATGGTTAAAAGAAGCTGAAATACAGAGCTTGTGGATGTGATTGAAAATATTTCATCAGATACTGCTCTAGGCTGCACCATCCCAGTCCTGATGTGCAGACCTGGGAGAGGGCAGAGCCTTGGCCTGGTGCTCCCCGTGATTGGCTGAGCAGTGGGATGTGCAGGATCCAGGAGCTGGAATGCCCTGCTCAGCCCTCAGAGGTGCCACTTGTTTCTCTGTTCAGGCCTTCCTGCCCTCCTGCTTGTTTAAATGCTGATAATCTCCCTGGTCCAGTGGGTGTTTGTGGTTGGGCTTAGCTCAAAGCTCCAGCAAAGCTCAGGGTGAGGGCAGGAGCAGCTGAGTTGTTCCTCTGATGGATTCCCTCAGCACCCCCTGCCTCATGCTCTTGTGCCCACTCACCTCTTTATTTGCCCTCCTCTCTCTTCACTGCCATTCCTTTGCTGTCCTTACTCCCTTTCCTTTTAACGTCTCTGTTCCTGGCACCCAGATCGCAGAGTCCCGATGGGAACCTGCCCAAAACTGGGGAGGTTTGGTGCTAGGGAGGAGAGAGGCAGCCAGCAAAATGCAGGTTATTTTTTATTTCAGGCTTTTGATAGTCAACCTGGATGACTGTTAACTATGACTTTTTCTGCTCCTCCTTCCCTTCATTTAGGTGAAGGGGAGAAGTGAGGCCCTGGAGGATATTCCTGGCTTGTCTGGACATTGGGGGGAGATCCTCAGAGAAATCCCATGAAAGCACGTGGCATGTGTGAGTCCTGCCTTCTGCTGCAAATCCGTGTCACCCTGTGCCGTGTACCACTCTCTGTGCAGGACCTGAATGACGCAGGGTGGAGCAGGAATCTTCTGGGCTGGGGTGCTGCATATTCCCACTGACTCCAGATCCTCACACCCTTCTCAGCTCCAGCCACGTGAACACATTAAACACAAATGCCGGTGCCTCTCCAAGAGATTTCAGCACATCAGGCTTTTGCCAGCCGTGCAGGTGAATTAAAGCTTCCCTCCCTCTCTGGCTCTCCGCAGAGAGCAGCTCCCTGCTGCTGGGGCTGCCCGCTAGGTGCTAATTTGGGCTGGCATCACGAGGAATGGGTTTGCAGGCGAGTGGAGTTGGGGCAGGGCTGGGGCTGGAGCGCACAGCTGCCTGTTCCCTTTTGTCCCCCTTCCCCTGCTGCCTCTCCCTTGTCTTCTCTCCCCTCTGTTTCTTTTCCTTTTGGTAGAAAAGCTTTGTTCTGAGGCTATGAAGGTGCTCCCCTGAGCAGGAGAGGTGTCTCCCAACTCCAGGTGATTCTGGAGAGGCTCTGTGCTCGAGGGGACAGTGTGACACCAGTGCCGGGTGAGGGGTGTGTTCCTCAGCATGGAGCATGTCCTCTCCACAGCCAGCCCTCTGGGAAAGGCTGGGAAGCCCTTTGAAAAGGCTGGAAACCTGGTGCAGTTGCTATCTCCTCCAGTCTCGTTCTCAGCATTCCTTTGGATAATCTGTGACTCCTCATTTGAAGACACTCTCTGATGCTGTGCCCAAAACTGGGCAGGTTTCTTCTGTTTGACCACTGCCATTGGTCTCTAGAGGCATCAGATCTGTGCATGGATCATTCCTACCATTTTGGAAATCTTTTAGCACCGAGCTGGTGCCCTGGAGTGGCCAGGACTGGTCATGTCTCTTTCAGACTCCCTTCTCAATGCAGTCCAAATGGAAATACATCCCCAGAGCATCCCCAGTTTTGGTAGCACTCCTGACATCCCCTGCTTCTCCTTCTTCCAGGGCTGTAGTGATGGTTGAAGTCATGAGATTCTGTGTCATGCCACAGAACAACCCCTTTCCAGACACCTGTATTTTCCAGGTTTGTCCAGGATATAGGAAATATCCACTCCCTGATGGCCTTGAGGGGCAGAACTGGGCAAAAACTTGCCACAGATTTCAGATTTTAGGCTCCAACTCTCATATCTCTACTGAGATACCCTCCACACCCTTTGGGTACCAGAATTATCCAGATTTTTGGAATACAGCAGCCACATAAGTGCTGTCAGCACTAGCTCAGGCCACCAGATCACACAGGGGAGAAGTTGATCCCTGTTCCTAATGTCACCTGGCAGTTTGCTTCCCAGGCCTCCTGGAGACCAAACATTTCCTGTGCATCCAGTGCAGCACAAAAGGTCGAGGGAGGAAGAGGAAAGGGGGATGACAGATGGAGAGACGGCTCTGAGCTGTGAGAGAGCCAGCAATTCCTTATTGATCTGCTCCAGGGGGGTCTGGAAGTGGCATTTGGCCGGGGGACTCCTCTTCAGGGCAGGTGCTGAGTGAGCACTCGCGCCAGGGGGGTGGGATTTTCCTGGGGAGGAAGACAAGGGTAGATCCCACCCCAGGCTTTGCTGTCCCTGAGGAAAACGTGAGGATTTTGCTCAGCCTAGTGCTGACAGCCGTGTTATTAATGGAGTGAGAGGAGGCCAGGGAGGCCTGGCCTCTCCCCCTGCCCCCGAGGCCAATCCAGTGGTGAAGAACGACACCCGCAGCTCCAGGCTGGAAGTCTGAGCTTATTCCCAGCACTTAACCCCTCACAGCACCACATTTATGGAGGGCTGGGCTGGGGCAAACTGGGACAGTGCTGCCCACCACCAGAAACCACCTCCCCCGGACCCAATTCCACAGGGACGCACAGAATGGCTTTTCCCACCCTGGGGGAGTTCCTTCCAGCCAGTAAAATTCATGGGTTGGGAGGTCACGGAGCCAAATGCCACCAATGGGTTGCACAAAGGGCTGGCTGATTTTATGGCCAATAATAACATTTGTAGTTATACATGC
Organism: Atrichornis clamosus; assembly: GCA_013400975.1. Classification (NCBI taxonomy): domain Eukaryota; kingdom Metazoa; phylum Chordata; class Aves; order Passeriformes; family Menuridae; genus Atrichornis; species Atrichornis clamosus. Next base: position 103,592 of record WBMZ01004501.1, on the reverse strand, counting down.
TACACTAAGATAGGGCTAATCAATTCTCATGCTTCAGGTCAGCAGCTGATTGCTGCAGGGGTCAGCAAGGAATTATTTCCTTGCCATTTACAGCTTTATTTAATTGGCCAGATGCATTAAGGGCCTTTTAATTATTTTTTTCTTTTCTATCCTCCAAAGCATATGGAATTAAGCACTTCCAGGGACAAGGCTCTGCGCTGGTGGGGCACCACTGCTCTTGTCTGGGAGGGCAAATCTTGCCTGCATTTATGAACCATTTTAAAGCTGGGATTTTGCTGGAAGTTAGCAGGGTGGGTTTCATTCCAGGAGGGGATATTTCATCAGTGCTTCCTGGTAACACAGAGGAAAATTCATTTGGCTCTCCAAAGTGAATCCTGTGAGCAGGAGCTGCTCTGGGTTTGAGTCCAGAGCTGGATGGGAATTTTCCACTGCTGTGCCCGTTACTCAGGCATAGCAATTTCTGTAATTGTTGATTTTAGCTTCACTTTCAAAACCACAACAAAACCGCTGAGAAAAATCCAAATTGAAGAGCTTTGTTTTGAGTTGAGTAAAATTCCGTATTTTAAATGAAACCTGCAGTTAGGAGCCAATGCAACACTGGAGAGGTTCTGCCAGGACTGGTTTAGGGGAAAAGCCATGGAAATGCTCTGTGCCCTGGCATGGAATGTCCTCTTTGCAGGGATTTGTCCAGAAGCACCATTCCCTTTCCTCAGGAAAGAAAACAGATACCATCCATTTCAATGAAATTTGAGGAAACCTTCAGAGGAAACCTGCAAAAGAATTTTTCATTTCAGCTGCTTTCCACTAAAAACCTGCTTTTTTTCCAGGGAGTATTTTCAAAAATTAATTTTCTTATTTGATTAAAAAAAAGAAAAGAAAAAGGCAGCATATCTGGGATGCTTAAAATAGTCTCTTTAAATTAAAAGCTCCAGTTGCTGTGTGGGACTTTCAGACAAGCTGAAGTTTGCTCTAGTTCAGACTGGAGCACCATAATCAAATTGGATCAAATTTCTTCTCTATTTTTTTTTTACTGTGTGTTTTTACAAATTTTAGGAATTGCTGACCTTTTGTCTGACTTTTGAGAGGGAAAGACATAAAACCTTTCCCCCACTCTTTCTATTTTAATTTTGATCCCTGTTTTAACTGGACACATTTCTTTCAGTAGGAAGGAAAGCTCTCGTACGGAAGTGGCTGACACTGCCACGTGTGTCCAACAGCATCCTGCATTATTTGCTACAATATCCCTGATTTTTAGCCACTTTTGGCTTCTCTTTCTGCCTTCTAGAGGCTCTTTGCTTATCCAGAAGGATTATCCCTCTCAAGATGAACTGAATGCTGGGAAAGGCGACCTCATCCCTGTCCTCAAGCTGGAGTAGGTGTGAGGTGCCTAATGAGGTGATTAGAATGATTAGAATAATGAGGCAGAGATGTGAAACCCTGGGTCATCCCACTGGGACTTCAACCGAGGCATGGGAGACTGGAGCATGCAGCCAGGCAGGAAAGAGGAGGGTGGGAGCCCAGGCTGTGGTGCTGAGGGAGGTCTTACCTGAACCTGGGCTTGGGATTCTCTCGAGGCTGTTCCCAACTTTTTTCATGCTGGTTGCAATGAAACTCATTTATTCCTGCTCAAAATCTGGGGGACTGCGGTCTTTTGGAGAGTCAAACCGTTTTCTCAAGCTGGACCAGGTGAGGAGTCTCCATCTCAGACCTGCAACATGGAAAAATTCACACCCAGAGATGGAAAGGTCCAGTGAATCCTGCAAAAACTCCACATCGAGGGCAAAATTGGTATTTACTGCACTGTGTGCATCTCTGCCACAGGATATGCCTTTGGGAAGCAGCTTGGCCAGGATGGAAAGGGCTGCAGGCAGCTGGAAGCAGACAAAGTTTTAGCAGTTAGGAGAGCATTCCAAGGGCATTGTCCTGGCTGAAGGCAGGACCCCGCTGGGCTGCTCCGCTCCAGCGCCTCGCAGGGAGACGTGTCCTTCTGTCCTGGCTTCTGTCCCACGTGTCCCAGCACACTCTCGGGCACTTACTGTCACTTCTGACCTCCGAGGGGGTGGCTCTGTCGCCCCACACTCACAGGAGGGCTTGGATTCAGAAGCAGAATTCCCGGGAAGCGGTGACACTTGCAAAGTCGAGCTGTCACCCTGCAGTTGGCAGAGCTGCTGGGTTGTGTCTCGACCCTCAGCACTCACACCTCTCCTCTTTGCCTCTTAAGAGACAGCAATACGTTAATTGAGGGTTATTAATTAGATTAATTGTAAAACTTACACGAATCACCGCCTTCTATATCCCAGTCTATAATCACTTGCCTTCCATGAGCAATTAGACAGGGCCAGTCAAGGTTTTATCCTTTTTCAATATCATGAAATCATTATTGTCATTGCTTGAACACAGACTGGGGAGAGCTGGGCTCACCTGCCACAACCTGGACTAAGGAAAAATGCCCCAAGAAAATGGTTAATTAATTCCTCCAGTTGTGCTTTGCTGAGCACACAGGGTGCTTTAGGGCTGCATTCATTTTCTCCCTGTCCAAAACCTCCTGCAAAAAGCTTTACTGAACCTGTGGGTGGAGAAATCTTGGCTGGGTTTCATCTGCACCCTCAGTTCTGCCCTGATTTTGACTCAAATATTCAAGTTACAGCTGAGTTCAGCAGAGCTGGCTAAATGGGGAGAAGAGAGAGACATTCAAACCTGTTCTCCTAGTTGGGAAAAAAAAGATCTGAAACTTCAAAAATGCAAGTCAGTTCTTCATTTTGATGCTGCATAACTGTCTGTGTGACGGGAGAAGCAGCGTGCCTCGTAATTGCAGACAAAAATCTCTATTTCCTTTAATTGTTTCTGTAACTTGATTTACTTTTGAAATACTCGGTGGATGCTTTGCTTATTTACTGTCTCTTCTCACTGCTATCACTTTTCCTGCCTTGACTGATGAGGCACATTCATAATTTCTCTCCATTTGCTGTGGACAGATAGAGTTGGTCTCAGCAGCAGCTTGTGTAGGGAAGGAGCTTCTGGCGAAATGGTTAATATCAATTTAAGGCTGAATAAGTGATTTATGGGGAAGAGGCCGTGTGAAACCAAAGAAAGCACCAGATGAATCTGTGATTTCAAGGGCGTGGAGGAAAATCTGAGCAGGAGGAAGATATTTGTAGATGGGAAAAGGAAAAGGTCAGGGAGATGGGAGAAGCCAGTGGGACCATGTCTTCCCTTGCTCCTTAGGCCATCAAGGCTCAGGTGAGATACCTCCAGAAGGATTTCCAGGGGCTTAAGGGCTTCACTTGGCCATTCAGCATTACCCCCAGCTTCCCAGCCCTCCAACAGACAGACACAATGTGTTTGATCCATATCTGTTGGGATGGCAGGGGAATACAGACCGATTTCTATGGCATCATGAGAGGATGCTGCTTCCTGGCTCTCCTCAGCATCCCTTTGCTTGCCTTCTGCACACCTCAGGAACGTGGCAAGAGAACCTTCCTGCCTGGAGTTATTCCTCCCACCCCCTGCTTCTGGAGGTAGCCATAAAGCCTTGCTGGCTTTCCAGTCAGGTGGTTTCCCCTCTTCTTTCCCACCTATTTCTTTAGGATTTCTTCTTCCCGCAGAGCTTGGGCACCTGTGCTCAGCTACAGCCCAGAGCTACTGTCCCCCCTTGCCCACGTGTGCTGAAGGGGAAGGGAGGCTGTGACAGCTGTTTTAATTTCCTCAGGTCTCCGTTCAGCTGCTGCCTCCAAGGACTCCCACCTGAATCCAAGCTAACCAGTTTTTGGCCACGACTCCAGATCTATTCCATATCTTATTTCCCGTGTGCTCTGTGTAATGCTTTGTCTCCGGACAATTTTTCCTTTTAATTTTTGCAGCGAAAATTACCTAAGCTGGCTGAAATAAGTGTTTCCAAGATGACTTGTTGATTGCAAGCCAAAGCTGAGGGATGCCTTATAGAGATGTTTTCTTTGGGAATAATCATCCCAAAAGCCGGTCTCGGAGGAGGGACGCAGACGAGAGCTATCAACAGAGGGGTTTATGAAATACAAGACTTGCACTCAAATTTCAATGCAGATGAAACAATTGGAGTGTATCCTTCCCTTGTCACTTCTGCAGAGAGAGATTTTATTAACACCAATTGCATGGAAACAGGGGTCGGCCGCGGTGCCCCCACGCAGATAAAAAGACATTAATGCACTTAGGCTGTCACAGCACCAAGCAGCTGCTTTTAGTTTATGTTCCTTTGGACTCCAGGGGCAGTTTTCCAGGAGCAGGGCGGGACTTTGGGGCTGAGTTCAATGGCTGATCCCTCCAGCAGAAATATTGGGCGGAAAGGCCAGGAAGGAACGGGAGCAGCCTGGGATGCAGAGTGTGGGTGGCAAGATCTGGAGTGGCCCTGCCTCTGTGGCAGTGTGCGTAAGCTGTAAGACCTCAGGATTTTTGGAAATGGGATGTCGAGTCTGAGGATGGCCAGATGGTCATGGGAAAATCCTGCCTGGATGCTGTGGTGGCTGGATGCTGGCATCCCAAAGATTCGGGAGCGTGTGTGGGGTTATTCCTACTGCTCACCTGCCAGAGCTCAAATCACGGTTGTGGTTTGTGTGTCCCGGTCTTCTCTTTCCAACAGAGTCATTTTCCGCTATCTCACATTACTGTTGGAGCCTGACCCAGACAAAGGATGTGAGAAGCTTTGGGAAAGGACTGTTCTTGACATGGGAAGGAAATCCACATCCCACTCCAGAGTCCTGCATCCATTGTAGTTTCTCTCACAGGATCCCTGAGCAGGAGAAGGGCTGTGGCCCATTTCCCAGCCCCATGCCCTGTCCTCCACAGGGTGTGATGCTGCTGAGGCTTCCTATTGGAAGCTCAATCCCAAACCTCACCTCATCCCACAGGCCAGGGGTTATGGAAGAGGCCTGGATTTTCAAGCCCCGCTGCACGTGCTGCTCCTGCCCAGCACAGCCGGCTCCGGTGATGGATGGGTCTCCCAGTCCTGGGAAGGAATTGCACAACACCCCATGATGGATCAGGACATCTCCTTCACTCCATCAAAGAGACTGTTGTGACGAGCCTGCAGCTGGCTCTCTGCAGTTTGTAGTTCCTGGGTTCTGCTGATAGGGGTGGGAGCTGCTGCTGGAAAAGCTTTCTCCTTCTTGGTCACCTAATTTGGAGCTTTCCAATAAATAGGCTACTCGACATTTTTTGATATAAAGGTCAACATCCTCTGGTAGACTCGAGGATTTTAAGATAAGTGGAGGAAATGGCATTGCTAGGCTGATTTTGATAATGATACTAATGCTGTGTCTGATCTTTGATAATGATAGTAACCCCATCAGTGTGCTGCTCCTGTCGCCGAAAATGAGGCTCGGAGCTTTTTTGGCAGAACTGATGCCTCTTAGCACAGAGTGGCTTTACTGGAGAATTTAACTTGTGCAAGAGCTGCCTCACAGAATGCAAAAAAGGAAGCTCAAATTGTTTTTAGGAAAAAAATCAATCAGAGCAAGTGTTTTTGGCTAAATAAGGTCTCAGGCTCCTGAGTCAGCTTTCCCAAACCTGTTGGTGTTTGCTGATGAATTATTGTAGTGATGAGCACACAGCTGACACACCAGCCAAGGGGCATTTATGGGTGGAGACTCGTTTCAGAAAACAGCTTTAAATTCTACAAATCCTTTTATTCAGACAGAGGACAGGAACTGCCCCTTTTTTTGGTGCTTCTGAGGAAAGGTGAGAAGTGGTTCAGCACAGGGATCCAGTGCATCCTTCCAGGCTGTGGGCAAGGGATTTTGAAGCATCTTTCATGCTGTTGGTGTTGGAGATGTTTCCTGGCCTTTGTGTGGTTTTTTTTGGAAGTGCTTAAGGGAGAGCGAGACGAAGTTTGGGAGGAAGGTCTGCCTCTGTAGAGTCTGGCAGTGCTGTGTCAGTGCCCTGTTGCACAGCACACAAGGGGCTGATGTCCAGAGAGAAATCCAGCCCCACAGCATGCTTGGAATTCCTTAGAGGACTCTCACAGCAGAGCTCTGCAGCATCCAAGGATGTCTGGCCTGGTTTCCAGTGTGCCTTTTTGCTTTGCTGTCTCTTGTGAATGCAACTTAAAATTTTCCCAAGTTAGGGTGGTACATGATCCTCTTTTCCTGAAGAACCCCAGTGCCTGCGTTATATTTTGCTCCCTGATTTCTGGTTTCTAATGTGACACGTGGCACCAGTTCTCAGGGAGCCACACAGACAGGGAACTTGTGTTTTCCTTGTCCTCTCGAAATGCCTGGTTGTTTTTTCATTCCAGAGCGCTCTGTGTGACATTGTCCCAACAAGGCTTTCGTGGGGCTGCTTTCTGCTCTGCACAATTTGTCCCTGTGGATTGTCACACGCCTCCCATGGTCCCACAGCCTTTCTTCTCTTTGGCCTCTGATCTATGGCAGGCATGTGCTGAGAGCTGATTCCCGTCTCTCCTCAGGTGCATCACTTATTGCTCTGTAGCTGGCTCAAGGCAAGGGCTGGAGATGTTGCATTTCTTTAATAAGGTGCCAAAGTGACATTCTGATATCTGAGCCAAAGCACTGAGTAAATGCTTTTCCCATCTCCCACCATGGTAGACTCCCAAATCCCAGTAGGAGCAGCTTATTCCTATTACTCAGCTGCTTGCTACGAGGAATTATGTGCCCTAGCAGGAGCTACTTTGTTTTCTCTGTGTTTGTCAGGCTCTTGCTATCGCTTGCTCCCTGGAGAGAGAGGTATAAAACTCCTTCCAGGTGACATTTGCAGAAAAAAATCAATTGTTTATCAACATCCTGGCAATCAATAAATGCAGTGATAGGTGCAACTGTCTCTATTGGAGCTGAACCTTGACTGCTAAGAGGCCGGATCTGCTGCTAAATCCAAGCCTGAAGCGTGGCAGTGGGGCCAAATCCTTGGAGGAGCAGAGACTTTCTCTGTGCTGAGCCCTTCCCCTTCTTGGGATGATGGTGCTTGTTGCCTGTTTTATATTTTGCTCCCAGTTTCTCTTGGCGTCCCAGGCTTGGTGCTGGAGAAGATGGGCCTGGAGGAAGCCCTCTCACAAGGCCTGGGTGTTCCTGCTGTGGCTGGGGAGGGATTTGCTTTCGGCTGCACTGGTGAAAAGGACAGGTTGGATGAGGCTTGGAGCAACCTGGTTGAGTGGAAGGTGTTCCTGCCCATGGCACGGACTGGAATTGGATGAGCTTTAAGGTCCTTTCCAAGCCTTTCTGTGATTTGATGGTTGGCATCTCTAGCCATCCATCTCCTTCCCTCTGTGCTACCTCTGTCCAGTGGTGCCCTTGCCTAGGACACCTGCAGGCCTCCCCTCTGGCTTGAAGCTGTTACTGATGTCTCATTAAATGAGACAACTTAAAGATGTCCCTATTTGTAGAGTGTTCCTGAGCCTGAGCTTGCCCAAAGCCAGAGTTTTTCCTGAACCAGACCTCCAGGAGCGTTTGGACAACGCTGTCAGGCACAGGGTGGGATTGTTGGGGTGTCCTGTTCTGAGCCTGGAGCTGATGACTGGATAATCCTTGTGGGTCCCATCCAGCTCAGGAGATTGCTTCTATGATCCAATGTTGAGGTCTCCATGTGGCCAAGATATCCCATGACAAAGAAATAGGGATAGGAATGGAAGAGTTAACATCACCAGCTCCCAGACACGCTGGAGAGTTACATCATGTTGCTGTGGAAACTAACTTTCTGAAACCACAATGATGTATGGGAAAGCTTTGGGTCAGCGGGTAATAAATTCTGTTTAAAAAGTGATTTTTTCCCCATCTGCTGATGTAAACATCATTAAGAGAAATGACGGCTGAGAGATGGATTTCTTTTTATATCAATTTTCAGACAAAGAAAATAATTTTTTTTTATAATAAAAAAGTTGCTGGAAATCAGAGAGTGCTATAAATAATGAAATAAAGAAAAAGCACCGGTGATGGAACAGAAATTTTCCCTGGTGATTGGTTTACAGCTCTCTGTGATTTAATGGGAACTTGCAGTTGCCTGTGGGAAGCTGCAGCAAAGCCCTGGATGGGCTCCGTGTGCCTGCAGGTTGTACCATGAATCTCCAACTTTGAGGGCTTGGGAGCATCCCTGTCCTACAAATACGCTCTCCTCTGCACTTTCCTGTTCTCATTGAGGGGGCAAGTGCCCAACCTGCCACATTTTCATTGGCGTTCTCATGAAGGTGTGGGGTTTTGGGTTTATTTTTCCCCCTGCAGGAGGGTGTGGGGTGAGGCAGCAGAATGACCTCAGTGTGCACAGAGCAGTGTGACAGTCCCAGCCAACTGCAAGGTGCCACTGGGAATGCAGACAAGGGTATCACCGTGATGAATGGGGTAATTAATAAGCAATTAATGTGCTTTAGAGCATGGCTCTAGCTTTTCTCCCAGCCATCCACTCAGCACTGATCTGCTTTCCCTGGTGATCCAGGCTCAGAGCAGCTTGGACTGGTGGAGATGATGCTTCCAGATCTCCTCTTGATGCCACCAAGATGCAACCCTGCCTTGGCACAGCAGGGAGTCTGCTTTGGAGGGAAGCAAAGGAAATTTGAGGGTGCTTTTTTCAGGAACTGATGGGATTTAAAATGATTCCTTGGATTGTCCTTGAAGTGAGTGCTCTGAAATATCCTTCTTTGGCAGCCTCTCCATTCCCATCCCCAAGCTCTCCAAAAGCTGGCCCAGGTGCAGATACCCCACCTGGCATCACAAATCCACGTTTCCCTGACCTGCAGCATTGTTCTCAGCTCATCCTTCTGCCTCTTCTCTCTCCTGGCTCAGTCTGGATTTTTCCATGCCCTCCAGCATTCCCTGTTAGCCCAATTGTCCATCACTCCCAGGTGGGTTCTCTCAGTTACTTTTAAGTCCATCAAGATGTTATGCTGAAGTCCAGACCTGAGTAAGAAATGTATTTCCCATTTCAGGGAAAAATGATGGAGTTTAATTTAAATGTATTTTTTCTTTTGAAATGTCCCTGTGCAACCGTTAAAAATTGTTTACATATTTTGAGTTGATTTTGGCATTTAAAAGCAACTGGATTACGAGAGAAACTTCTAAGTGAAAAATTGTTTTAGAATTAAAATCAAAGTATTCCATGCCCTCAAAATAATGAAACATGATGTTTTGATGTTGTCAAAACACTCGGGTAATTTTTTGTTTAGAAACAAGAAAGTGTTGGCATTGACATGCCCAGGTGAGTTGTTCCTTTTGCAAGAAATCAACATTCTGATGGAAAATCCCGAGGGAGCTCAGGTAAGAGCAGCCAAACCTTGCTCACTTATGTAATAACATCCCTTTCACTCCTCAGCCTCGGGGCTTGTGCTCCAGGAGCAGTCCCAGGAGCTGTTAATTAATTGGCATAGCTAATTCATAGATGGAGAGGGAATATGGCAGCAGGAAAGGAATAATCTTCCATGTTTGTGAGGGAGGGAGGAGCCGTGGTTTGCAGAAGAACCCCCAGGTATCTTACAGGACATGAATGTTACAACAAAGGGTAAAAAAATAAATGAATGTGGTAAAAAATAAATGAATGTGGTAAAAATTGCTGACCAGGTCAACGAGAGGCAGAAGATTCCACAGCTCGGACTCGGTGGAGGGAATTTTGCACTTTGTTGTAGGCTAATGGAAACATGAGGAGAACAAAACCTTTAAAAAGCAAAGGGATGTGTGGGGTTGCAAGGGACTTCATCCTCTGACAGCCAACAGGATTCAGGATCAGGAGTGGTTTGGGTTGTCTCTGTTTGTGAGGGTGCATCGCTGGGGAGCTGCCTGGGCTGATCCCACACCTGATCCTTGGCATTCCCACCCCACCACAGAGAGATTTTGGCTCAGGAAAATGCTTCTCTCGAGTGCTGGGCTGAATTAGCTGCAAGCTGGACATGGCCATGAGTGTGGAGGTTGAGTCAGGACCATGGTGCTGCTCTTGGAGGGGCTGCTTCCTCATCACATCCTTGTTTGCACCTCCAGTAACGGGATTATCCCCACGCCCTGGAATTTCTCCCCAAACTGCCTATGCTTTTAATTCCTCCCATGATTTTTTGTTTCTCCAGCAGAGCCTGGCATGTGGATATTCTAAAGGCCAGCTTAGCCTGCCTTTCTGCCAGCACAGCTTGTGCCCACTGTAACCAGCCCAGTCATGTCATCATCTACTGCTCCTCCAATATTTGTGTCACCGATGCTCTTTGCTGGCAGCAAGCTCCTGTTTTCCTTTCCAGATCATGGGGAAAATCTCCAGCATCCCCTCAGCTGAGAGCAGAGCTTTCCCTGAACAGCCCTGAGCAGGTCTGGTGGGTGTTGGGGGTGAGGAGCTCAGTGTGACCCAGCCATGTGTGCTGGGCCCAGAACCCCCCTGCCCTGGGCCGATCCCAGCGTGGGCAGCAGGAAAGGGGGGATTCTGCCCCTCTGCCTCCTCAGGTGAGGCCCCACCTGCAGAGCTGCCCCCAGCCTTGGAGCCCCCAGCATTAGAAGGATGTGGAGGTGCTGGAGCAAGTCCAGAGGAGGTCATGGAGATGATCCAAGAGCTGGAGCCCCTCTGGTACAAGCTGAGAGAGCTGGAGGTGCTCAGCCTGGAGAAGAGAAGGCTCCAAGGAGACCTGAGAGCCCCTTCCAGTGCCTAAAGGTGCTCCAAGGGAGCTGGAGAGGGACTTGGAATAAGGGCATGAAGTGACAGGACGCAGGACAATGTCTTCCTGCTGCCAGAGGACAGGGTTAGATGGGATATTGGCAAGGAATCCTTCCCCGTGAGGGGAGTGAGGCCCTGGCACAGATTGCCCAGAGGAGCTGTGGCTGCCCCATCCCTGGAAGTGTCCAAGGCCAGGCTGGACGGGGCTTGAAGCACCCTGGGATAGTGGAAAGTGTCCCTGCCCATGGCAGGGGGTGGAATGGCATAAGCTTTAAGTTCCCTTCCAACTCAAACCATTCCGGGATTTTATGATTCATTCCATGAATCGCACCTGAGCTCCAGCTTCCAGAGTGAGTTTTCCTCTGCTTTGGAGGGGTCAAGATTTCAAGTCAAGGCCCCCAATTGTTTTTGCTCCATTTTGTCCACCCAGCAGAATCCCAGGCTGGGGAAATTGTTGGAGCTGTGGTTTTAGCGTGACAGTGGTGACGACAGCCCGAATGATGTTTCTGTCAATGCAGTGAAGGCCATTGTGCACTATTGATTTTTCCTTTTTTTTTCTTTTAAGCAGAACGCTCCATTCAAAGTAGTGTAAAACACTCCTTTAAATATTAATGCTTTCCCCCAGTGCTTTCCCTCCCTGGCCACATCTCCTCCTGTTTTTCCAGGTCCCCATCCTGCTGGACAGCTGGAGGATGTTCCCACCAAATGATCAGCAGGTCATGGATGCTGCATAAAACACTCAGCAGTGCCCCTTTAACGTGGAAGCAACTTGATTTTTATTGCCAGTGCTGAAAGCATCTACAAACATAGATTTAGCATCAGCCTCCAGGCTTAAGATACAGCTGTTATATTTTCCTTTCTTCCTTTAATTTTTTTTCCCCTCTCCTTTGCACTAATGCAATGCTTATTTAGGAACTGCAGCCATCTGTGTCTGCTATGGATGGCACTGTTAAATTTGCTATTGCTTTCTTTCCCCTGCTTTGATGAGCCTCCCAGTGCACAGAGAATTTCCCAGGACAGCAGAGACTTTCTTTGGTTGCTTTTTTTTTATAACCTCAGAAAGAGAATGTTCACAGGGCTCTATCTGTGCTGGGAAAAGGTGGTCAGCTGGAAAGCTGAGATCCTGCCTTGTCTTGGCTTAATGAGGTGAGTTTATGAAGAACCAGCCAGAAAAAGAAGTTGATAAAATGAGAGGGAATGGCAAAGAGAAAGGGAGGGAAGGAGGAAGGGCTGGGGCCGGAGCTCTTCCTGTTCCTCCCAGCAGCTTGTGGTTGGTGCTGAGATGCTTCATGTGGGAATGGGGGCAGTTGCAGCACCCAGGGGAATTTTTTTAGTGTTTTCCAGGGAAATAATGCTGCCTTGTCAGGTGGCCAGGGACATATCCCGAGTGGGCGACCCAGGCAGCAGCAGGAGTGGGGCACAGCTCAGCTCCAGCCTGGCACAGTAGGGTGGGTGTGGTGCTGCCATCAGGAAAGTTGTGTCAGGCCAGGCAAAGTTGGCTTCTCCCTGTTTTGTCACCGAGGTGCTTTCAAAGGCCCCGTGGTCACCCCTGGGAGGAAAGGTCAATCTTACAAATAGCTGTAAAGAGAAGGGAAAATATCCCTCTTTTGGGCAGAGCCCTGTAGGGAGAGCTGCTCTAGACGGGCTCCCCAGTCCTACAAGTTGTTTACCTCTTAATTCCTCTCTCTTACTGTTTTCTGTGGCATCTATTCCCTTAAACTGTCCTCCATGGGAATTGTAGCTCCTCTTTGCACTCTGGGGCCTCTCGCCTGTGGATTGCCCTCTTAATGGGAAGGTTATAACAAGTTCATCTGAGAACACTTCTCCATTTTATGGAGAATCCTCGGACCCAGGTGCTGGAGGTGCTGCTTTATGGTCTGAAGGAGCTGAGATGGATTGTGTTTGACCAGAAATCCTTTGGCTGCATCTCTTTGGATGCCCAGGGCCATTCCTTGACCCCTATCCATACTCCTCCTCTACAGCAGGCTGGCTCCAGGCTGTTGGAAGTGGCTTTGCCATCTCCCAGGATGGGATGAGGTGTTGCTCCAAATGCTGATGGTTTGCCTGGTTCAAAGCCCTGGCAGGGACTGCTGCAGCCATGAGATGCTGGAGTTGGTGAAGTTCCAGATGTCAGGAAGGTAAGTTTATCCTCCCAGGCTGCCTGAAGTCCCAGACTCACTGGAAGCTCCTTAGCTGCTGCCAAGGCTGATGTCTCTCCACCCTTCAAATCCAAGCAGTCCAGAGCACAGGACCATGCCTGGAATGCTCAGATCCAGTCCCTGGGATGTCCCAGGGCACGCTGGGCTCCCTGAGCTGGGGGTGAGGATTGATACCTGCACTGCTGAAATCACAACCCCCCCTGCCCCAGACTCATGAGAGCCTGGCAACGTGGTCCTGCAGCTGTCAGCATGATGAATTGCTGTTGTGTTTTATTTCCTGCTTTATCAAATACTAATTATGTGTATGATAATTCTGAGCATCATGGTTCCTTTTGGCTCATTTGTTTTTCACTCTCCAGAGCCAGAGCAGGGGGTATTTCCATCCCCCTCCACTCCCATTCTTGAAATTCTGCTTTAATTGCTTCTCTTTGGCTTTTGCTTAAGGTTTCCTGCTCGGAACAGGTCAGTGTATTGATCCTGCACTTTGATAAGGTCAGCAGAGATCAGGTGTGACATTTCCAGGAGATTTGCTCCTCCCCTAATGGGCTTAGTCATCAAAGAGTTTTCCAGGGGACAGGGCAGGGGGGAGACTGAATTTAAACCCTTACATATGTTTGTTTGGGCAGTCCTGGAAGGTGCTGAATAGCAGAATCACTGGACAGACTAAAGGATGTGATGTCCAGGTGATGAACTCTGCGTGTGGTGCCCACCATTGTCACTCAGTGTCACAGAACCTCCCTGGGACTGGGCGAGGTGGCACCAGTTGATCCCAAAGGGCACAGAACGAGGTGACCCCCACTCCTGGCACGTCTCCAAACCCTGGGTTCCAGCCAAGCCAATCTCTGACCATTCAGAGGAAGGTGAGGAGATAACAAAAAGAAACAGCAAGCAACATCTGCCTGGCCAAAGGAGCCCGGAGGAGGAAAATAAATCAATGAATTCCTTCCTGATGTCTGCAGGCATCCAGCTGAAGTTTTGGGGAGTGAGACTGGACTACAGCAAATGGTTTAATGAGGAGTGCAAGGCCGAGCAGCAGATTACACGGAATTTCCTGTTCTTTCATGGCTGAGGGGAGAAGGAAGGGAGCCCTTGGCCATCCAGCCCTGCTGCCCCGCTCCTGTCTCCCAGGAGCTGGATTGAAGCCTGCCTGTTCAGAAGTTATCTCCTGCAGGACTAGCAGTGGCCAAGGAGGAGGATCCACACCCTCCAGTATCCAGTTTCCCTCCCTGATGGGAAATTGCCCTGTATTTTGGAATTTATCTGACCTGAGCTTCCAGGCATTGAATCTCACCATGTCGTTGTTGAAATCCTGGGAAGTCCCTGCAAGCCAGGATATTTCCATGTTGATGTCTAGACATCTTGGAATCTCTTAAGCAACTCCTTGGCAAACTGAGCCAGCTGAGCTGAGTTAGGAGGCTTTTCCAGCTCTCAGCTGTGTATATGGGATCCTTTGGAATGCTCTCCGAGGTCTCCCCTCCCTGTGTGGACACCCCACATCTCATGGAAAAGCTCTGAAAACGCAGAGCTGTGCTATGCTTGGCACAAGGGCTCTCAGAGCCTCTAAAACATTGCAGGGGCTTGCTTTTTTCACAAAAAGTCATGCCAATGGGGGTGAAAAAAGGGGAAAAAGGAGCATATGCAAATGACCAGTGAAAGCCTTGTTCCTGTCCCTGCTTGGATGGATATTCACTTATTCCATGGACAGCATCTTTAGTCCTCGCTGGTGCTTTCTGAGGTAATCTCTCACATTGTAAGTAGCTGTAATTTGCATTCTTGGTTCCCAGAGGTGCTATCTTGCTTTGGGTTGCATCAGACCACATTTTTCCACAGTGAGGTACCTCGGCAGTGGAGATGGGGGTGAGCAGCTCGTGGTCCAGGGACTGTGTCTGGCTGAGCAAAACACCCTGTGTGCTGTCACCCTTTCCAACCACGTGTGAATGTTTATCCTCCTGAATCCCTGCTTGGCCACACGGATCAAGGGGCCCTCGATTGGGGCAGACCCTGTTGACACTTGGTAGGAAAAGGTGAGAAAAATGTATTTAGTGGCTGTGCAAGGGACCATGGATCTTGCCCCTTGTATGTGGGCTCATTTAACCTTCACTGTGACCTGCCCTGTTCTCATTGTTACTTACTTGTGACCTCCCTTTCTGCTGTCTATAAATGTTCCCAGCAAAGGGAATCACTCCAGCAAATGGTGGATAAAATGCTGAGTGATATGGACAGAGCGCAGAGCATTGGAATTGATCTAAACTCCCTGGATGTCCCTGTTGATCCTGAGGCAAAAGCTTTTTGTGGATGTTTTCAGGCTGAGAAGTGAGACCATAAAGTTTTCGGGGTGTCCCAGGTAATGGCAGAGTGATTCAATCAGGCTCTCTTATCAGATTCTCTTTGTCTCACTTATCTTTCCCTTCCCTGCTCCATCTCTTCTCTAAAAGGTTGGATTGGCATTGCTCAGGTGGGCAGCTGCTGCCTTTAGCAGAGTAAGCAGATACCAGTCTGTGATGTAATTTAAAAATTCAGCTGTTTAATGAAGCCTCCAGATCCTTCCCTGTCCAGCCCTGCACCCCAGGATGGTTCATATGTGTCTCTTGCCTGTTCTGTCCACACAGGATTCTTCTCCATGGAGAATTTCCGAAGTGTCAGCCTCTGGAATGCTCCTGGCTCTGCTCTTGGAGGCACCAGGGAGACATCTGCCAAGCCGAGCCCGGTAGAGAGAGGCTGAGGGTAAGTCACTCATTAAAGTCACTTTAACTGGCTTTTTCTCACCTGAGTCTGAATAACCCTGGGGAACAGAAGAGCTTTGTGATGTTCTGAGGTCCCATCCCTCGCGCTGCAGACCCTGAGTAACCCAGAGAAGGTAGAGAAATGTGAGAGAGTGGAATCGAGCAGAAGGTCCCCTGGAACCAGGGGTGTCACCTGGCCATGCAGATGGGCTGTGCCACACTCAGGGTACTGCTTTGCAAGCACTGTTTCCAGGCAAGAAACCATAGCTCCAGTCACGTTTAAATGAGTTCAGAGAGTGGGAATGAATTCCTTAGGCCTTGGAGTGGATGGAGCAGGACAGTGGGGTCCTCAGAAGTGGGTTTGAGATGTGTGGCTGTTTCTGTTTCTGTCTGGGGTATTGTGAGTTAGGCACTCACAGGGCTCCTGGTGTTCAGAGGCTGAGGCACCTGGGTATCACCACCTTAGAATGCTGTGGGGGCTATGAGGGCATCCTGAGTCCCCTCCAGGACCCTCCCTGTGCTCCTGGATGTGTGACATGGCACGAGCTGATGGGAGGTGGAGCCCTAGTGAGCAAAGTGCAGGATGGGGTCTGGAAAGCTTTGGGAAGCTGGTTTGCCACCTGTGTGCTGGGGCTTGGTGTTGGTGGAGCTGCTGACATCCCCCTGCCAAAAAGCATCGACAGGCAGCTGAGATCTGCCTCTTTTCCCTTCCTTTTCTCCCACCTTACTGCTCCTGTTAAGTTCCTTCACTGCACTCACTCTAATGGTCCCTGCCTGGGTTTATGTCCTTCCAGCTCTTCCCTTTAAACACTTAGTCATCACTTAGCTAAACTATATATACAAATATAGCTCTTTTGATCTTCCTACGTAAATCAATACCCCCTGCCCTTTCATCTTTGTAGGGGCTTTCTCTGAGCTCTCTCCAATTTAATACCTGTCTTTAAAAGGGAGTTGTCTTTTCAGCCTGATTCTCCACAATATTCAAATTTCCTGGAGCCCCCACACCTGCAGGAAATTGTGGTGGCTCTTTGTCACCTCCACTGCCTTCAAGTGGTGAAAGTGCTTTGTATAGAGCATCTCTTGTCCCCTTGGATTGCTGTGGCTCTTCCAGAGGCATCCTCAGCCTGTCCTGGAAGGGAAGCAGCCCAACCTCGTGTTCCCAAGGAACTGGGAAAACCACAAGCCACTCTCAACACTCTGTGCCATTCTGGGCTGAAGGACAGTTGTCCTGCTTGGGTTATGGAAAGGAATTCCTGCAATAATTTATGTCTGTAGAGATGAACCCAACGTTGTCTCCAACAATCCAGCAAATGCCAGGGAAGCTGTGGCTGCCCCATCCCTGGAAGTGCCCAAGGCCAGATTGGAGCAATCTGGGATAGTGGGGGGTGTCCCTGCCCATGGCAGGGGATGGGGCTGAGTGGGCTTTAAGGTCCCTCCAACCCCAACCATTCTGGCATTCAGTGAAATATGGGACACAGGGACAAGCAAGCCTAGGATGAAGGAAGGGAAATGAGCTGCCAGTAGCAGAGTTCGGGTGGAGAACTGGGCATCCCTTCCCGAGCTAACCCTGCCTGGCTGCTCCTGGGGCTCCGATGGAAGCCTTCAGCCAGGCTCAGGGGAAGCCAGACCTGGGACACCGTCTGAGGCACACGTGGGGCAGAGGCATTGTCATTCCTGCGACACGGATGGATTTGCTCCCGTCAGCGGCCTGGCTGGAGCTGTGGGAGCAGGGGAGTGCCCTGCTGAGGTGCAGTGGGAGGCAATCCCGGGCCTTGATTTAGTGCAGGTGTCACACCCCGAGCCCGGCTCACACTTCATCCCAAGTGTGCAGCCTGTTCGTTATGTTACACTTGGTAAATAAAACTGTCAGGGAAATGGGCTTGAGCATGTGACCGTGGCTTTAGGGCAGGAATTAAGTCTCTCTGGAGGATTTAAAGAGGCCATTGTGCAATTCCTTCCCCTCTCCTTCCCCTGGCTGTTACCTCCAGTTACCCTGGGACCATTCCACCTCTGGACTGGGAACGCTGGGAAAGTCATTAAAAGCCATTACAGTAAAAAGTCTTCCTCTCTCCCCCCTTCCAAATGAAAGGTTTATAACAGCAATAAACCCTTTATTTTAGCATCTCGTTATGGGTCAGATAAAAGCTGGTCAGGAGCATGAGACAGAAAATCTCAGCACTCTGCTCATCCCCTCTGGATACATGTGGTAGTGCTGCCATGGGCCATATAGCTTAATTAGCCACTATTCTCCACTGTTCCTTAGAAAAAACACTTTGCAAAGCCTAGGCAGACTGTCCGTGTCATATTTCCTGTGTTCTTAGAGGTGTTAATGAATTCATTAATCACTTAATGGCAAGGAGGGTCTTTAGGGACCAGCATCGCAATTTACTGCTCCCAGGAGGAAGAGGCTCTGTCACTGATCTAAAGTTTCAGCTCCACTAATTTGTGCCAGCGGAGCTGCTGAGCTCCTTCCTGCAGTCCTTGGAGTACACAGGGACCTCCCAGTGGGAGCATGGAGCGACAGGGGCGTGAATTTGCTGGATGAGGCCTTGTGCTGAATGATGTCCTGGCTCTGAAATATCCAGAGGCTGAACAGGGCAGACAAAACCTCTCCCCACCCTCCTGCTTGTGTTCCTTGCTTTTTTCTCTTTTTCCACTGGGACAGGCTTCCTGAAAAACCACTGGTCCTCTGTGCAGTAGGCTTGGAAGTGCATCCCGAGCCTCAGAGGCTTCTTGCTGACTTATGGGAAATCTAAACTCTGGCAGCGTGGCTGTGTAATGCGGCCTGGGACTGCAGGCTCTGCCGTGAAACGAGTCTGTGAATCTTTTCTAATTGAAGAGCGTCAGGGGGATGTATTTTGACTGAAACTGTCAGTTCAGATGTGAATTTGAATGTTTGCATTTCTGTGCCACAGAAAATGTTGATTATTTCAGTCTCTCGCCCTCATTGCGGGAGAGCAGCGGATGCCAAAGTTCCCAACAAAATGGTTCTTTTGGCTTGTTTCTGATCACACGGAAGCGCAGGGAGGGGAGGAGGTGAACAGAGCCCTCCTCTCTGCTAATTCCCTTCCACCAGCCTGTCATCACTTTGCAATTGCACCTTTTTAAAGGATTTTTTTTCTCCTTGCTTTTCTGTTCTCCCGTTTAACTTCTGCTCTGATTTCTCTTTCCATCTTTCCTCTCAGTCTGTTGCTTTCCCCGCTTGAGGGCCAAGGGAAGCAGAGGGAGTGAGTAAGACAAGGGGTAGCAGGGCCGTGCTGCCCACCCCTGATATCCTCCTGGGATTCATTCCCCCCAGTGCCCAACAGCCGTTGTGAGGATGTGTGAGATGACAGGAGGGAGAGAAGCCACTGGTTGGCCGGGAGAGGAGAAAGGAGGGAGAGAACTAGGAATACAAACCCACTTCATCAGAGCAAACACAAAGGGAGGCAATTTCAATAAATGCCAGATGGTCAAAATGAACCAGAGACATGGAGAGCCCTCCATGTCCAACTGTTTGCTTTGGCAGGAAGCCTTCGACTTTCAAATGAGAGTCTCCCGGGCGCCCTCTTCTTCTCCCTGGCTTTCCTCATCCCCTTTCCTCATCCTGTGGACCCCTCTTCCTACTCCATCCTCCTTCTCCTCCCTTTGATCTCTATCCTGGCCTCTCATCTCCTGCTGCTGCCCCTGGCTCAGGTTGCCCCTCAAATGCTGAAGTGCTGAAGAGCGAAGTTGTTCCCTGTGTCCGTGGGGATCCAGCCTTCTCCCAGCACCCTGAGCTGGCCTGTGGAATGTGGGAGCTGGATGCACGGCCAGGCAGAGGCTGTGCATCCTGCTGGGATGTTGGGATGGCACCTGCACAGGGTGGTGGGAAGATCACACCCAACACAACCCCACAGGAACATTGGGGCATCCAAGTTCTGGGGTTGCCCTTCCCATGAAGGAACGTTGGACTTGGAGATCTCCGGGACCTTTTCCCAAGGACTTAAGGATTCTATGAGCACAACCTTCTTCCTCCCCTCCTTGGGAGCCTGGGTCAGCCTGTGTTGTTTTATTTTGGCCAGAATTCCAGCAGGATCTTTGCAAGCAGTGGACGTGGAGGGAGGGACCCAGCGTGGTTCAACTTGAGAATCTCCGCCCGAGATGTTGCTCCAGACAATGGAACCAGGAGGGCCCTGGAACACCACAGGACGAGAGATATGGCTGCTGAGGGGCTCTTTTGTGCCCGCTCTGCATTCCAAATATTTATTATTCCAAATTGCCTTCTGCACATTTTGCAATAATTGTGAGGAGTGTTTGCCTTGTTATCTCCACAGCTCCTAACAGGAATGCCATCATTATTCCAGCCATTAGCAGAATGGATGCTGTTGTCTGGAGCTGCTGGTGCTGGGGCTGCTTCTGGGAGGAGGCCCGTGCTCTCCAATCTCCCACACTCCAACTTTCCTACAGCAGATATTGTTGGGACACGGGGGTTGAACCTACAGGGGAAAAGCGGGAATGGAGATTACAGGGAGAAGAATTGTTTGAGGGAGTGCTGGAGGATGTCAGGATTAGCTGTGCTGAGCTCAGGGATGCTGCTCATGGAATACCAGTAGAAATGAGTGGAAAAATGTGGGAAACCCCCACGTTTGGTGTGTCTTAGGTCTCTTCCTGGCAGCACAGACTGAGATCTCTCCCTGAAATCCACCTGGCTTGGACTTGAAAGATGCTTTTGCTCTGATGATGGGGATCCATGGATGAAGGAGAAAGGCTGGAATTAAGCTGAGGAGCCCTCAGATCCTGCGAGTCCAGCGATGTGCCCAGGTGGCAGAAATTCTGGATCCACTGGGTCTCTCGCATTCCCTGCACGCTGGTGCCCATCTCAGCAGCAGTTGGAAGTACCAGCAGAAATTCTGGAATCACCGGCTCTCTCCTGATAAACAAACAAACAAAAAAAGATGGATGGGCAGGTTATATTTTTCCATAAGAGTATTTTTTTACGTGGCCTCCCTCCCAATATTTGGTAACCCTGAAACCTTTAGAAATTCATTTAGATTTCCCTCATTTCAGGGGTGGGGTGTGGGAAGGAGGTTGTACTCCCCAAAAAATCCTGCTTTGCCTTGATGCCCTCTGCTCACCTTTCCTTTAAGGCAAATGTTTCAAATCCCACATCCCTTTTTCTGGAAATCTTCCCAAACTCCTTGCAGACTTGGTGACCAAATGAAGCATTTTGTTTAAGTGGAGTAATAGGTTTCATTCACACCCAAATAATTGGGTTTTTTTCATTTTAGTGAAAAGGAAATAAGAGAAAAGTATTTCTTAATTTTCCTATTTTCCTTCAGTTTTTGGAATCTTGGGGAAACCAACTGTTAAATGTCCAGCACACTAGGAGACTCCAGAGGGAAGGACTTATTGTCTTGGAATATAAAAGAATATAAAAGAATATACACAAACCAGAAACAAGGTTTGTTTGGGATTTTTCCCCCCAAAATATTGGGGTTTTTCACCACAGTGCAAAAATTGCCACATTTTTTCAAGGTTTGGCTTCTCAGTGTTTAAAAAACCAATTTTTGCAGGACAACCACGTCCTCAGTACTTCCTAACTACAGATTCACATTGGTTGTCCTTGTTTTTTATAGGAAGCTAGGGAAAAATTATTTATGGGCATATTTTCCTCCTTTCTAAATGCAAATTATTAATTCAAGTGAAGAAGTATAATTGTTTCCTGATATTAGGTATTTTTAGGTGTGCTCACATCTGAATGCTAGCAAGGAGGCCTTTTTCCATTACCTTTTGGAGAGAAAAACAAATTTCAATGGGATTGTATTTGTTGAATACTGATTAAAGTAACTGAACAGAATTTAAAGTTTCCATGGGAAATAAGGTATCAAATGTGACTTGGTGAGTTAAAGTATTTCCTGTGTCTTGGAAGACTCTCATGAGATGAAATCGTAGCTGTGATAAAGGACGGTTTGTAATGCAGATGATAAAATAATGCTCTTTATAATGAAAAAGGAATGTCTTGTGTTCTTCCAAACTTGAAATAGAGCAGGAGCAGTAACAGACACACATAATGAATGACCCAAATGTTCTCCACACCAAGTCAGCTGTGTGTGGATCAGTTACCCCAGCACAGGATATTTAGAAGTTATTAAGGGTTGTCTTTGAATTTTCAGCAGAGTTGAAAGAAAAAGTGATTTCTGTGGAAGTCACTTTGTCCCTGGAGCTGATGCTACAGTGACAAAATTAGGATGGTTTGGGTGAGGCCAGATGTACAAATTCTCAAGGCAGCCCTTCAAGTTTTTCGTGTTGGTGACACTGTTCTTTGGGAGCTGTGGTTCCCAGGAAACCTGTCCTGCCCTGTCCCACCTTCCTGTGGGTGTGACCTAACGTGGTTCCAGCAGCTGGATTTCTGCTCCCTGTGTGCCATGAACTCCCACAACCCCATCCCACAGCCACCACGGACATCAGGGATCTTCTGGTGGCCGAAACTCTCATTAAGGTGGTGACAATGATGGGAGGTGGGGAAAAGGGGGAAGCTGTGGGTAATACCTGCAGTGGATCCATAGGAAGGAGGATTGGCTGGAGTGAAGGCAGCAATCTGCAGTGCTCTAGTGATGCATTTCAGTCTTCAGAAAGCCCTAATTGATCTTTGATGCAGTAAGTCCGGCTCTTGAATTCAATAAATCCACCTATAGATTATCAGATTTACCCTGGACTGGGGTGGAGTGACCTTGGCTGGACGACAGGCGGCTCCCAAAGCCACTCTATCCCTCCTCAGCTGGACACTGGAGAGAAAACATAACAAAAGGCTTGTGGGTTGAGACAAGGATAGGGAGAGATCACTCACCAGTTGCAATCATGGGCAAACAAGCTGGGGAAATTAATTAAATTTATTACCCATCAAATCAACCCCAAGTGCTTGAAGGGAGACAAAACCAGTGGGGTTTTTTTAGCAGCATTTGTCTGTCCTTGGTCCCATGCTCCAGGAACCTCTGAGCAGACCCTCTGAAGGAGGTTGGACTTGGTGACTTCAGTGTCCTGTGCCAACCCAGGACAGAGACACTGCTCAGGAATGATGCTTAATTCAACAAGAGAGAGAGGGCAGGAGGAGGAGACGGATTCAAAGTGGGGCTGAGTAGCTGGGAGTTGCTGCTGCTCTTGTTTATGCTGAGCCTCTCCATGGGGGATGTTCTTCAGTTTGTCTCAGCATGATGAGAGGCCTTTAAGTGAGAGGCTGTGGTTTACAGAGTCAACAGATTTAAGCAGGCTACGAATATTAATTATTAATTACTCCTGGAGAGTGCCATACATTAGATTGGTGAAGTAGTTAACAGCTCTGCCTCCTCCTCCCCGCAGACACGCTCTCGCTGTCAGATTCCTCCCCCCGACCAAGACCCCAGTGCTAGAATTAGGCCAGAAACTATTTTCCAGTCGAGTGGCTTTTAATGGGCTCTCCAGACGTGTTCTTTGCATCCTGTGAGTGACTGGATCTGTGGAGAGCAGAGTCAGTGGGATGGATTCATTCTTTAAGAAGTATTAGGGGTTTAACTAAGGGGGGCTTGGTGCTGCTGGAGGTTGTGCCTGTTCTCCAGGAGCATCCACTAATTACCCACAACACGGGGCCAGGGCCTGCTCTGGAGGAGCCCATTTGCAGGACTCCTGAGGGAAGCTGTTTTTCCGATGAAAGGCACAGTGCTGGTCATTTTTGGGTCATCTCTTGTAGAGAAAGTATTTTAGCAGGGGCTCAGAGTGTTGCTGGGAGTCCCTGGGTCACCTCAGCTGTGGCAGAATAAATGAAGCAGTGCTCGGTGATGGACAGGAAGGTTTGGAGATGCTGCCACATCTCAGCTCTCTGCAGGTGTTAAGAAGGTGTTTGAATGTCTCCTACAGCTTTTAAAGTCATTCAAGTGCTGCTTCCTTCCAGGGATGTGGCACAGCAGCACAGCCTCCCTCAGGGACACCTTCTTGTGGTCTGAAGTTTCATCCATGTGAAGGGACTTGCTGTGGGAGAGGAGTGCTGTGAGGGAAGGACTTTGGGATGACATTGGGAAGTCTTCTGCTGAGCTAAGCACTTAAAGTATATGGCTGAGGCTGGGCTGGTGCTGCCTTACAGCAGCAGATGGAGAAGACACCCCAAAATTACAAGGAAGCCAGCAGAAAGTGTTGAGTCTTCCCTGGTGGCCTCATGATAGCTGTGTGAGGAGCTCAGGCCTGCTTCCCAATTCCCTCTTCCTTGCTTCCCCCACGGCCATGGAGCTGGAGGCTGTGCTAAACTCTGCTTGTGAGAGCCAACGAAAGGATGAGCCACAAGCCTCCAACTCTTGAACGTCCTGGGACAGAAATTCGGGATAAAGCACAGTCCTCATTCCAGGAACCGCTCAGACAGCAACAAAAAGGGCAGTGGAGAAGAGGCTCGGGATCTCCTTCTGCCAGAGGAAGGGATGTTGTGTCTGTTAGGAGCTGCCTTGTTTCCAAACACCTCGCGCGCTTTGTTAATGTGCTGTATTAAACAGCCGGCAGAATTTAATTCCTCTGGGAAAAACCCCCAAACAGAACAGCCTCCCCACCCCCAGAGTGCAGCCATGCTGTAAGTGGGCTGTGGCAGAGCTGAACGTCTCCCGAGCTGGGAAGGGGGGTCCTTTGGGGTTCTGACGTGGCGCAGTCCTCTGTCGAGGCAGACAGTTTGGCAGGGGAAGTCACAGCTGGGTGATTCCAGCTCCCCCAAGCCGGGGCTTTTAGAGGGAAAATGCTGACAGATCCACAGGAACAGCGAGCAGGACTCTCATAATTTATTTTTAATGCCGTGCTGTCTTTAACTGTGCAATTTCCTCCAGGGTGTTTGCTTTGAGATTGCGGGATAATTACATCGCAGGAGCCGGGCTAATTACAGCTAACAGCCTGAAAAAGTGAAGGCCCCCACTTCCCACCCCCCACCCAGGTTTTTCCACCATCATTCCTTGCCACTGCCGGCGAGGAAGTGGCTGTGCACGGCGCTGGGATGTTCCCTTCCCGTCGTCGCCCCGCGGGGGTGACGCCCCATTGATTTGGGATGGGTGGGGCCGCGGCAGCCCCTGCCGGGACCGCGATGGACAACTCGATAGTGGGGAGGTCACCGGTGGAGCAGGAGGGACGAGCAGGCAGGGGAAGCTTGCGCCGTGGTCAGTGTGCCAGTGCCCTCTGTTGGGACCAGCCCGCTCAGCCAGGAGCTCGTTGCTCTCATGGAGAAGGGTGGAAGTGGAAAAAATCCTGAAGTTTCCAAGTCTCGCCAAACCGGACCTAAACCCAGAATTGTGCAAGGCATGCAGTTATCTACATGTGCGTTTTCTCCTCCCAGTTTTCATCCATTCCCATTATCACCTTCAATTACTCAATGACCTGCCAGGCATGATGGGAGTGTTGGCATTCCCCTGGGCTGGGATTGAGGTCGGGATCCTTCGGCCAAGCTTTCCACTGCCTTCCCATTAAAAGATCCTTCCCCCTCTGCCCCCATCCTGTTTATTCTGCATTTACCAGAGGCATTTGGTGGGGTATAATTGTGGTGAACTATTGCTTTTATGGCTTTTACAGGGTAGTTAATGCTTTTATTTTAGTCCAAATGGTGGAAAAAAAGGTCCCCAAAGCTCCAACCCAAACCTGACAAACGTGTGGGCTTGAGATAAGAGCAGCGTCTGCTCCATGATGTCCTTGTTTCTGTCTCTATCAGCTGGGCTAATAAAAGCTCCTGATGTTTCCTCCAGGCCTTCCTGCTGTAATTTATGGATTCAGTCCGGGCGCAGGAGCCCACTGGGCTGTCAGAGACACGGACGGGTGGGAGAGATGCTGATTTTAATTGAGGCAGCTCAGCCAGAGCTCCCAAGGCAATAGAGATGTGCTGTCCCCAGGGGTGCCAGGCTGTGCTCCAGCTCCTCAGGGTGCTTCTGCAGGGCTTGGCTCTCCCTGCTGAGCCGAGCTGCCCAGTCCATGCTACCTCAGAAATGATTCTGAAACCTGATAAGGCTCATCCTGCCTTGACCATCTCCTCGCTGGATCACACCGTGCTTGCCAGTTCCATAGGGAATGACAGCAAAGAGCTCTGGAGCACTGCAGACCCCCCTGCCACCCCCAGCAGCCTCGGATGCTGCTCCCTCAGAGATGCTGCTCCCTCCCTGTGTTTTCACATGATCTGGCCCCTAATTCTGGCAGTCTTGAAAAATAATTCATTTTCTCTTCTGGGATTCCCAATCACGGATTAATTTAATGATTTCTTTTTCTTTCCCAGTGTTTGTTTTTAATGATTAAGGTGATAGTTATAAATTGTTAACAAGTTCTGGTAGAAATGTGATCCCTGGGAACTTCTTTTACGCTGAATAAAGTAACGGTGAGATTGATTTAGCAAAGCTGGTTGAGTTGCTGTGTCTTCAAAGATTATCTTGCTTCTGCATGAAAGGCCAGATTTTTGAGCAGTATTTAGGCCCAACTGAAGTCAGGTGCTTAAGCACCTTCAAAATAAGAGAAGCCTCTGTCTGTAGGGAGTGATAATATTGTGTGTTAAATCAGCCAGTGTATTAGAACTTACTTTTTTTGGCTGGGTGATTTTTTCAGGTGAATCCTTTCCTCTGGCAAACCGCTGAGCTGGCACAGAGGGATTATTTGATGCAAAAAGCCCTTTCTCTGCTGGGAACAGCCCATTTCCCTGGAGGCCACTGGGGCTGGCGAGGGTTGGTGATGGTGACATCTCCATGGGGTGCTTGGTCTGAGGCTCTGTGGATCTGCACAGAGGCAGAACTTGTGGGGTTGCCTTGGCTCATTTTCCTTCGCTCTCCCTCAGCTCAGTGTTTGCTGATCCCCAAAGCATTTACTCCTGGCAATTACTCTGATGAGGCAGGGCGTTATTTGAGAACTGTGAACGGAGCTTTCTGGGGAAATGTCTTCAAAGGATGATCTCCTTTCGACGGAGGTTGTAATTGTTTAATGATTTTCTGTATGGATTTCCGTGTGGGCTGCTGCAGGACAGGCAGGGCTGGTTTGTCAGCAGAGAACATCTGCTTGTGCTTCGCCCTCTCCTCCCCCTGGAAGGCTGGTCAGCTGCCTTCGGAGCGTTACTGCAGATTTTGGATTTATATTTCCCTTGGCTTTGCTGCTCTGTCTCACTCAAACCTCAAGCTTGTCACGGTTTTTTCCCAATTAAATCAGCTGTCTTTCTACACACCTTGGCTCTGGCATCCTGGGTCTGCAGCGGTGCTGCTTTAACAACCAAAACAGGGCTGGGGCAGGACCAGCAGGTCCTGCTCTCTTCTACTGCAGCCGATGAAACATCTCATCCCTTTCCTGAGCTGAAAAACCATTCCTGTTGCATTGCCTTTCCCCCTAATTCCTTGGACAGTGAGAAGCCTTATTCTAGTTTCTCACCTAAATTTATTAATGAGCGAGTTGTGACCTTTTGGTGATGTTGTCCTTTCACCTTGAACAGCACTTTCTCTTCCTTCATGTTAAACCTCCTGGTACATGGAAAGAGAACAATTTTATCACCTCTGCACCTTCATTTTCTTAGACTAACAAGTCAGGTTTTCCCAGCAGCTGCCTCTTGCAGAAAGGCCACCTTTCCTCTGATGAGCCTTGGAGGCAGTTCCAGGCTGAGCTTACCATCCTTGACCCCAATTTTGGATGACAAGGCTCCCATGCAGCCTCACCAGACTGGGTGAGACTGTTCACGAGGGGCTCCTTGTGCTGTGTTTGAGGAATGGGATTTTAAAAGGTTTGATCCCTTTCTCAGCGGAGTCGCAGTTGAAATTCCCATTGATTGCTGAGGTATGTGTCCTGGACTTAATAAATCTTGTTGCTCAGTGCCAGGAGTGGTGAACTCTTCTTGACAGAATAAATCCTGTGCCAAAGGCGTTGATGTGTCTGAGGGAGAGCTGAGGGCAGCAGGAGCTCAGGGGAGGAGGTGGAAGTGCGGCACCAGGGATGGGGCCCCTTCTCCTGCTCCCTTTGCTTTTCTCAAGGAATAAAGAGCATATCAAAATTGTTGTTCTTTTTAAAAAAGAAAGAGGAAGAGCAAGGTGAAATTGTCCCCATGGCTCCTTGGAGCAGAGCTTGTGTAAGGCTGAGAAGGACTCCAGAGGCCAATCCTGAGCAGGCTGAGGGAACTGGGACACAGCTGGCACTGTGCTCTGTGTTTGAGGTGTCTGAGTGGGACACAGGGAGTGGGTGATCCAGAGAAGCACAGGAGGATCCTGAGCAGCCTGATCAGTGGAAGGTGTCCCTGCTAGTGGCAGGGAGCTTGCACTAGATGGCCTTTAATGGTGTCTCCACCCCAAACCATTCCACGATTCTCTGCTCCCTCCCTCCAGCCATGGCACGCGGTGTTGGGAACTGCGCTCGTGTCCCGAGGCTGGCTGGAGATCAACCAGAGATCCTGCCCGCTGGAAACACAATCCTTCTGTTTCCTGATCAGCGCCCCATAACATAAAGCAGATGGAAAGGTCTGGTAGAGACCAGGAAATCTTTTGTGCGTGAGGTGGAGGTTCCCGAGGAGCCGGGAAAAGGGGATACCCCAGGGAGGGGCAGGGGAGCGCTGGCTCTGAGGGGAAGGGGCACTGCGCCTGCAAAGTATAACCCGGCTTTCTGGAGTGGTGCTGAGTTAGATACCGCCGGCAGCACATCCCACGCCGAGTGCGGGGCCGGCGGGATGCTGTGCCTGATCCTGCCTGGCGCTCCCCGTCTCCAGCTCGGCGCCGTGGAGGTCCCTTCTGCCGGAGCCGCCTCCCGCGGCGCCGAGCTGCGAGTTGCTAAACAAAGCCAGGGAAAATCAGGCGCAAGCTGTGCAATTTGCAGATGATCTGTGTACCTGCTAGCTCCTAACAGATGTTTTCCTTCGCGTGACCATTTGCGAGCTGCTTCCTTGTCACAGCCTGCAGTAGCTGGAGTGCTCGGGAGTGAGTGATATCTTACACCTGCACGGAGCAGCGCTCCTGCCTATAAAGCTGCTTTGCAGTTCCAGAAATCTCCCATTACGCGGAGTTTTACACCCGGTGCAAACAACGGCAAAATTAGGCTGTTTAGTATTTTTGACAGAGGCTTTAGGAAAAAAAAAGCACTGGGAGATAAGAACTGCAGGAACTGGATGGGATCTGTGGAACTCCTTATCCTCTCCAAGGAGCGGGTGCTGCAAAGGGAAGCGCAGCAGAAGGCAAACCTGCCTGTGTTAGATCTGCTCGTCATCTCCACGGGCTGGAGGTTGCCTGCAATATTAATATCACTTTCAGCAGAGATGTTGGTATTTAGCTGTTGTAACTCCGGCTATTCTTGTTATCCGCGTTCATTCCTGCTTCCTCTCCGAAATGTCACGAATTCTTGGCCGCGACAACTTCCCGTGGAAGTGAGCTCCAGGGTTTAATTATGCATTGTGCAAACCCCGGGTTTCCTCCCGCAGGGCTGTGCCGGGGTGGTGTCAGCAGCGCCTGCCTCAGTCATTGTGCGGGTGATTCTGAGCAGCGAAGCATCAGCGCAGCTTAACTGGAGCAGGCTTGGCTTTTCCAAGAGGTCTCTAATGGATAAAAGGACTGCAATTCCTCATCTCCCGGGCAGGTTGGCAGGTGTTTGGGAATGTGATATCCTCCTTTGAGTTACCCATAAGGGGAAGGGGGGTCTGTGTGAGAGAGGCTGTTGGTTTTTCCTGTCTCCTCCCAAGCTTTACCAGTGGGTCATCAGACAGGTGTTTGGAATAAATGTGCAGCAAAACCTAAAATGAGCCAGGAGAAGCCTTGTGCTGAAGAGAGGAATTTTGCAGGGATGTGGCACTCTCCAAAACAACCAAAATCTTTAGGAAGCTTGAGCATGCAGGGATAGAGGGATGGGTGCACCTCCGTGATGGGAGGAGGATTCTCTTCCCAGGAAAGCAGCGCTCGCCCTGCTGCAGCGTGGCCACAAACCCAGGAGTGCTTTGCTCATCCCCTCTGGAGACAGGCAATGCTAAACCCCAGGGCTGACTCTCGGGAATCTGCTGCTCTGTGTGTTCTGCACTGCATTCCCAGGTGGGTTTACCTGCAGGGATCAGAGGGAGCCTGGATTCCCTGGAGCGCACGGCAGTCTGTCAGGAACGGCTGCTCGCCATCTGCTGCGGGGCTGGGAGCAGGGAGCACGGCACCCTGGCACGTTTAGTTCAGGCACAGCATCCTCCAGGGTAGCTCCATCCAGAACAGCAGGATCAGGCCTCTTGCCTGACCAGAATACAAATTTCTTTGCTCCAACAGAGGAGAAGCCTCTGTCCGTGGTCCAGGTTTGCTGTGCTGCCCCAGAGCCTCCTGCCCAACACTGGGAACTTGGTTTGGTGGGGCAAAATGGGTGTGGGGAGTTGGATACCTCCTGGTACCCCCCAACTCATGGCTCCTCCTCCCTCACAGCGTGAACAGCTCTGCTCCCACAAGAAACTCCCGAAGATTTAGGGTGGCACCTGCCTTTTGGGGACGGTAGAGGTGAGAGATGTGGGGTTTGGGGTGAGGTTTAGTCCAGGGTGAGGAGCAGCTCTGACTGGAGGTGTGGGGACTGGCAGGAGCTGCAGGTACAGGGGGTCTTGCTTGAGGCATCCAGAGATAATAAACTTCCAAGGCAGAACAAAAAAGCAGAGGGAATGGATAGGCAAGGAGTGTCCCACATCACAGATTAAAGGCAAACGGGCATTTTTCCCATGTGTAGCTTCAAAAAGCTGGGATGAAATAAAAGCCAAAAAATTTCATCTGAGACATAGCTCCAAACATAGGGATTTTCCCAGTCAGCTCAGATCTCCTGTCCCTCTTACTGGAAGGGACCCAAAGAGCCAAGCACTATTTAACTTGGAAATCTGGGAAATCTGGCCCTGGTTTGCTGGCTCTGCCAGGGTGACCCCCTTTTGCTCTGTGTGCAGGGGGAAATATTTCTTCCTTTCCTTTGCTGGTTGTCAAATTCATGCCCAGCTAACGGACAAATCCATCTCTTTGGAGATCAATTACAGTGTCTGGCTGCGAAGCCTGGAAAACCAATTAACTCCCAAATATTTTTTTCCCCTGTTTTAAAGAAAAAAAAATGTGAGGGGAGCAAAAGAGGGAGACAAAGAGAGAGAAACACATTGAAGCAGAGGCATAAATCACCTCAAAAACATTCCAAACATTAAAATAAACAAGGACGAATTTCAACTTCATTTGTCTCTTTTTGAGATTCTGTCACTGATTTATTTTGCTGCTCTGTCTGAGGCTCGTTTTTGCCTCTGCTCATGTTTGGAGCAGAGCCCTGGAGCCGGATGCTCCTGTGGTGATTCCTGCCTGGAGCATCCTCCCTCCTGCAAGCCCGTGCTCCACTCACCCGAGGTTTTAGGGGTTGAACTGTTCTCATCCTGCAGGACATTTGGGAATGGATTGAAATGGATGCACAGCTCTGCCTGGGCGGGTGGTTTGGGAGAGGAACGTGACCCGTCAGACTTCCCAGGAGGAAATAACTCTGCTTCCCAACCACGGACTTCTGGCTTTCTGCAGCCACCCAGAACCGGCTGCTCACATTGAAGCTCTCTGTCTAAACCTCATGTTCTTGATTTTTCAGGGCACTTCCTCTGTTTGACCAAATCTGCCATGTCCTCAGGCCTCCCAAAGGCTCAAAGGAGACTCCTCTTCCCAAGGCAGTGGAGTGGTGTCTGTGTGGAAGCACACTGGAGTCCTGGAAGGTGAGCAGCTGTGCCTCAGGCTGGTGGTCTCACAGAAGTACTAAAAAAGGGCTGGGAAAGGGAAAGAAGTAAAGACCGACTTATTTGTGATGTTTCAGGTTTTGGGAATTGGCCAACCAAGGGCCTGGTAAGCCCCCAGTGGCACAGCTCCTACCAAATCCAGGGGGTAGTGGAGTGAGAAGAGGAACTTTTGCCTGAATAAAGGGATTTTCTCTC
The DNA here is from genome assembly GCA_013400975.1 of Atrichornis clamosus. Classification (NCBI taxonomy): domain Eukaryota; kingdom Metazoa; phylum Chordata; class Aves; order Passeriformes; family Menuridae; genus Atrichornis; species Atrichornis clamosus. The sequence goes on along the minus strand of WBMZ01004501.1, from coordinate 72,267 downwards.
AAATGCCCTTTATTTGGCATTTTGGGGTGGGAATGCAGGCACCTGTCCGCAGTGGTGCTTGGTACCACTGACAGGTACTGAGTATCTGCACAAGACTGCAGCTGTGATGGAGCATCCCTGAGGGTCCAGTGCCCACCTGGAGTGGCAGCAAGCTGGGGGAATACCCTGGGATTCCTGGTCTCTGGGGCTGGAGAACCCCCCTCTCACTCATGCAACAGGGATTTGAACCTGGAGCATCTGTGCTGCTGCCTGTCCCCCTCCTCCAAGAAGCTTTAGATTTCATTCCAAAGGGGAATGAAAAATCCTTGGGGGTTGGTGTGAAGAGGAACTGTCAGCCTTCCTCCAGCTCTATCAGAAACTCTTCAAGAGGCCGTTACCAAATATCCCTTGGGATAACTCAACTCCAAGTCCCAGTTCAGCAGCTGCTCGTTTGGAGATGTCCTTGTCACCCAGTGCGAGTGGCTGATCTTCACCGGGACCCTGCTGCCCTCCCAGACCCCGTGATTGCTGCGGGCAATCAGGAGCTCCACATTAGCGCCTGATTGCGCAGAGCACTCCCGACAAAACCTTTTGTGCGAAGTTTGGGAAAGTTGTGAGCTCGGAGCGCTGCTCTCAGGGAGCTACACAGATCCCACTGCATCCCGTGTGCTGGGGACTTCAGCTGAGGGCTGGTTTGCAGGGCTGCTGTGCAGATCTGTGCCTCCAGTCTGGCTCTGGAAACAAAATCCTGTCGGAATTGTCAAGGAAACCTGGTGATAGCACAGAGTTGTCCAACAGCCTCCAGGCAGCCTGGAGCAAAAGCTCTGACAAGTGCAAATAGTAATCCAAATGGATTTTTTTTTTCCCTCTCCAGCCCAACGCTGTTGTGGAATAGGAGAATGGCATCGGGATAACGAAAAAAAAATCCCTGAAAACTGTCCTGCTGTGTCATCCTGCCCAGACCTTCCAGTGAGACAGCCTGGGAGGGAATTCATAGAATCCCAGAATGGTTTGGGTTGGAAGGGACCTTAAAGCCCATCCCATTCCACCTCCAGCCATGGGCAGGAACACCTTCCACTATCCCAGGGTGCTCCAAGTCCTGTCCAGCCTGGCCTTGGACGCTTCCAGGGATGGGGCAGCCACAGCTTCTCTGGGTAACCTGTGCCAGGGCCTCCCCACCCTCACAGGGGAGAATTTCTTCCTAATATCCAATTTAAACCTAATTCTTCCAGAGATTGCCCTGTCAGACCAGCATGTAATCCAAAATCTCCACTCAGTTCATTTCCAAAGCTGCCAGTGGACTGCAGTGATTGGTATCAGGAGAAATGCAACAGGACAGAGCAGGATACGGACAGTTCTTTTGCCAGAGATATTTCCCCAAGAAACCGTTGTTTTAGACAAAACCATTACTCAATGTATCAATCCCTAGTTACACCTCAAATCCCCATATCCCAAATCCATGGGATAGATTAGGTTGTTTAATTGGAAATGGGAAGCAGGCTGGAAATCACTGCTGTGCACATCGTGTAGAGGGTGGCCTTTTTTTTCTGTTCCATGGCTGAACTGGACTTCAAATGAATGAATAAAATCCATTCTGGGAGTTCCCACTGAGGAGTAGATTCCTTTGGAAAAAGGGGAAAAAACCCAAACCCCTCCCAAAATTTTATTCATCCCAGAGTGAAGCATTTTGATTGGGGGAACTCAGATAATTTTTTTACTCCTCAAAATAGGTCAGCTTTGAAATAGGAAACGTCACATTGGAACTGAAAGTTGAATAGAAGTGTTTAGAAAATGTGAGATTTTAAACACATATATTTGGAAGTTTAACGAGATTGTGAATGGAAAGAAAGCACCCAGGCTGTTTATAATTCAATTAGGCTTAGATTTAGGACTAGTTTTCGCTCTCTGTAAACTGCATCTCTTTTTCATTTAGAACAATCTCCTTCCTCCATCAAAGCCCCTTTTCCCAGCTATGGCTGGGAATATATGGCTGCAGCTGGAAATATACAGCTATAATAGAGCTGCAATGACTCCAGCTAGCCTGTGGCAGCTAACTGCTGTATTTTTCTTTCCCAAGGCTCTCCAGGCTTGTTCACAAGGGAATATTGACATTTGGGACCGAGGTCTGGAACACCAGAGTGTGAGCTGCTGGAGCTGTTATCGAGGAAATTTATTCCAGCAACTTTCCCCAGCAGGATTTCTCAAGGTTTTGCCTCTTTTTCCCCATTCCCCTGCAAATGTCCTATACAACATTTTCCTTTAATTACTAAAATAAATCTAACAAAGTACTCTCCTTCCTGGGTTTTTTGGGTACCTTTTAGTGTTCCTTCACCCTCTCTTTTCCCAGTACTGTAAGCAGTGAGTGAGTTCCTATTGTCACTCTGGGGCTTGGTTTCCAAACTGTTGATTGAGTAATAAAAAGAGACAATTACAAGTCATTGCCCAGGGATAATGTGCTGATAATTTTATGACTGGACAAACGGATGGAACAGCCCACAAATGGTGGTAAGCAGGAAATCTGGGATCTATTGCCAACAGAGCCATCCCAAAGGAGTGGAACCTCACTGCTGATCATCAAAGCTGCTGCAACAACTGTGAGCTATTAAAATGGCTGTGGGGATGGGTGGTGGGGTGGTCATTGTTTCTTTCACAGCAAACGTGGTAAATGGATTTTTGGAAGGTGTTTGGAAGTTTGTCCTGCTTGGAGTGAGTGTGAGGGACCACCAGGACTGCTCATGTTCAGGTCCACACAGCCAACAGCTGGAGGCTGGGGATTCCTGGAAACACAAAGATTAAAGGGTGTTAATGCTTTCAGGCAAACATGAATCATCCCAGAGATAACAGAGGGATTAAGTTTCTCCAGGCACTTGAGCAGTGCCCCAGCTTTGAAGCTGCTGCTGCAGGGTGACCATTGGCTTGCTCCCACCCATAGGATGACATTCCCCATCCCTGTCACCCCAAACCCTGTGGATTTCATTATTTCTATTTTTAAGCCTGTATCTGTAGCTGGTTTAGTTCCTATCCAGTGTATTATCCAGTTCCTCGGTGATGCTGTGGGTACAGCAGGAAGTAATTTCAAATTTGAAGTGTGCCCCTGGCCATTGAACACGGACAACTGCTGCCTTGGGAATGCTTCCATTCAATTGCCAAAGATTCAGGAGTCAGCAGCTCACCTGTCCAAAACCACGGCCCTCTCCAGGAGGAATTCCTGCTCCTTCCTGGGAGCAGATCATACCAGCACTATCCAGTTCCACTAAAATGGAGCTCAATGGATGGACTGGGGAGGGCCCTGGAGAGGCCTCACTCCCTGCCCATCTCCCACAAGGAGGGATGAGCTGCACCTCTTCCAAACCAGCTCCAGCTCTTGGAGTGGGCAGGAAGCCACTGGGAGCAGCTGTTTGCAGCTGCCAGGACCTCCTGTTTGTGTGGTAGTGATGCAGACAGGATCTCATAAAGCGGCTCCCATCCTCCTTTACTGCTGATTTAATGGTCGGAGGAAGAACTTGACTGTTTATTAAAACATTAGACAGTAAAGTTTAACAATAGACAATAAAGGGTTTTGGTTTTCCATCCTTCTGATTGTTAAAGCAACAACACGTTGGGCTGGAGAGAGAGCTGCTGCCAGCCTCTGAATGCAGAGTGCCAGTGGGGATGCGATGGGACAGGGTGGGCAGGATGGGCTGTGGGCAGGATGAAGAGGTTGGCACTGCTGCTTCCATGCATGGCAAATCCCGTGTTTGAAGCAGGGCAGGGCCTCATCCCTAAGGGGGCTGTGTCACAAGTCTGGCTGGACAGTGGCAGAGGGGCTGGAGCAGCACAGCGGGCTCCAAAGCCTCTGCTGGATTTGGGATTAACTCTGAATCTTGCCAGAGGTGTTTGCTTCCTCACCCCTCCCCTTCCTCCCCAGCAGAGGCATCCCTGCTAAGGTGGGAGCCAGGTTCTCCATCTTCTGCACGGCTCTGGAGGATGGACAATCTCTGCCAGCTCTTCCATCCCTGGAGCTGGGTGTAGAAACACCTTCAGGCATCCACAGGTGTAGCTGACACCTTGTTGTGGACTGTGGAAGTGGCTACTTAGGTTGGGAGGGAGGGGTTTGCAATTCCTGTGAGTTTTCTCCTGGTATCACCCTTCCAGCCTGGTTCCTGTGCTGAGCTGGCTGGCCTGGCTTCTCCTGGGGTCAGAGGAGAAAAACAGGATTTCCTAGGATCACTCATCCCGCCTAAGGAATGTTCAGGCAGTCTCCAGAGGGCCTGACCTCTCTGCACACATTCCAGTGGGGCTCCAGATGAATTTTTTTGGACAAGTGACACATTGGCAGGAAAAGGCACAGAGGCACATCTTGCTTCAGATCCTAAAAGGCTCAGTGTGTCCTTCAGCATCCAACTTCTTGGGCTCCCTTGGAGAATCCTGCAAGCTGAGCAGCTCTGCTGAGGGCTGCTGGATTCCTGGACCCTATGGAGTTGTTGGAGTCCTGGGCAAGCCCAAAGCAAGGTGCCTTCCAGCCCAAGTCTCAGTCCTGGCAAGGATTCCCATCCAGGTGTTCACACTGGAGGGTCAGGGATGTAGGAGAAGCCTCCCCCTTCCTCTCATGCTGTGATGGGATGTGAAATCCATGTCTACTTTCCCTAGGGAGCTTTACCAATGGACCAGACTCCAAATGTGAGGGCAGGGCAAGACTTTGTGCCTTTGCTGGGCTTGGAGGGGAAAGAGGGATGGAACACAGATGAGAACACACCCAGGTGAGAAGGACAGGGTCCGTAGTTGGTGGTCCTGGCACAAACCAGGATTTGTACAAGCTCAGAACACTTTGGGCACTGGAGCAAGGATCCCTTTGCACTGGAGGCAGGAATTACATGGGAAGCCCTCCAGGGATGTACGGCACAGCTTCCCACAAATGATGTGGGAAAAGGAACAGGGGGAAAAATAAAATTTTCTGGACATGGCACTGCTCAGGACAGGGTCAGCTAAAGGTGACTGCAAAGAAGCTTTGCAGCATAACGAGGGCTTGGGATGATGTAGAACCACGGAATATCCTGAGCTGGAAAGGACCCACAGGGATCTGCGAGTCCAGCGGATCCACTGCTGGCAACTGCACGTGGAGAAACCACAGGACCATACCCCTCTATGGTCCAAACGAGCTGTCACCCCTCTGGAAAGAGATTGGAGAGGCATGGCATGACATTCCTGGGAATGTCAGCAGTGACCTCCAAGGCCAGGACAATGTGAGGAGTTACAGAGGGGAAAAAGGAGCATAAAACATTCTGGAGCACCCAGTAGGTGCTGTGAGCCGTTCCGGTGTCTCAGGCATGAGGAAAGGTGGGAGAGGAAACCACCTGTGGTAGCAGCAGGACCTCAAGGGACAGAAGACCTGGATCTAAGAGGACCGAAGGAGCAAGAGAGGGAGAAAGTGGCTTGGAGGAGGTGGATGTGGGGCTGGATGGGTCTCTGCTCCGGCCAGGGCTGCTGCTGGATAGAGACTCCAACCACGAGTCCTGCTTTTGGCACTTTGGGCTTGTGGCAGCACCCAAACAGATCAGTGTGGGGACATCAGGGCACACTTGATCAGAGCCATGGTAGGACAGCAAGCCCCACGTTCCTCCCCGTCCTTGTCCTGGCCATTCCCAACCAGTCCCTCCTGCCAGGGGTCCTTCAAGCCAGGAATGTGCTGTTGGATACCACGCTGTCACCTGGACTGCACCAGGGGACAAATTCAGCCCTAGGAGACTTACATGGACTCAACCTGCCTGCTGAGCCTTGGAAAACCTCTGTGCATCTTAAGGATTAAATTCTGCCCCCAGTGAAAACAGCGGAGCATTTTCTCGCTGAGTTCAGTGGGCTGGAATCTAATTCCCAGTTTTCAAGGCTCTTTAAAATCAGCTGTGATCTATAACCAGTCTTCCCAGCCTCTAAATACCTCCACGAGATTGGCAGTGCTCCAGGAGGGCCATGGGCAGGATTACCTGCAAATCCATAGGTCGGGAGAGAAACTGGGGAGCCCGGCTGGGGCAGAGCGGAGCCACAGAGCTGGAATTGCCTCTGGCTGGGGCTGTGGCCTGCAGGAAAAGCTGGGAAGCAGGTGAAATCCTTTGCTTTTGGATGTCAGAAATGCTGCTGATGTATTGCTGTTTGTGCTCACCCCTTTGGAGCGTGTTTGTGGACATATATTTATGTACACACACACACACACACACACCTCCCCTGGGTGCAAACACCACAGTGTGCATGTCCCCAGCCTGCAGCCTTCCATAAACTGCAAAAAAACCCCAGACAAAACATTAAAATTAAGTCCCTTCTCATTGCTAAATCATCAGAAACTAATATTAGAGCTACTGGACAATTTTTTCCCTGAACTATCTCCACTTCAAGATCCTGATGCAACGATTCTTCCCGTAGCTCTTTACATTCTATTATTTATAAGAAACAATGTTCAGTCCTCCCCTGACAGCATTTGCAGGGCTGCGGAAAGCAGTGCGGCAGAAAGGTGGGAGAACAATTTTGGTGATGTTTCCATAGCTACCTAGCTGCTAAATGTGGTTTATTCCATTTTAAAGTCACCCAACACACACACCCCCCCCCGAGGCGCGCACACATCCCTCCCCTCTCACACGCAGGCGCTCGGAATGCAGCCCCCTAATCCCTGCTTTGCCCATTCCAGCCTAATCTGCCCGCGATTTGTGTACGTAAAGGGCTACTTGCTGCATAAATAAATGGCTGGATAGAGCAGGAGGATAAACATATTGTTTCTCTCTCGCTCTCCTCTCCGACGTGTGTGTTCCAGTCGGTCCCTGTAATATTATTACGGATATTTTTTCCCAGCCGTCGTGCGCCGGGGAAGTCGGAGGTAGGAGGGTGTCCTCTCGTGGTCTGCGGCATCTTTGCAGCCTCAGAGCAACCCGGGGAAAGAAAGCAGGGAAAAAAGGGGTGCCTCGGAACCGGGTGGGCGTTTTAGGGGAAAGCCTCTTTGGCTGGAGTTCCCGAATTCTGGGACCTGATACCGGCCACGAGAGAGATCCCACCCCGTGCTTGCTGTGCACGCCCTGGGGGGAGCATCAGGAGGCCACTGCCACACGCAGCTTTCCAAGCCCATCCCTGGAAGGAGGAATAAAATGAGGCGTCGGGAAGGGGGTGGTTGGTACGGGCTTTCCAGAGCAGAGGAAGTCTGGAGAGAGCCGTGTGTTGTTGGAGAGCCTGTGATCCCAGCGCGCTGCTGCCCGCCGCCCGGAGAGCAGGGAAGGGGTGCAGGAGACCTCCAGAAATGCCTAACCTGTTATCCTGGGATGCCGCAGGGCACATCCCGCTCCTCGAGCGGCACGGAGGGAGGGATGCTGCGGGGAGCTGGGGCTCCATCCCGCCCCCAACCCCTCCGGCAGCGATGGGCTGCCAGGAGCTACGAGGAAGATGAGGAGCCCCACGGCTTCTCCGCATCTTCCTCGTTTTAGGCGCTGTGTTCAGCCCTGGCAGCGCCCTGGGGCGGGATGTGCCCGTCCCTGCCGGAGCAGGGCCGGCTGTGCGTCTTCTTCCCAGCCCTGCTGCCGAAGGAGACCTGGAGCTGGGGCATCTGCTCCCTCTGGAAAGGCTTGCAGGGCTCATCCTGCTGCCACCATGGGGCTCAGCCCTCTCCCACCCACCCACGCAGCATTTTCCAGGCACGCGTGGCCTGTGGGATCAGTCCCTTCCAGGTATGTGATTCCCAGTGCTGCGCTGGGAGGGTTTCTGTGTGAAATGAGACAGGGAAAAGCTGGAAGCAGGACAAGAAATAGTTGCAGGCAGGGACAACGGGCAGAGAGTCCATCAGAAGATAAGAGCAGACGTACTCAGCAGGAATTTCCTGCCTTAAGGTTTATCTTGATGTATATAAAATGTAAATAAGGGTAATGTTCTTTACCCAGAGAGTTTTGAAAACCGGGAAGAGGTTGCCCAGAGAAGCTGTGGCTGCCCCATCCCTGGAAGTGTTCAAGGCCAGGTTGGATGGGGCTTGGAGCAGCCTGGGATGGTGGGAAGTGTCCCTGCCAAGGGGAGGGGGCTGGAACTGGATGAACTTTAGGATTCCTTCCAGCCCAAACAATTCCCTGATTCTATGAATATAAATGAGGAGGATAAGTAGGATCTTTATATATCTGAGGAGAGCAGTGTGTTGTCCATCCATCCTGCCCGGGATTCCAGCCCCTGTTCCCTCCCATGCTCTGTCACTCCATGACTCCTGCAAACCCTGCGTGACACGGCCACAGTGGTGTCCACGGCACTCACTGGAGGGGAGCAGCAACAGCTTTTACTGAGAATGGAACAGGAATCATCCCTCTGCTGCATCCCAATGGCCCCTGCAAGCCCCTCTCAGGGATGCTCTGCAGTAAATCTATTCCAGAGAAAAATCTCTCCTGGAGAATTTTTGCGGCAATTTTTCTTTTTCTTCTGCCTGGAAAAAAAAAAAAGGGGAGTGAAAAACGCTGCTGAAAATGGTGTTTTATTAGTGTTTGTCACCAGGTGCAAAGCAAATAAATCATCATTGTAAACCAAAAGCACCTCTGACCATCCCTCACCTGCTCATGTGTCCTGTTGTTTTGCAGGCTCCCTCCTCTCCATGAAGTTGCCTGCGGTCTGCCAAGGTGCCAGACACAGTCAGTCACAAGTCCATCCTCCTGGAATGCCTCAGCTGAACAGGAGGGGTGGTGGGGAGGCAGCAGATACCTCTGGGGGATGGCTGGGATTCAGCTCAGCCCTGCGTGGCTCTGCCAGCACGGCTGCAGAGAGGCTGTGTCTGCACGGATCTCACATCTGGGACAACCTGGCTCAAAAAACAGGCAGGTTTCATTGTCCCTGCTCTATTCCTTCCCGGGCACAGCCCTGGCTCTTCCTGGCTTTGTGGGGAAGATGCTCCTGCCTTTCTTTGGGAGCCCTTTCCACAGAGCCCAGCACAGAGCCAGCCCTTTTTGCCCTGGATCCCTTTTTCTTCCCCAGCTTGCTCCAGCTCTCAGCAGCGGCAGAGCTAGCTGTCCTCCCTCCAGCTGTCCTCCCCGGGATCACATCCCTTCACAGACCCCATTTCCCACCTGATTGCCATATTTTTCACACTTTTCTCTTCCAGGAGGGTTCTGAACCACAGCATCTGTGCCAGGCTGGTGAGCTGGACCTGCCCCATCCCAGACCCCCTGCCCTGGGCCGATCCCAGCGTGGGCAGCAGGAAAGGGATCGGGATTCTGCCCCTCTGCCCCCCCAGGTGAGACCCCACCTGCAGCCCCCAGCCCNACCTGCCCCCAGCCCTGGGCCCAGCACAGGAAGGGCCTGGAGCTGCTGGAGAGAGTCCAGAGGAGGCACCAGGATGATCCGAGGGATGGAGCAGCTCTGCTGGGAGGAAAGGCTGGGAGAGCTGGGATTGTTCAGCCTGGAGAAGAGGAGCTTTGGGGTGACCTCGTTGTGTCCTTCCAGTGCCTGAAGGAGACAACAGGAAAGTTGGAGAGAGACTGTTTCCAAGGGATGGAGTGCCAGGACAAGGGAGAATGGCTTCCCACTGCCAGAGGGCAGGGTCCAATGGGATATCGGGAAGAAATTCTTCCCTGTGAGGGTGGTGAGGCCCTGGCACAGGCTGCCCACAGAAGCTGTGGCTGCCCCATCCCTGGAAGTGTCCAAGGCCAGGTTGGATGGGGCTTGGAGCAACCTGGGATAGTGGAAGGTGTCCCTGCCCATGGCAGGGGTGGAACTGATGAGCTTTAAGGTTCCTTCCAGCCCAAACCATTCCATGATTCTACAGAAATGAAAAACTGAGCCCTTATCAAGGACAGCCCAGAACTGGGTTATCTTCCTGCACAAGGTGAGTGGGCCAAGGCATGCCATCACTGACGTCCAGTTGTGACTAAGGAGTGAACATCAGAGACTTGCCTTGGAATTCCAGGATTTTTGCCTTTGTTGCTTTCTGTGGGATCAGGAGGGGCTGGTGATCAATGGATTCCCTGTGGCCATGGAGTTCTCCTGGGCCATCATGATGTGTGATTAGCAGCAAGGGCAATAATCACTGTGTCACTGCTCCCAAGACAGGCTTTGCTGTCTCTGCACTGGCCTCCTTTCCTCTCCAGCCCCCAGCAGGCAGATGCTGGAGGTCAGAGTGTTTTCGTGGCTCTGAGGTGACAGGGAATATCTGAAGTCTATAATATCAGCCAAAGATTGCACTGCAGGCCTCTCTCTATCCAAAAGCAATAGCACAGAAATATTTCTTCCTGCCTTTTCTGCCTCTTCCAGCACTGGCAGAAGGCAGGAGGCTTGTGGGACCTGGCAGAACCCTGCTTTGGCTTTCCTGCTGTGGGAAAGGGACAGGTCTCCATCCCTTTGCCTTGGGAAATAGGCAGAGTTGATAGAAAAAGCTGCCTCCATTCAGCAGACACAGCTGCCTGAAACATTCATCCAGCCCTGCTCTCTGGATTAAGGAAGGCTGAAGGCTTTTTTTTTTTTTTTTTAATCAGTTCAATGTTTTACAGCTCAAATTCAAATAGGAGCTTAAGAGCTTAAACAATGAAACATAAGGATGTGCTGGCAGGGATGGGCTGCCTTTCCTCTCCTGTTTGTAGCTCTGCTTGGCATCAGCTGGGGCAGAAAAACACCTGGGTCTCAGCCCCAGGAGCTGAGCAGCCTTTCCAGGCATTTCAGGGCCTTGCTGGAAGGTGGGGCAGGTGGGCAGACCTTTGGGAGAGCTGTCAAGGGACTGCTGACAAGGGCCTGGAGTGGCAGGACAAGGGGGAATGGCTCCCACTGCCAGAGGGCACGGTTAGACTGGAAATCAGGAAGAAATTGTTCCCTGTGAGGGTGGGCAGGCCCTGGCACAGGGTGCCCAGAGAAGCTGTGGCTGCCCCATCCCAGGCTGGGTGGGTTTTGGAGCAGCCTGGTCTGGTGGGAGGCGTCCCTGCCCATGGCAGGGAGTGGAAGTGGATGAACTTTTAGAGCCCTTCCAAGCCAGGACATTCTGTGATGATTCTGTGATTCTAATGGGGTTGTGCCATCCTGAACCCACAGATCCAGTCTGCCCAGCAGCCCTTTCCATGGCTCCTCCCTCTGCCCTGATGCCACTGTGGCTTTGTGGGTGCTGGATGGTGGGGTGCCCAAGGCATCTGGGGAAGTTGCTGTTGTAGGACACGTTCAGAGATGGGGGAGCAGGGCAGGGTTTGTGGAGAAGTGTTTGTGCAGGAAGAGCCACCCAGGCACTGCCATTCCCAGCCTGGTTCCAGAGGGAGGGACCTGCCTGAAAATAATTGCAGATTTTCCCAGGAAGGCTTTGTTGCTATTCAGCATTGGCAATCAGCCACTGTCGGCTCCTCCACTTGGATGCTCCTGAATCCCAATGGATCCTTGCCATCCATCTCTTCTTGTTTGCTCTCCTCTCTCCCTCTCTCTCTCCGGGCCCAGCTCCTGTTACAGAGCAAGAGCTTCACCTCCTTCCCCACCTCGGAGTTACAGTGGGAAGCACCAGCTGTGCAAGGAGCCAAGGGTAGCCCAACAGACAGCTCAGGAATCAGGGAAGGGGCTTTTCCTGCCTGCCACAACCTATGGAAGCACGGCTGCCCAGCTCATTGTGCTATCAGGGCAGAGAGCAGGCTGTGTCTAAATTTGGGATGGGAGTAGAAGCAGAAAAAAGAAAGGATGCTGCTCCATTGGAAGGAGGGAAACTCCTCCTGGGCTCCTGGACCAGATTCCCAGCTGGTGTAAATAAAAAAGCGCCAGACTGGTTTACACAAGCTGCAGCTGCTGCAAGATGCTCTTCCCAAAGCTTTTTCCTGCTGGGGTTGGTTTTCTTTTTCTATCTTCCTCCAGCTCCAAATGTCATCACTGAAGCCCAGCTGTCCTGCCCCACCTTGTCTGTCCCTTGCAGCCCGCCTGGGGAGCAGCGGATGGCTGAGAAACGCCAGAGCTGGGACAATGCCCTTCCCAGGGATAAAGCCGACCTGTTCTCCCTGCCGGCACCCCCGGTTCCTCGTCCAGAGCGTCACCAGGCATCCCTCAAAGGCCGTGGACCCCACAGCTGATGGATGTGCCAGGTGGAGCTGGAAGGAGCCGCCATCCCAGGGGTTGGCCCTGCAGCAGCTCCTCTGCTGTCCCCACCAAGGCCGATGGCTTCGGCGTGGGGACAGCCGAGGGCTGGAGGACACAGACCTGGAGGGATGGCCCTAAAACTCTGCCTTAGGTGAGCTGGTGTTGAAAGCCTTCTCCCTCAAAGTCAGCCATCTGTGCTGTTTTCTCTGGGAATGATAAACACTTCAGGGTCACCTGCTTTCTTTAATCTCCTCTGGCTCGTATTCATCTGAGCTGCACATCTTATTAATTATGTTCCTTTTATTCCTGTCCATGCCAACACAGGGGGATCATTACTGCTCCTGCGTCCTCTTTTTATTGTCTGAATGCTTGCAGTCACCCCGCTCTGGAATTCTGAGCCACAAGAGGACACTTTGCTGATCACCTTCCTTCATTAAGGAAACTTAATTTTAGTGCTGATGGGAAATTGGATTAAAGAAAATAAACCACCCAAAAACAGCCATAAGGTTTCTTGTTGGATTAAATATTAAAATTAATAATCCAGTGCTTCATTCAACTCTGTATTTATGTTAATATTTAATTCAATAACAGCCCGTGTTTTAGAACATTTTCCCATTTGTTTAAAGCTCCAGATGAAATTGCAATTCCTGCCTAAAGTGGAACAATATGGAGCTAACTGGTTTATGGTGATGAGCAGGAATGGCAGCTCCCAAAATCCTCTACCTGGCAGGAGGGGGAGGCTTTAGCAGTGGGAAGGGGAGCTGATGGCAAGACAGCAGGAGGATGCCAATCCTGCTGGCTGGAGGAAAGCCAGGCAGTGGGAAAAGAGGCTGCAGGGCCATAGAGCAGATCCCAGGGACTGGGAGGGCTCCATGTGGAGCAACCACTCGGCTTCCACGTGGGTGTTGCCCCTGCTGTGGTATCCCTGTAACATCAGAGGATGTTTGCCCCTGGGAAAAACCACTGGGAATGCTGGTGGACATCCAGGTCCTGGGCTGAGGGCATATCCTGGCTGGCAGGGGCACATCTGGAGGCCTTGCAGGTGGCTCTCTGCTCCTGTTTGGGATGCTTTATCTCACAAACCCTGGCAGCAGAAAAGTGGTCCAGCAGTGGTGTTGCCACACAAAGTCTGGGACTGGGATGTGATCCAGGCTTGGGTGCTGATTGGAAATGGGCTCAGGATGCACCAGGGGAGCTTTAGGTTGGATATTAGGGAAAATTCCTTCACTGGAAGGGTTGTCCAGCCCTGGCACAGGATCACCATCCCCGAAGGGATTGAAAAGCCGTGTGGATGTGGCACCTGGGGACATGGGTCAGTGGTGGAGAACAGCTGGACTCGATGGTCTCAGGGGGCTTTTCCATCCTAATTGATTCTGTGATTGTGTGAGGATGTGGCATCTGGTGTGAGGCAGGTCCCAGGCTGAGTTTTCCATTGCTGGCTTGGGGATGATGTGGAATACCGAGCAGGATGCACCAAAAAACAGGTTTTAATCTCCTTTTTCCAGTGCTGAATCAGGCCTGGCTGAAATGAAGCTCAACTGCTACTGCAGTCGTGGACTTCAGCCTCAGCATCCCGTGGAAAGGGGAGAATCCATCGCTCAGGAAGTTTCATCTTTCAGTGAAGAAAAGAATCTGGGAAGAACTTTAAAAGTCCTGCTCAGTGGCTCTCATTTTCCAAGGGTTGGAAAATGGATGTTTCCCAAGGGTGGGCAGAGCCCCTCGCACAGGCTGGTGCTGGGGTTTCACCCACTGGGAGATATTTGAGATTACAAAAGCCCTTTTCTTCCCCAGGATAGCTTTAATCTTGAAAAACAGGATAATTATGTAGTGACGTGGAGAAAGAATGTGGAATACATAGCAATGAGCAGGAAAACTTAAAAGCTTTGGAGGTGGAGTTCCAAGTGAGTTTCCTGAAGTTTGGATACATACCCAAACTTCCTTGAACCTTTTGGGGCCTAATTAAGTTCGAGGGGACTTATAAAAAAACCAGGCATGGAAGAGAAAACTTTTTTTCTATGAAAAAACCGCTTAATAAAACAGATTATGTGCAAAATAGGAATATGGGCCTTGCGAAGGAAGAGTGAAAAGACACTAATGAGCAGAGTCTGAGTGTTAATGAATTGGATTAGCATGCCATTACCTGCAACTCTTATAAATAGACCAACCAGTTTTAGGCCCCCTGTTTTTCAAAGAACCTTAGGTGATTTCTGAAGGGGGCTTGGTGTGGTTAATTCCATTATGTCCAAGGAGAAACTGAGGCAGAAGCGAATCACTGGAACCACCCCTCAAACCTGTGGAGGAGGTGGGGATGAGAACATGGAGGATTTATTTTTATATGGTTTGATTTGGACTTTGGGAATTCATTTTCACCACCCTGAGCTCTGTGTGTGGAGCAGCTCTTCCATTCTCCTGGAGACAGCGTTGAGAAGGTCACAGCTCCAGCAGGGCCTGGATCCTGAGGGTTTTAATCCTCTCCAGACCTTGTGTGGACACTGGCACTAGGGTCTGCTCTGGGAAACACCCCTGGATGGGGATGGTCCTCATTCCCAGCAGGACTTTGCCCACACCAGAACATGTCCCTGCTGTGCAGCTCTGGGTGTGTGACAGCAGAGGGTCCCAGCGGGGGCACCTGAGCTCTGTTTCCCGTGGGTTGGTGATCCCTGTTTTAAAAGACAGTTCTCTGGAAGCCAGGAGGGATTTCATTCCTGTTTCCTTGCCCTTTTGAGCTCTCCTGGGAGCTGGCGTTGCCATCTGTGATTGAGAAGGATCCCAGTGATAGCTGGATAGGACCAGGAAGGATGGGCTGCTTTAATGGGAATATCAGCAAATATTCATGGATGTGTTTGTCACTTCCAAGTGCTGCTGTGGAGAAGGACATCCCTGCATTCATTTGGGCTCGGCCTGCAGAGGCTGATTTTGGGGGGAAAGGTGGAAAAGAGACAAAATGCTGCTGTGGGAGGGCTGGAAAGGCTTCCCATGGGAGCATTCCTTCCTTATTATTTCCAGCCAAACTCCTGGTGCAGTGATGGACACGTTCAATAACATCCTGCAGAAAGAAGCTGGGAGGAGGCACCACTGATAACGGGAAGGATGTCAAGAAGGAAGAGCTGATGTGTTCAAACATATGGGCTGGGATTCCTCTCACCTCACCAATGAGGGCAAAATTAGGCTCAGTTTGACCCTCTCTGTGGTCCAGTTTCCTCCAGAAGGTGATTTGTCCTTTCCCAAAGGGTGTCCATGACAGATGGGTTCAGGAGTTCTCGGGAGGTTTTTCCATCCTGGTGACAATAGAGAAAATATAGACAACTTTGTGATGAAATACATGACTTTTAGCCAGTGCTGTTAACACAGACAAGCCCTCTTCCCTCCTGGAAAAGGCACAAATAACTGTAATTTCACCAAATTTCTGACAGTGAGCCTTCATTTTTTAAACAGCCCTGGCTGGCAGGAATAGCTGCTGCTTTGGGAGAAGACGGGTGGTGCTTGTAAAGTGGAGTGAGGGAACAGCAGGTGCCTGCTGCTGTCTGCCTGACTGCAGGATTGCTTCTGGATGTCCCTCCTGGGCTCCACAGTCAAGGTCCAGACCTCTGGAATTGCTCTGTCCTGCATTGCAGACCAGGCTGAGGGAGGAGCTTTCATTACATTTTCCATGGAAGAGATCCAGTCTTACCAAAAGCATTGGGATTTTGTCTCCTACTTCCTCAGATAATGTAGGCAAACAGATCCATGAGCCACGTATGGGTGGGCTGAAAAATATGGAGGGCAGATTCTCCTGGAATAGAAAACAGGGAAGTCTTTCCCTGTCCATCTGCCTGATCTGTGACTGTAGCTTTGCACAACTATCTGTCCTATTTTTTTTTCCTTCTTTTTATTCAGAGGAGAGTGTGAAGGTGTTTTACATCCAATTTTTGGGCCCCTGGATTGACAGGGGCTTGCAGAGCCTGCGGGTGGCCTGGATGTGGAAGGAGCCACAGTTTTGGGCTGGCCCCGGGCTCTGCTCCCACCACACTGGGATGAAAGCATCCTTCAGTGGGAGGTGCCTCTTCTCCAGGTTGGGGATCTCAGCAAGGGCCTGCCGAGGCTCTCAGTTGGCTGTCTTGCTACTTTTCCCTTTTATTTGGGAACAGATGAGCGGGGAGAAAGGCACAGATGACAATGTTTTGCCTTCTTTTCCTGCTGGAAGCGAGGATGAGCAGCTCTGCTGCAGCAGACGTGTCTCTGCAGGCTCCTGGCAGGGTGTCCATGGACCACAGGCTGTGCTGGCTGTCCTGGGGAGCGGGAGGGCTCTGACTCTGTGTGATCAGGGGAGGGAAAGCTCGTCCTCCCTTTGCTTCCATACACGGATTTGGAAAGTCTGCTCCGTTAAAGAACAAAGGGTCTGTTGGTAGGACAAGGGCAATGGCTTAGGGGTGAAAGAGGGCAGGGTTAGATGGGATATTAGGAGGGAATTTTCCCCTGTGAGGGTCGGGAGGCCCTGGCACAGGTTGCCCAGAGAAGCTGTGGCTGCCCCATCCCTGGAAGTGTCCAAGGTCAGGTTGGACGGGGCTTGGAGTAACCTGGGAGAGTGGAAGGTGTCCCTGCCCATGGCAGGGGGTGGCACTGGATGAGCTCTAAGTCCCCTTCCAACCCAAACCGTGCTGTGATTCCATGATTCTAATCTAAACCCTCATCCTGCTCCCAGGCATTGCCCTCAGGACCACCTGCTGAGCTGAGAGCCCTGCGAGGAGGTGCAGGGGTAGAGAGCTCAGGAATGTGGGGCTCAGTAGCTGTCCCAGCTCATCACATTGGTAAATGTGTTGGAATTGAGGCTTCCAAGCTGCCAGTGAGATCCTTTGGACCCTATGGACCCTGTTTGTGCCAGCAGGGAGAGGCTGCCTGTCCCTGGGTGGGTACCAGGCTGGGCAGCTCTGCTGGCATTTCCACTGACACAGGAGGGGACCTGATCCATATCCTAAAACACTCACAGGGTCCAAAACAACCCCGCAGAGTCCTAACCCACCCTTTTGATTCAGAGCAAGCAGCATCTCCCCTCCTGCAAAGAGAGAAGTGGCAGAACTGCAAACATCCAAGCCCACCAGGATTTCCCTGCACGTTCAGCAGACTTGCAGAGGGCGCTTTTTTTTTCCACCTTGGGGGTTTAGATGGCACGGCAAGTCCAGTAATGAACTGTTACTCTGCAAAATAAGACTTTCATTAGGTTAGGATTCTGCCAGGGTGTCTGCGTTCCTCTATAATGAACCATGATATTGTGCAAAGCCCTGGCGTGGAGCTTATCTCTCTGCTATCATTTACCCACTTATCACCAGCACATCCCTCAGCTGTCACAGGGGGACAGTGGCAAGGGCTCCTTCTCACTGAGCAGCTTTTTTGGGGGGTCAAGCAGTGGGTTTGAGTGTCAAGCCTAACCCTGCCTTCTCATCGCTGATGTCCTGCACAAAAATGTTGATGTTTTATCTGGTTTTTGTAGGTGTTCATTATTCATCACTAGCAGGTCCTGAAATTGCAGTGCATGTCTCTTCTGGTGTGAAAACATTAATAACTGCTTTGGCTAAGCATAGAAAGATCATTTATTTCACAAATACGCAGGAAATTCAGGCTGGCTGGGATTAAAGTGCAGCGGATCTTTGGAGGCGAGGCTTTCAGGGCACATTTTACCAGGAGAAAGGATTAGTTTTCCATGGATCCACCCCTCCACGAGCTGACTGCTCACCCACCAGCCACAGCCTGAGCCACGGGGCTGGTGGAGAGCAACAACCATCCAAACTGAACCCAAACAAGGCACAAATGTGGGGATGGGGAGATATTCCTGCCCTGTCTAAGGGTCTGGAGCTGCATCCTGGTTCTCCTGCTGCATCTCCCCTTCCCCTGTGGTGTGAGGTCGGGGCAGGCAGGATCCTGTGCCCTCGACCTGAGGCTGGGGTCTCAATACCATGGCTCTGTCTCCCCATCCCTCCACCAGCCCTGGGCCACTCTGGGCACAGCTCACCTCCACCAAGGACAAGGAGCAGTAAATCCCAGCAGCCTCTTAAAAAACACTTTAATTAAAAAAACGACATAACAGGAGCTTTAAATGACATGAAAGACAACAGCTGTGGAGCTCCTCTCTGCTCCCCCCCTCCCCTTCTTCCCCCCCTCTCTGCAGTGCTGTTCAGAGCAATTTTCATTTAAAGCTTTTTGGCTGCCGTGGTTTCTGGCCTCCATCCGTGGCTGGGAACACAGGCCAGCGGGGCAGGGAGGGGACGGGCAGCCCCTGGCCTGGCAGGAGCTGGACACATGAGGGGACGGCCTGCCTTGCCCAGTCCTAGAGCAGGCTGGAGCTGCAGAGCCCACGCTGAGGTGGGGAGAGGGAGCGTCAGGGAGGAAGAGGAGGATCTAAAGCTCCTTTGCAGTCTAGGCTGGCTTGGATGAGCCTGGGACTCCAGCCTAGATCAGAACAAGAGCAGAGCTGGTGGCAGAGGGCTGTCTTGGTGCCCAGCTGGAGGTGTGACACACGGCTGGGCCCTCAGGGCAGGGGTGTCCTTTGGAGATAGCCAGGCATCAAAACTGAGCCCTAAACAGGCCCAGCTTGGCTGGTCCACCCACCCTGAGGCCAGTTGCTGGGTGTGCTGTCAGCTGGACAAGTGTCCCACCTGGCAGTGCTGCCTTGGCAAGGAACCCCCTGGCACCGTGGCCACCACGGCTGCCCCGTCGAGGCTGAGCTGCTGAGGGCTGAAATCTGCTACCAGTGACTTTCCTTTGCCCTATTTAGATGGGATATTGGGAAGAAGTCCTTCCCTGTGAGGGTGGGGAGGCCCTGGCACAGGGTGCCCAGAGAAGCTGTGGCTGCCCCATCCCTGGAAGTGTCCAAGGCGAGGTGGGACGGGGCTTGGAGCACCCTGGGATAGTGGAAGGTGTCCCTGCCCATGGCAGGGGCGGGACTGGATGGGCGTTGAGGCCCCGTCCAACACAAACCATTCCATGATTCGATGATTTTACTTAAAACATATTTCCTGGGACCAGCAGGGGACAGGGGACATTTCCTGACAGCTGGGGATCTCCAACCACCTCCTCTTTCCAGGGGATAAACCCACCTGGAGATATCCCCAAGACCATGGAGCTGAGCAGGACCAGCCATTCCAGAGGTGTTTCCTGACTCTGTTGCTAACAGTAATACATGATTTACGTAAAACATGATGTGGCATTAACAATTACAGTGAATATTTTGATTTTTTTAGGAAATCCGATGAGAAGGAGGAGCCCCTACACCACCTTGGAGAGGGTAAAACGTTGCCACGTCCTCTCTTTGATCTGATCACCCCCTCCCACCCCACATGTCCAGCATCTCAGGCCTAAAATCATCAATCAAACCAAGAAAGTGAAGGCAGGAGCAGGGCCAGAGTCTTCCCACCGGGATTCTTCACACTTTGCATTTTGCAAATGTAAAGCCCTCGCCGGTTCAGGGCTTCCAATTAGAGCTGGGCAAATGGAAAACTTCTCAGCTCACTGCCCAACCCTCCATGAAAAAATTCAAATAAGGAATGATTTGGATCAATGCAAAGTACAGACCCTTTGAATTTTTTTTCCTCCTCCCAAAATAAACCCTTCTCCTTCCCACCCCGATTAATTTTAGATCACATGAAATGTTTTATTCAATTGCAGAATGAAATGTCATTTCAGAACATTAGCTGGAATAATATTCCTTTTTAAAAAGTGGCAGAGCAAAGAAGTTCAACTTTTAAGACCTTTTTTTCTTCCCCACGTGGGGGTAGGAACAAATTTGGTCTTTGATGAAAAAAATATGGGGTTTATGAATTTTTTGGTGAGTGTCCCGTGGGATTTTGAGGCTCTGGAGATTTTAAGCCCCTGGAGGGGCTGATCTTGCTGGAACCACGAAGCACAGGTTGGCCAAAATCATCTTCATTCCCCAAGAGCTCCCTCCTGCTCCCTCCGACTCTGCTGATTGCTCTTTAATCAACTGTTTAAACCCCAGCTCCAAGACTTCCCATACATTTTCAAATCTGTAGGACTTTGGGAAAAAATCAAACAGCCCAGGAAAAAGCAGCACATGGGAGGTCACCATGGCTGAGCCCGACCAGAGGGGTGGGATGGGATGTTCCTGGAGTGGTGGGGAGAGGGAGGTTGGGGAATGGGCACTAAATTGATTTTCATGGATTCTGAGGCCACGCTGCCGTTTCCAGCACGGCTCCGACGAGCATCGCAGGCGGATCTGGAGGCAGGGCTCTGAGGGGATTAGGAAAGATTTATTTTCCTTTTTTCTGGAGTGAGATGAAAGCAGGGAGGGCGAGGGAGAGACGAGCAAGGAGTGCTACAGAAAGGAACTCATTATTTTTTACCTTTTCCAATGACCTTGTTTATTTTAGTCCTGCTTGAAAGCGGCTTCTTTCCTTGAGAAAATTTGGAGATATCTGGAGACTGGGGCTAGTGAGAAAGGAAAAAAGGGGGAAAGGGAGCTGGATCAACTGAAGGAACATGGAAAATAAACAGAATAAATGTAAACTGAGCTGGAGAAATACTCACGTGGGCTTGGTGCTGTGATGAAATTCCTGTCTGGGGGAGATGTTCCTCCTGTCCAGCCTGGCCTTGGACACTTCCAGGGATGGGGCAGCCACAGCTTCTCTGGGCAAAATGAGCCAGGGCTTCCCCACCCTCACAGGGGAGAATTCCTTCCATATATTTAACCTAAATTTTCCCTCTTTCCATTTGAACCCATTGCTCCTTCTCCTGTCACTCCAGTTCCTGATAAAGAGTCCCTCTCTGTTTTCCCTGTAGCTCCTTCAGGTCCTGGAAGGTGCTGGGAGGTCTCCACTTCTCCAGGCTGGGCAGGCTTTGTGAGGAGCAGAGGCACCCTTAGTGTGACTCCCCTGGTCCTCACCGAAATCCTGTCTGTGCTTCTCCTGAAGAGCTGCCTCAGACCCATCATAAGAGGGATTTAATTTGGTTTTCCCTTCTCTTTATTTCAGTGGGCTTTGGTTCCGGCTGGGAAACAGAGGAAGCTCATGGACACACGTCCAAATCCCTCCTCAGCCTCCTGGATATTGGACATTCCAATTCCTTCTTGCCACTGGACATTCATATTGCTCAGGGCTTGAATTGCAACACCCCATTAATTTAACCCTTCTGGGGTATAGGTTTGCTAACTTTTCCTCCCTTGAGCACCCAGTTCTCCCATTATCCTCTGCACTGGGATCATGTGGACTCTGGAAGGAGGCGGCTGCACCACGGAGGGAACACCAGGAGAACTTGTGAGGATCCAAAGCCAAGGGCCAGCTCTACCCTAGCTGATGCTGCCTTTGAGGGGTGAGAAAAGCCCCCCAAAGCCCCAAGAGATGCCCCACGGCCCTGATACCCCCTCATGGTCCCGTTAAATTCCAAAGTAACTGTGCCTGTGTCCAGCTAATCCTGTGCTGCATCCACAGCCTCCTCCTCTGCATTAAACCAGTGCCATTCAACCTCCAGCTCCTCGTGCTTAAAAACTAAACCCTGAAAAACTCCCAAAAGTGCAAGGCCAGCTGTCCTCCTGGCAAAAAGCCCTCGGACCAACAGGTGGGGTGGCTAATTTTAGATAAAACCAATCCCTGCTTTCAGCCCTGGACTGGGGCTGATCTCCTCATGGTTCCTCATAAATACTCATGAAAATACTCATGAAAATGCTTCAAGAGCTTGATTTGCATAGCTGTAAAGCCTCATCAGTAATTCTAGGTGCTGCAGTTTTATTGTGTGTCCTATGCCGGGGAGGAATTTTGGCCTCACTAACGGAAATCGGAGTCCTCCCGGATGGAGCCCAGGGCATTGAGTGGCCATGGAGGTGCTGTGGGAGCAGCCACTGAGAAGGAAGGGATGGATGGTGCCCCAGCCCAAACCCTTAGTGCAGCCCCTTATCAATCCAAGCACTAATCAAGGGTAATTTAACTTCAACACCACAATTGGGAGCTGCATTTTCGCCATCAGCAGTCCCAGAAAAGCCCCTGTAGCAGCAGGGAGGTGTTGCCTGGGAATGCTGAGGTTTGTGGCCCTCAGGATGTGCTGAAGGCTCTGTTCTGCAAGCTGGAAGACCCTGTTACCTCCCAACACTGGGTCTGCAAAGAGGATCCTGGCTCTTTATCCAGTGAAAGTGCCCCAGGCACGCATGGGAATCTCCAGCCAAACTCCCGAGGTTTCAGGATGGCTTTGATAAGTGCTGTGTTCAGTGGGAAGGCTCCTTCTCTAGATTTAACCCTCAGACTTCAAAGGCAATAAAAAAAAAATCCCATTTTTTTCATTTTAACCCACTTCTCTGAGTTGCATCTGAAGCCGACTGAAAAGAAAAGGAGAGAGTAAAGGTTGGACGGTGGGGAGCAAAGGCAGGGAAAAGAAAAATGAGATGAAAAGGTCTTTGTAGTAACTGTGCTTCCCAAGAGACTTCCCAGCTGCTGGCTGGGCTCTTGTGTGCATCCCATGGATCCTCCTGAGCTGCCTATGGATAATCCCAACCCCTGCCCCAAACCACGGCAACAGGGAGATGCTTTTAAACAAATTTAACGCTGACGCAGGAGAAAGAACCTTTTTATTTCAAGGGGAAAGTGCTGCCAAGGGGTTCTTCCGTTTTTCTGGGTCCTGGTGGATCCAGTCATCACTCCAGGGATTTTACCCCTGCTGAGGCAGGCAGGGCTCTGCCCAGGGCAGTGCCTGGCATTCCAGTGGGGATCCCACCGCAGTATCCCACATTCCAAGCCGTGTCTGAGGCAGGGAGGCTATTATAAATAATTTATTCTCTGGGCAGAGGAGGAAGGAAGAGAGAGTGAGCTTTTAATTAAAATGATATCTTACAGATCAAATAAATATGAATAAGATGCCAAAAACAACTGGATAAATCCCAAACATTCTCCTGTGTTTTAATTATTTGTGTTGATAAACCAGGAGCCGAGGCATTTGGCTCCGCTCGGAGGCTGTGGAGGCGAAAGGTTACACTGGCATTTTTTCTGTTCTTTGCAAGGAACAAATGCTTCAGAAGCCCAGATCTGACAAACTATAATTCAGATCAAGAATTAAATTGGAATTTAGAGAACAATTGTTAATATTTCAAAGTAATTGTTTAAGAAATTATCATTTTGGTATCTGCCGCAAAAATAATTACCCACCACTAATTTTTCTTTTTCAAAGGCTGCTATTTGCTGGAATAATGTTGGAAAGATGAGGAGTTTTTGCTGTGAGCTATTTATGTAGTTCAAATGAGGAGATAAATAGGAAGGGACTTTCATGTTCCGAGGCAAATGAGTCTGACTAATGTAAAGCTTCGAGCTCAAAAGTGGGCCTTGGATTTATTTGGAAATTGGGGGAATTTTTAATGGATGTGACTTGCAAGACACAGCAGGTGAGAAAATAATCAAAACTTGTGCATATCAATTAGAAAAGGGGCCTCAAATAAACCCGGAGAGTGTGGAGAGCCCCTGCCTGCCCGGTGAGGGGTGCCAGCATCCTACCTCCCATCTGGGAAGGAGTTTGGGGTGGAAAAGGAGCTGTGTTCCTACTTCTGCTCTTTATAGGGCATCAGTGAGTTAGAAAGGGGCTGAGAACTTGAATATTTAGAGGACCACAGGAAAAAAAATGGAATAGAAGGTGTCGCTGTGGGGGCCAGTGCTGGTCAGTGACCTTCCCGGAGGGAGAGTGTCCCGCAGGGAACAGCTCTTCCAGGGGTGCTGGCAGACCTCCCTGGGCGGCAGGCGATTCCAGCAGGTGTAGCAGCTTCTCTGCTACAGGTGATTTCAGCTCTTTGTGAGATTGCCCAAGGCAAACACGGGGACAGAGAGACAGGAGCCTCGCATGGCAGTTCCGCAGAGGGAGCCTTTATTGTCCGAGCACCCTGCGAAGGGGAGGCCAGCGGCCAGACTCCTTGTTTCAGGGGCAGAAGCCGGGCTTTTTATGGGAAAGGTAGGGGGTGGGACAGAAACCAGTTAGCTAACAGAGTACAGGCTGTTATTATGGAGAAACAAGGCACGTTGGGATCTCACCCTGACCCAGGGGAAGGCAGCTTATCTCTGGCTTCTGCAGGGGAGCACAAGGGGCTCCTGCTTTGAGGGCTCCCAGCCCTCCACAAGAAGGGATCTTAAACATCACCATCTGCATCCCACAGCTTGAGGATGGGGTTATCCAGATCCCGTAGCATCCTGCTCCTTCCCTCTGCTGTGCTGGTGGAAAACACATCCTCCTCCTTTCAAACATGGCTTTCCTAAAGGGATGGAGAGAAACTGGAACAGTGGCAGCACCAGGAAGGGTCCAGCAAGGAGCAGTTTCAAGGAGTTGTTATCAACTTCTCTGTTCAGACAGGATATGGCAAAGGGAAATCATTCCCATGAAGACACTGCTTCAAGTGTAAAAGCAGGAATTCTTTTTCTGGGGTTTGTTAAATTTTCCTGCAAAATTATGACTCCATCTTTGGTAGGAATCGTTCCCAAATGCATTTTGAAATATCTCCCTTCCTGCCACATGCTCTTTTTTTAACTGGTTTTTCTCCCAGGAACGCCATTGTTGGTAGTGATTTTTAAAGTGCACGGGGAGAAGCAGCATTTTTACCAAGTCTTCTGGGAAAGGCTTTTTGTCACCTCAAACCCGATTGTTTCCTCTGAACCATCACCTCCAACATCCTCTGGCCTCCCCAGCCACAACGCGGGCCCCCAGTGAAGATGCCCATTTGTGCTGTTGGGCCACTGGGATATTTTGGCTGAGCCACAGGTTGGTCCCTCCACCCTGAAGGATCCGTGGTGCCAATAACTGTGTCCAGCAACCTCCTGGCTGGGGGAAGATCCTTGTGGATGTGTCTTCCACCCCCTCTATGCTACGCCTCTCCCTTCCTTTGATCTCCAGGCTCCCATGAGGACAGTGGTCCCTAATGAGGGATACACTCGCAGTGATTAAAGATTACTGGGTAACGTGGGGGAAGCAAATAATCCCCCTTTGGCTCCGTCCTCCCAGTTCATTTCCAGCACCCCAATTAAGAAGCAGATCACAGGGGCTGCTGGAAGATGTTGGCTATCAGCAAATTAGCAGTGGGAGTGGTAATTAAAGCAGCTTTGTGTTTGCCCTGGATGGGGCTGTCACTCGTCTTTGGGAGGTGCTGGGATTCAGGGTCCCCTTGCACGCCTGGAGTTCAGGATCCTGCTGTGCCAAGCTCTGGATTGTGCTGTCTGTGCCGTGCTTTTTAAATAATTGCTGTGGTTTAGGAATTAATTGTGGTGCTTTCAGGAAATTGAAAAACACAGGCAAAACAGTCCTGGTTTGTGCCATCCTGCTGCACCCCATGGAGGGACCTGCAAATCTCTGTCCATCCCAGGATGGGCGGGAGAAATCCAAGAGGGAAATGTCCTCTTTCCTCATGGAAAAGGGATGATGATGGATTTACACCCTCCCAGGCCTCCTGCTCTTGCCAGGCAGTGGGTAAATCCATGGGAGCTCCTGCTGGAGCAGAGAAGCTGTGGCTGCCCCACGCCTGGAAGTGTCCACGGCCAGGTTGGACGGGTCTTGGAGCATCCTGGAATAGTGGAAGGTGTCCCTGCCCATGGCAGGGGGTGGGATGAGAAGAACTTGAAAGTCCCTTCCAACCCAAACCATTCTACGGGAGAGCTTGGAAAATATAGGGGATGAATGGGCACTTTGCTGCCTGATCTTCTCTGTTGTGGGAGGATCAGGGTGCCAGTGTGGCTTCCAGTGGATCAGGGAAGAGGGTTTGGAGCTGTTCCTTTGAGAAGTGGATTTGCAGCATAGATCTGTTCATGATACCAGAATAACAGATGTCTCTGCCAGGAAGTTTTTCACTGTTATTAACTTAAAATTTTCCTATGGTTTCATAGAATGATTTGGGTTGGAAGGGACCTTAAATCCCATCCCATTCCACCTCCTGCCAGGGGCAGGGACACCTTCCACTATCCCAGGTTGCTCCAAGCCCCATCGAGCCTGGCCTTGGACACTTCCAGGGATGGGGCAGCCACAGCTTCTCTGGGTAACCTGTGCCAGGGCCTCAGCATCCTTCAAGTATAGATTTTTTCCCAATATTCCATCTAACTTAGGCCCACGCTGCTTCTTTTGCATCTGTGGAGAGGCATTAAAAAAAAAATCTCCCTTTCATGTTGTTTATCATCCCTAAATATCAGACCTAACAGCCCAGGCTTCCTTTGCTCTTTCCAACGTGCCTCATAAATCATCCGCAGACTACTGGGATCGTTTCAGAGCTCTTCCCTGCCTCCCCTGTCCATGGGAATGGGCTGCGAATTTCCACGTGGATCAGATCTGAATTAGTTGCCTTAACCCAGCGGCTAAAAAGGAGTGATTCCTCTCTCTCCTGCAACACATTGATTTCACAAAGGCTGAACACTCTTGGTTTGGGCTTTTTTAATCTGATACAGCACAATAAATTGGTTTTTAGGGTTTTCTTTCCCATAAGGTTCATTGTGGGAAAAACAAGGGAGGGAAGCAGAGAGGGAGAATCCAATCCCTTCCCAGATAAAGCGTGCCTCCACCCCAAGTGCATCCACATATTGGGATACAGGGACGGGGGTGGTTTCCTCTGAGAGGGACCTGCCCACCCACAGATCTTCCCAGCAGGGCTCTGAGGCAGGACTTGGCCCTCACAGGTGACACCACCACGTCCCCAGTCCCTGTCCCCTGGAGCACAGCCTGTGGTGGGAATCCTCTTCAGCAGCAGCCAAGGGCTGGGATTTGGAGTGTTTTTGGAGCATTCCTGCGCTCTAAGGACACTTGCAGGGATGCCAGGACACGTGGCAGATGCCCAGCTTTTCACACTGGTTTTCCAGCAACCCAAATATTCCATGAAACTTGCCCAGCTCCATCCAGGAGCATTCCTTGGCATAACTACCTAACCTTTGGTCCAAAGCTCTCATCTTCCTGTTTTTTAATTTGTTATAGGCTTTCTAATAATGCAATTGATTTGATTGTAGTTATGTCAGACACAGAAAATGACAAATCTGTGAGCTTCCAGAGAATCTTTGGGAATTTGAAAAGTAACCCAGCTGCTACCTGAGGCAGGTCACTGCAGGTGGAACACTTCATTCCCTGTGGGACACCTCAGCTACACAGGATTCTTTTCCTACCTGCACATCTGTTCACAAAGGCTCATGGTAAACCACGGCCCACCTCTCAACCCTAAAAAAAAGGGAAAAAAAGGTCAAGTTGGACAGGGCTTGGAGCAACCTGGTCTAGTGGAAGGTGTTGAGGGCTCTTCCAGCCTTATTTCTTCCATGATCCTAAAACCAAGTGGAAGCTCGGAGATCGTGGTTTGGTGAAGGGAGGAATAGACACAGGGATCAACCTTTCCCTGATGGAAAAGCCATGTGTTTGCACCAAGGATACCCAGAGGAGAGCTGTGTGTTTGCCTGTGCTGCAGAGGGTCCCAGGAGAATCTCGGGGCAGCGAGGGAGGTGTGGAGATATTTTTGCATCCAGGGGAGCTGCCTACGAGGAAGGAGCTCTAATTAGAGGAAAATATTTGATCTCCATAGGCCTTTGGTGAAAATATCTCAGAAAGGCAGCAGATGTTGCTGAAATTATTTCATTCAAATGTTTTTTCCCCTTTTTCTTCTTTTTTTTTTTTTTATTTTACGAGGCACATAGAATTAAAATTCAGTCAACAGCTCACAGCAGTTTATTGAGGGGTGCCAAAAACTTGCTCTAAATCAAAGCTGATGCCTCATCCGATGCAAAGCACATCCCTTTGCCTTACTTTGGAAAGTCACAAATTATCCAGAACCTCCAGCTCCCCCTGGGAGCTACCAAAGGCTCCCCAAAACACGTGGTGGCCCAGCAAGGACATATCCTGCACTGCCCCTGGTGTCACCCTGCTCAGCACAGCATCCAGGTGATCTGCACTCTGCACGGCCCTGCCTGGTCCCACACCTTTCCCAGGAATTCCCCTTCTCTGGTTATCCAGAAGGTTCAAATGTGGCTCCTCAGCCCTAAAAGAAAGTGTGCACAAATACAGGACTGCCTGAAGACCTCCCAGAAGGACTCAGGGAGGTTTCTGACATCTTCAGGGTGGGTTCAGGAGAGCAGCTTTAGAAGACCTGACCAAACCAGGTTGGATCTTCAGTTTAAGGAGGCTTGGGAGAACCATTTTAGAATATTTTGCCCCTTTGCACATGATTCTACTGCAGCCCCAGTGGTGACAAAGTTAAACCAGTTCCGAACTGATGTCCAGTCAGAGACAGCACCTGCCACAAGCTCCGTTGGACAGGTGGAAAAGTGGAGAAATGATTCTCCTTGTGCAGGGGAGGAAATGCAGCGTGTGTAGAATCATAAAATCACAGAATCTCCTGAGCTGAAAGAGACCCATCGGGATTATCCAGTCCAGCTCCTGGCCCTGCACAGGACACCCCAACAATCCCACACCCAAATGCCATCCTGCAAGCACAGGCAGCTCCATTCCAACAGGGAATAATCACCTTGAATTGTCATTGTCCAAGGATCCACAGAGAAGCAGCTGCACTGGCTCAACATCCAACTCTGCCTCAAACCAGAAACCTGGGTTTGATTAGAGAGTCACAACGAGGGCCTTGATGGGTTTGCTGCTCTTGTGTCACCCCATAAGCATCTGCAGGACCCACATTGAACCCCACAAGACAGGGCACTTCATTCTCTGGAGGGAGTCAATGCATCGATCCATTTATCAAATGATAACCAGGCCTTCTGCTTCCATCAGGGTGGGGAATATTAATTGATTTGACAGGCTGCAGCTTGGTAAAACAAGTACAGGGGGCATGGGGGCATCGCTGTATTAATTAGCCATGTTGGAGCTGCTTTTAGCTGCTTCCGAAGTTTAATCAATATGCTACATTTGAGTCCCAAAAGGCTTATGAAAACAGCCTTTGAAATCCTTTAAATTGTTGCCTCCGTGAGGTTTCAGACTCTCGGCGCGTTCTCGTCCCACAGTTTTTCCTCCCTGCTTTTTCCCCCTCCTGAAATCCACAGCGACCCGTAAGGACTGGAATGGGCGGGAGTTCCTTGTTTGGATCTCCAATTTGCATGCGCCAGGAATAGAAATCAAATGAAAAAGATGTTCTGTTTTAGTACAATAATAATAATAATCCCGGACACTAATGAGCTGCCCTCTGCCTCCCAGTTCCTATATGCAGTAAATTACCTCCACAGACTTCATCTGATGTGAATGGGCACGGCACCATTGAGATCGTGTTTTGCTGAGCCCTCGCAGGCTCTTCAGGCTTTGATTTAATACAAAGCAAGGTTTGAGCTTGTTAAGACATTTTACTGAGAGGGAGGAAGGAGAAGGCGGAGCTCAAAATAAAGCTGGGAATGAAGCAGTGGAGAGAAGGGGGTGGGGAGGGAATGCAACCATGGGCTGAGGAGGAGAGGTGGGGAAGGCAGGGGTGCTGCTGTACTCTGGTGTTTTCCCAGGAGGGGAGAGGAAAGAAGAGGAGGGGACAAAGGGAGCATGGTGGGCAGGAAAGCAGGGATGATCTGGGAGAGAGCAGGCGGGCTGGCCCATGGGTGATGGGGTTGCTGGGGACATGGAATATCCATCAAGGAAGAGCAGTTCACCAGGAAACACATAACAGGGAAGGGGATGAGGGCTCTGGGAAATGTCTCTGACCTTCAGGCTCTGAGACAGCCTGGGGAGGGCATGGTGTCACTGTCACCAGCAGCTTTACAGGGAGGTGGGACGAGGTGTGTGGAAGGGAGCACGCACCCCTTGCAGAAGTGTCCTGGTTTCCTGGTGTCCTGGTGTCCTGGTGTCCTGCCTTCCCACAGCCTTTTCCATGGGTTGTGGTGAGCTCAGTGCTTTTCCAAGAGCTCAGCTGAAGCTGGGTCAACTCCTCTCCCCAGGGGATGTCTGAGGGCTGAAGTCTTTGGTACGTCATAGAATTGTAGAATTCCAGAATTATAGAATCCCAGACTAGTTTGGGTTTGAAGAGTCCTTAAAGCTCATCTTCAGGCCATGGGCAGGGACACTTCCCACTATCCCAGGTTGCTCCAAGCCCCATCCAACCTGGACAATTCCAGGAATGGAGAGTCCAAAACCCCTCTGGGCAATGACCTCTCTGCGCTCAGCCACCGCTCCAAAAGACCTGGGAGCCTGCAGAGACCTGAAACAAATGCTCTCAATCCTTGAGTTTCTGACTCTATTTTGCTGCAGCACTCCTCTATTTTGTCTCCTCATCCCTTTTCCAGACAAAACATGCCCCGTTGTGCCTGCAGCAGCTTTCCCAGCATGCTCCCCCAGTGCCTTGAGCCATTCCAGTTGTGTGACGCCCCGAGGTCACTGCTGCAGATGTCACCCTAGCAAGGGGACGTGGGGAGACCAAACACTGCTCTCAGGGCCCCAGCATAATTATAACAATTCCAGAGCCAGCCCTGAGCTGTGCCTGCTGCTGCTGCCACACAGATTCCCAGCACAGGCACATCCTGCTGTTAATAATGGAAGATTCCCCAATCTCTCCAGGGGCAAAGCTCTTTGCTACGGGCGAGGTACTAAATCACAGATGAAGTTTCTAGGCCAAATTATTTTCACTTTTATTTTTTTGAAGAATAAGCTTCCTGAAAAGTGTGAGGCAAATTTCCAGGCCTTGGCTCTCCTGGTCGTGGGTGGAGAAGGAGGCAGGTGGGTGAAGGCTTAGACCATCCTGCCTCCTTGGCTCTCCTGGTCGTGGGTGGAGAAGGAGGCAGGTGGGTGAAGGCTTAGACCATCCTGGACTGATGCTGTACAAGAATTAGGGAAAAATAGGGCTGGAAGAGACCCCAGAGTTGTGTGTGCCAGCCCAACCCCAGGCAGAGTTAACTCTGTCCTTATCACTGCCACTGCAGAGCCCCAGGAATGTGAAAACTTCCCACAGCAACATCTCTGGAGGCGCCAGTCAGTTCCCAGCTCTTTCACAGAATCAAAGAATGGCTTGGGTTGGAAAAGGCCTTAAAGCCCATCCAGTCCCACCCCCTGCCATGGGCAGGGACACCTCCCACTATCCCAGGTTGCTCCAAGCTGCGTCCAACCTGGACTTGGACACTGCCAGGGATGGTGACTCCAACACTGCCCTGGGACAAGCCTGTTCCAATGTTTGACAACCCTTCCAGTGAAGAAATTTTCCTTAATTTCCAATCTAAACCTCCTGAGGCCATTTCCTCTTGTCCTGTCCCTGTTCCCTGGGAGCAGAGCGTGACCCCCACCCGGCTGCCCCCTCCTGTCAGGGACTTGTGCAGAGCCAGAAGGTCCCCCTGAGCCTCCTTTTCTCCAGGCTGAGCCCCTTTCCCAGCTCCCTCAGCCACTCCTGGTGCTCCAGTCCCATTCCCAGCCCTGTTGAGATGAAGGGAGGGGACTCTGATGACATCCAGGCCAATGAGTCTTCCCATTCAGATGTCTCCGTGTTCATTCCTTCCCTCTATGTCTTTGGCCAGAAAATCAAGGATCTTGGGCACATTTCAGACTCATCCTCAAGCCCCCAGCCTCAGGTACCACCCAGCTCTGCCTGTGGTGGGTGGGAGTGGCTGACCGGGCTCCCCTTTCCTGTCACATCTATGTCTTGCCTTCAGATGTCCTTGAATTCAGCAATATGGCAGAATGCCCATTTCCCTGTGGGATGGTGGCTGGGGATGGAATTGTGCATCCTGAGCTCATGAATGTCTCTGTGGGTGCTGCCCAATGTCAGGACTGCCCCTGGGCCACGGACAATGCAGGAACCAACATAAATAACTTCTGCTCAAAGGGACAGGTCTGAACACTCAGAGAATCCATTGGTCTGGGACTCCTCCACAGAGGCCTCCGAGAGGGGGACAGAGGTGTCAGAGCCAAGGAGAAGGACACCAAGGAGGAGAGGGGGTGAAAATGCAAGTTCTGCAGACAAGTGAGCCTCTTGTTTGCTCAGTGGGATTTTCCTCTGAAGGGTTGGATGGTTCCCTGGCTCGTCGATCCCAAAGCAAGAGGCGGGATGTGTGGGGCACGGGTAGGAGAGGCCCAGGCAGTGCTGCAGGACGACACAAAGAGCTGGTTTGGAAATGAGCCCCGTGTGAGCACCTTTCTGTCTCCGTCACTCCTCCTGCTTACAGGAGACCACAGGGAGACCTGGGAGTGTGCATCCCATCAATACTTGGGATTTGTCCAGGAAAAAGAGCAACAAAATGCATGTCCCTTGCCAGAGGAGCCTGGTTTTATCCCGGGGAAACCAGGAGTTGTTCCAGAGGGAAGCCTGCTGGATGGATGAATACATGGATATGTACATTTCTATACACTCACATTTATACCTGTGTGTGCCAGCCCCACACCCTGCCCTCCCCAGCATCCAGGATGCTCTTCCCAACAGGACTGGTGCAACAGAGACCCACCTTGACTATGGAATTAGAGCTTCCTACCTCCTCTGGGGGAGACAGCATTTGCTCAGGAGAAATCATGCACGCCTCATGTCATCGTTAGTTTTAAAACTCCAAAGGAAACCCTCCATCAGCACTGCCACAATTACCTTCCCATCTCCCTGCTTCACTTCATTAAAAGGAAAATGTTGTAATTAAGGCATGGATGGGAGGAACAGATGAAGTGCATTGATGAATCGGCACTTAGACAAGGGGTTTAAAATAATAAACTCTTTCAAGAGCCACCCTGAAAGGGAGGGTTTCTTGTCTGGGGACTTTTTCCCAGTTCTTCATCCCTGGTGCTGAGGGTCCATCCCAAGGTTTCCTCGGTGGTGATGTGCTCCCAGGATGGGGCTTTCTCCATGGAGAATTTTTCCTTTCACATGTAAAGAGGGGTTTTTAGTGTGCACGGGGTATTTAAATGGAATTACACACCACCCACTTTTATTCTGGTTTTTAATCCCATTCCTCTCCTTCCAGCACGTCTTTGCTGCAGTTGTGGCTTTGTTCTGACCATTGCAGAAGCCCTTCAGGTTCTTATTTCACTTCTCAGGTGAAGTCCCCACTGTGTGAAGGGAATGGAGAAGGGATGTTCCCAACCCCCAACCCCAAATTCCTTTTTCCCCTGGGACATCCGTGTGCCCTGGGTCACCCCAGGAGTTACCCTGGGCAGAGGGGAGCACCTTCAGTGAACTCCCTCTAAGACAGAGCTGCTTCCAAAGCAGCATAAGGATGCCTACAACTCACACATCCCCATTTTAAATGTATTTCCGTCCCATTTCAAAGCCTTTTTCCCTTCCCTCATGGCTTTGAGCCAAGACTCTGGGCGTGCCATGCCCACATTTGCTGCAGAGTCAGTAAGTCCCAGACCTCCTGCAATGAAAACGTCACTAATGATAAATATTTAAAGGATGCGATGCTTATTTTTATATTTACTACCCTGACCTTTATATATTTAGATTTTATTTTATGTTTTATGGGGCTTCCCAGTGCCTTTTTCCAGGCACACACAAAAAGGCCCACGAGGGCTCCCAGAGTGTTGTTGCATTATAAATACACAGACAGTCCCCACAATTACAGAACTTTAATGCCTGCTCTAATTACTGCCTGCACTTTGCATTAATGCCCGGGGTGATGTAGTGAACGAGTGTGCAGTCTCCAAGAGATCCACATCCCGAGGGGATTCCCAGGGGGAAATCACTTCCTACCATCCTATGATTAATTGTTGTGCCTCATGTGGAGAGGCTGAGACTTCCCAGAGCTCTTGGCACCCACAGCTGGTGGAAAAGCCGAAATGGGAACACTCTGCTGTGCTCAGCCTGCTGTGTCATCATGGAAGGGCCTTCAATTTGCAATTCCTCAAGGGAAAAATCAAGGAAAACAGCAGGCACCACGTGTGCATTTACTTGCAGGTCTTCCCCTTGTGCTGCCTCGCCCAGCGGTGCGCACTGGGAGATGCTGGGGAGCACTGGGAGCTCATCCCACTGTGCCAGGGCTGGGCCTGCTCCTCCTGGGCAGGACAGGGCGCCAGCCCCACTCAGAGC
Source organism: Atrichornis clamosus (assembly GCA_013400975.1). NCBI lineage: Eukaryota > Metazoa > Chordata > Aves > Passeriformes > Menuridae > Atrichornis > Atrichornis clamosus. Next base: position 38,396 of record WBMZ01004501.1, on the reverse strand, counting down.
CCTCCAGGAGCAGGGACAGGATTTAGGGATGTTTAGCAAATCCATGTGGACATGGCTGCCAAGGAACCGGCCATCTCCCGCAGCGGAGAGAGGGAAGTCCTCCAGGAGTTTGCATCTGGCAGCCTTGGCCGAGCCCCACATCCGTTTTCCCTTCAAGGAGAGGGAAAAAAAATGAAAGAAGGAGTTAATAGGCTTGATTGGACTTTGCTGAAAAAGTTTCAAAAGCGAGGAAAAGAAAGTGCTGAGGCAGCTCCTTTCTGCGTCTTTGAACTTTAGGCTTTGAAAAGAGGTGGGGAAAATCTTAAGGAATTAACGAGGACTACAGGGAAATTATTGAGGAGGAACTTGCAGTGCTCCCAGCTTGGAAAGGAATAACCTTTATATATAAATATATAGATATATATATACACAGACATAGAGAGATTTGCATGCACATGTGTGTGGGAGTGTGACCCCCGGCCCAGCCGTTCATCTTCGTCTCTCTGACTTGATCTTTATGATTTTTGTGAATTATTTGATTTGTTTGCATGGTGCCCGGAAAGGGTGAGAGCTTCCTTTCTCCTGCATTAGGAGCTGTGGAAAAGCCAGAGGCAGCTCGGCAGAGACCTGGGGTTTGCCACCACTCTGGCAACGTTTGTTGAATCTCAGCCTGGATCAGAATTCTTCTCTTTCCAGGAAATATCAACTTTTTTTTTTTGTCAAAAAAGCCTCAAGATAAATATTCTTGGATGAAAACCTATAAAAAGCTCAGACTGACAAACTATTTTTTTAGGCACTTCTTTTTCTCCCAACAAGAATATATCTGTCAAGAGAAACAGATGTTCTCTATGAAAAACCCTCTTTAATTACAACTCTGTCAAAAAACCTGGAGACAGATTTCTCTTTTTCTCCCCCCAAGCCCATTAAAATGTGTGCGAATGGCCAAAGTTTGAAAGCCACGGCTCCTCTTGTAATATAATATTTAAATAAAACATTTCCCCATTAAGCTGAGAACCAGCAAAGCCACAAGCCCAAACTCATGGGCAGAAGTTGCTTAAGGTTTGTTTTTATAAAGTGAGGTGTTGAGCTTAAACCTGAGCTTTCCACAGCTGCCTGCAGGGCTGGGGTGTTTTTGGGGCCCTGAACAACCCAGATTTCTCACTTGGTCAGGTGAGATGAATCCCCCTCTCCAGAGTTTAGGACTTCTGCCAATCGGGCCAAATATTTGCCTGAAAAAATCAGTGTCGAAGGTCTGGCCATTAGCCAGGAGTTTCCTCCAGCCTCATGCTATTTCTTCAATAAATCTCCCTGTGTGCCCAGTAAATATTTTCTTTAGTAAATACATGAAAGCCCTGACGAGAAGCTTTCCCTCTCCATGAGCTCGCAGACGATGGCAATGTGACATAAATGTTAAAAAAGCTTTCTCCAGCACAGCATTTCCCCCAGGCAGACACGCCACGTGTTATCCAGGGGAATAAAGTTCTGCTGGAGATACTGGCAGGAATGCAAGGTTGATATTTCTTTATTTATTGGTTACAGTAATTGGCTAGAACATGGCTGAGTAGTTGGAGGAAAATAATCAATAGTTCTTGTCCGCTAATGAATGATTTTTCAGCAGTCGCTGGTGTAAATAGGTTTCATTAAAATAGCAAATCCTCCCAAACAAGAAAATTAACGAGGGCTTATGAAACCTATGAAATTGCATAGGTCTGAATAGCTGACAGAGATGACAAATATCTGCTATTGTTGGCTTTGGTAAGCAGGTTTTCTTTTCAATTTTCACTCTTGTCACTTAACTAATATCAATAATTAGCAAATCCATTATTCCTTTCCCAGAAATCTTCCAATGTGTGGGCCTCAGTTCAGGACAATGTCCTGTTCCTGAGCAACGCCCCATGCCTGGGCTCAATTCCTGCCAAATCCATGCCCTGGAGCTGCACTAATAAACTGGGAATTTTAGGAACTGAGGCCTTCAGACTCACCCATTTCAAATGAAGGGGAATGGGCTCAATGCAGTCATTCCTTTCCTTGACTTCTGGGAATAAAGTGATGTGAAACCAATCTTCCACTGGGGGTGTTTCAGCAAGTCAGTGTGCAGGGCAGAGGTAAAAACCTGGAATTCTGTGCCAGTGCTGCTGGAGGATCCTGGGCTCAAAAGAGAGTGGGACAGAAGAGATTGGAATGCCTGGTGTTGCTAATTTTGATCTTTCTCTCAAACAGTTAACTCCATTTCTTCCATCCAGGGAAGAAAGCTCAAAGGAGTTATTTGTTTTGGCCAGCCTGGAGCAGGGCTCCTTGTGCCCCAGAGGAAAGTGAAACTCTTCATCCGCAGCTCCAAGGACCAAAAGCCCAAAGGCACTTGGTGGGAAGTTTCCCCACACAAATTCTCAGCTTCTCAGTTACTGCTGCCAGGGCCACGAGGCCCTCGGGGAGCACTGCGGAGATTTCTGCAAGTGGCAAAGCACACAATGACTCTCAGTGGCACAGAGCTCTGCTTCCTGCTCTCAAAGGAACTCTCCTTCTTTCTCCTTCTCCTTCTCCTTCTCCTTCTCCTTCTCCTTCTCCTTCTCCTTCTCCTTCTCCTTCTCCTTCTCCTTCTCCTTCTCCTTCTCCTTCTCCTTCTCCTTCTCCTTCTCCTTCTCCTTCTCCTTCTCCTTCTCCTTCTCCTTCTCCTTCTCCTTCTCCTTCTCCTTCTCCTTCTCCTTCTCCTTCTCCTTCTCCTTCTCCTTCTCCTTCTCCTTCTCCTTCTCCTTCTCCTTCTCCTTCTCCTTCTCCTTCTCCTTCTCCTTCTCCTTCTCCTTCTCCTTCTCCTTCTCCTTCTCCTTCTCCTTCTCCTTCTCCTTCTCCTTCTCCTTCTCCTTCTCCTTCTCCTTCTCCTTCTCCTTCTCCTTCTCCTTCTCCTTCTCCTTCTCCTTCTCCTTCTCCTTCTCCTTCTCCTTCTCCTTCTCCTTCTCCTTCTCCTTCTCCTTCTCCTTCTCCTTCTCCTTCTCCTTCTCCTTCTCCTTCTCCTTCTCCTTCTCCTTCTCCTTCTCCTTCTCCTTCTCCTTCTCCTTCTCCTTCTCCTTCTCCTTCTCCTTCTCCTTCTCCTTCTCCTTCTCCTTCTCCTTCTCCTTCTCCTTCTCCTTCTCCTTCTCCTTCTCCTTCTCCTTCTCCTTCTCCTTCTCCTTCTCCTTCTCCTTCTCCTTCTCCTTCTCCTTCTCCTTCTCCTTCTCCTTCTCCTTCTCCTTCTCCTTCTCCTTCTCCTTCTCCTTCTCCTTCTCCTTCTCCTTCTCCTTCTCCTTCTCCTTCTCCTTCTCCTTCTCCTTCTCCTTCTCCTTCTCCTTCTCCTTCTCCTTCTCCTTCTCCTTCTCCTTCTCCTTCTCCTTCTCCTTCTCCTTCTCCTTCTCCTTCTCCTTCTCCTTCTCCTTCTCCTTCTCCTTCTCCTTCTCCTTCTCCTTCTCCTTCTCCTTCTCCTTCTCCTTCTCCTTCTCCTTCTCCTTCTCCTTCTCCTTCTCCTTCTCCTTCTCCTTCTCCTTCTCCTTCTCCTTCTCCTTCTCCTTCTTTCTCCTTCTCTTCTCCTTCTCCTTCTCTTTCTCCTTCTCCTTTTCTCCTGCCCCTTTACTTCCTCCTCCCAGTGCCCTTCCCCTACCTCTTCTCTTCCTTGTCCCCTTTTCCTTCCCCTTCCTCTTCCCCTTCTCCTTTCCCGATTCTCCTTCTCTTTTTCTCCTTTCCCTTTCCCTTTCCCCCTTCTTTTTTCCCTTCCCCTTCTCCTTCTCTTCTCCTTCTCTGCCTCCCCCTGAATCTGTGCCGCGCCTTGCCCTTCCCTCCCTCTCCTTTCCCATCCCACACCTGATGGAGAAGCCTCTCCGGGGCAGGAGCATCTTTGGGCACTGCGAGTCTGTGCCAGCAGCACTGACCAGGCACTGGGGTTGGATGGCAAATCCTGCTGGTAATCTCCCTCCGAGGGAGCTGCTCCCATTTTTCATGGTGGCGAGTCCTTTAGGGATGTGGATGAAAAGAGAAAGTGTTTCATTTGCTCTTTGGAAGTTGTAGCTATAGATCAAGGCCCAGCTCATTCCCCCAAAGAGCAGAAATCGGTTTTTTTCAGGCGAGAATTGAGGCTATCCCCTGTGAAAACTAAAACAGTTATCTGCACTTTCATCTGGAGGTCAGCAGGAGAGATTTTTCTCCTGAAGCTGGATAAATCCAGGCAGTTAGTGCCTCTCCTTCCCACTCTCCTTAGTTATTGTTTTTCATTTCATGAGGGGTGAGGCCCAAGCAAACACTTCTGCCTCCTGACTTTGTCCTTGTCTGCTTGTAGGAACTGCCCAACCTTGGTGCTGAGGCACCTGAGCAGGTTTGGTGCCTGGGATGTTCCTCTTTGTGTGCCATGACCTGGATGCAAATGCCCAGGCAGATGGCATGGGAAAGGCTGGATAATCTCTGGGATAATCTCAGAGCACACCCCACAGCCTGGGTGGAGATGGAGACTCTTCTCTATCCTGGAGGTGGTGGCCCAGACCAGAGCTTTTAGGGGTGTCTTCTCCTTGAGCCTCCTGCTGCACATCACTCATCTTCTGCTCCCTGGGTGCTGTTTTTGGGGAGATATTCACCTCTCCATCCTTCATCTTGTCTTGGAATGCACATGGAATTGTAGACATGCTGCTCACGGACGTGGTTTAGTGGCAGTGCTGGGTTAGTGGTTGGAATCAATGATCCCAGTGGTTGGAATCAATGACCCCGGTGATTCTACGAAAGCTCCCCAGTGCCCACCCAAAAGGCTGAGGACTTGTGGGCAGCCAGGCTCAGGTCTTGGGCTGTGTTTGGGTACCAAGAAGATTTGGATGAATCCCGTGGTCCAGGCCCAGCTCTGTGAGGAGACTGCTTTGCCATCGGCCATCCCAGCACTGGGACTTCCCAACACTGCACAGGAAGTTTAGTCCCAGGCCTGGGGAGTTGAGAAGGTGTAAGCCAAACCTGGACAAGTATCCCAGCCTGTTTTCACCACACCAACCCCATTACCTGCAAACCCAGACAAAGATCCCAGCTGGAATTGCAGGCACGGCTGGAGCACAAGGGATGTGCTTGCTCTTGGCTCTGCTGCAGGAAGCCCCTTCCCAGCCACTTCCCAGCCCCTTCCCCTCCGCCTCTCCAGAGCATCAGGAAGCATTTAAGACCAAAAACTGCCATTCAAGTGACCTCAGCCACAGACTTGACTCTGTGTCATGACCTTGTCTTGGTTTCATCATCGTGGACAGTCTTGGCTACCAACCCTGTCCCTGTCCCAGTCCCAGTCCCAGTCCCAGTTCCAGTCCCTGTCCCTGTCCTGTCCCTGTCCCTGTCCCTGTCCCTGTCCCTGTCCCTGTCTCCATCCCTGTCCCCATCCCTGCTCCACTCACCTGGCACAGGTGCCATGGCCCTGGGCCATTTCTGTGGTCTGGGTCCTGTATCTGCACAGATAAGAGGTTCCCGAAGCTGTGCTGCCCTCCGTTGTCCGTGATGCTCACAACCATAAATCCTGTGCCTCTGTCACCAGCAGGGATTGAGCCCGGCATAATTTATTCCTTCAGAGCCCATGGAGTCACAGCAGAGATGATCATCCACTCAGGATGAAATCGTTCCCTCTTGAAAACTCCTATGGAAATTCCCAGCAAAATCCATAAGCCACCACCACTGGCACATACCTACATCCCCTTCTCGGTGATGCCCTGATCCCAATCCTAACCCTTTATCCTGACACCAGGCCTCTTTGCTCTGCTGCAGCTGAAGAAATGGAGGGATGGATTGAATTTTGGAACCTCAGTTCTGCTCACACCACTGGCCTTGCCCTTTCCAGCAGGCAAACACCCCAAATTCCCATGGCCCTGCAGGACTTTCCCTGCTGGCACCTGGAGAGTTGCTCAGCCCAGACTGTGGGATGAATGAGCTTTCCCTGGGAGAAATCCCCTCTGTAGTGCCCCCCTCTCCCCCCTAGCCCCTCGGAGCAGAGCGTAAGGTGTGTTTTATTGTTTGTCACCCAAAGCACTTGGAAAAATTACACAAATCCATCAAAGTAATGAATCTTCCCAGCAGTGGCAAAGAGACAGAGACAGACAGGCACTCAGCCGAGACCAGGCAGCTTTAAAAATTAATACCAAATAAATAGCTGCCCTTTCACTCTCCTTTCAGGGGCTGCCTGCCTGCTCTGGGTGAGGGGACCTGCAGGTGACAGCTTTCCATAGGGGACGTGTCCTCTTCCAAGTCCCTGTCACCCTCCTGGTGTCCCACAGCAGCAGCATCTGGCAGCTGTGGGAGTGATGGAGAGACACAGCGGGTGATGCTGCCTTACACTGATGAGAGCAGGCAGGGCACTTAGGAAACAGCTGGATTTTTGGGAGTGCCAAAGCCTCATCACCTTCCTCCAGCCTTAACTGGCTCCCTCCAGTTTGTCTGTGCCTGAGCAGGCTCCTCCAGTCCTTAGGGGAGAGGCTGTGCTTGCTGCCAGGCTTGTCACAGTGTGGGCTCCATAAATTATAAATAGTGGTGTTCCTGGCTCCTCCAAGCTTTCATTTTGTTCCCAGGGACAATATATCTACCTGCCTAGATCTATCTATTTATATATGTACATTTTGTATGTCTATATAAAGACAGACATATTTTTATATATAAAATGTACGTATCGGAAGGTTGGACTTGATGATCTTGGAGCTCTTTTCCAACCTTAACAATGTTATGCCATTTCATGTATCACATATAATTTATTAGATGATATTTCATATGTTACCATTGTATGGGCTCAGAGAGGACACCAGTGTGTGTACCCCAGCTCCTCTGCTCCTGTTCCATCCCTACACCCACACTCACATCCCAAATAAATCCCATCACCCTGCCCTTGCTCCGGCCCTTCCTTCACTCCAGTTGTTGCAATGAGCTTTGAAGATGCTCAAAACCGTTGGTTTTGTTTTGTTTTTTTTTCCCAAAAATCCTGCCATGGAGAAAAAAAATCAGGGATCTGGCATTCCACCGAGGACCATGATGCCGCTCCTCCGAGGAATCACAAGGAAGGAAAGCAGATTGCTTTGGAGCACCAGAATCCCTCTGTTGTTCCAGCCTCTCCTATCCTGAGGGTTTTTTTAATATTTTTTAGTGCACAAAGCAGTGGGGTACCTGCAGGGCCTGCCCTTGCCCTGAGGAGAGGAGTGGGGACGCAGAGCGGGAAGGAAGACGGATGGATCCAGAATTGTCTGTAATTTATGGGGCTCCGTGATTCCTGCTGCCGTACGTCTCCGAGAAATGACACCACTACTTCAGGAGCAGAGATTAATCTGAGCCGGCAGGAGAAGGACAAAACAAATCATCCACTGCAGGAATCTCATTCCATGCCTGTTAGGAAGAGCCCCGGGATGAATGGCTTTGGTAAAGACCGCACTGCCAGATGGGTTTTCCCCATTTTCCCTGTTTTCCTGCAAATTGAGGTCTATGAGGTGTGGGGTGGAGGGAACCTCAGGCTGCTTTTGGCAGGGCAGGAGTCTCGCTCCACACAAAAGACCTGGGATCTGCAGGGGTGGGAAAGGTTGAGGCTGGATGAAACTCAGAACCTGGGATGGGAGAGCACGGAGAGAGCTGAAAGCTGAGCTAAGGCTGCAGTGATCCACAGGTGCACAGGGAGAGGGGGGATCACCCTGGGAACATCAACTCCCTCTTTATTAACCATGAGGTCAAGGTCAGGGGCAAGGATCAGCTTGGGAAGAAGGTGCTGGCATCCTCTGGAATGACAAAGAACTCTGGAGGAAGTGGGTGCACATTCCAGCCACCATGGCTGGGGGACCAGGGGGTCCCAGAGGGACATCCAGCCACTGGAATCAGGAGTGCCCATCTTCCAGGACCAGCTGGTGTCCCTTTCACCACCACGGTGACACCAGAGGTGGCTCCTACACCCTCAGATTTGGATGCTGAGACTCCCCTGAAAGGGCCCAGCTGGGCACCATCCCCATCCAACCACGGAAAAGCCCATCCTTTAGAACAAAAGGAGCACAAATCCTCCAGCTGGGTAGTCAGCAGGGTGATGGCAGACTAGAAACCCAGCTGGGGACCTGCAGCAAGCCCTGCACAACTGCATGGAACCCACCTTTACCTTTTCATATTCCATGAAATCCAACTCACTGCCACCGCAAACAGTCCCAAGGAGTCCAGTGGGGTGGGAGCAGTACCCAGCACTATCCCAGCTCTATCTCAGATTGATACAGAATCCATTGAATTGATTTTTTTTTAAGGTGCAGCCTCAGGATCGCTGAGACTCTGAGGTGCAGCTCAGCTTGTACTTCCACAAAATAATTTGTCAGGCCCCACTGTAGAAGCCTAATGACGGCTGTAATTTATGGCTGACAGACCGTATTTATCACCACAGCATCCTCTCGTTTTCCTTCTCTTCCTCTGCCTCGTTAGGAATGGCATCAATAATGTTTATTGTAGCTTTTAATTTTTTATCGTTGGTATTCTTACCTGTGCTGCTGATGGCTGGCTGGAGAGGAGAAAAGGCAGCAGCCTTTCAGATGTGTTCAAGGGGAAATAATGGATTTAGGAAATCCTTCCTGAATGCTCACACAGGATGAGTGGGAGGGGGGGAAAGTGGGAAGTTCCTCCCAAAAACTCGCCCTCCCATTCCCACTGACTGTTGGCCTGTGCAAGGATGCTCAGACCTCAGCCATCCCCATGGATTCACACTGAGGAATTATCTCCAAATTACGCCAAAGTTGTGGCCCGAACGTCGCGCCTGTGTTTTGCACCAGGCTCGTTTTGCTGCTCCGTTTCCGGACGCAGCGCCTCGCCATCGAGACACCTCCGAGTAACTGGGATTTACTCGGTATTCCTGCCCCATTCCCACCGCCCCTCGCTCCTGGGAGCTCGGGAGATGTTTGCATTTTGCAGCCTCTTTTCACACCTCTTGATCGCTGCCCGGGCTGCGGTGAGATCTGTGAGCGCGCCGGCAGCTCCTGCGCTGCGGGGGATTTTTGGCTGCCTGCGCTTGAATATTCAGGTGTTTGGAGTGGCTGGCAGATTCCTGGTGAGGGATGGTTTGTCCCGGCCGGTTCATCCACACGCGATGCCGAGCAGTCCCTGCGTGCCCCAGCGCTCCCCCCTCCCCATTTGCAGAGTCACGGGGCACCGATTTGTGTCCCTGAAAATATCTGAAATTCCTCTCACCCTGACTTTTCCCATTCCCCTCCCCGCCCCCAACATTTTCTTCCTACTAACGCCTGAGAGAAGAGGTTGCACTGGGTTTTGAAGCCCCTTAAACTCGTGGGATGAGGTTGGATGGGGCTTGGAGCAACCTGGGATAGTGAAAGGTGTCCCTGCCCACGGCAGGGGGTGGAATGGGACAATATTTAAGGTTTCTTCCAACCCAAACCATTCTGGGATTCTATGACCAACAGCTCCCAAAGGGGAATTTTCCTCGCAGTCTTTCCAGACATGAATAATTCCCAACCCAATGGTTGTTTTAGCATCATTACAGGAGCCTCTCAGACGAGCTGGTCATTTACAGATTAGACAGACATTGCGAACATTGTTCATAACCGATTATGGGATTGACAGTTTGGCTTCCACCCAAAATTCAGAATCCCAATTTAGCCTAATTGGAACGGAATAGCAGAGCAGGCTGGGGGAAGGGGATAGTGACTGCTGACAATTTAGTTAATGTTGATTTTATTGATCCCTGAAAAGCCTCTGATGTTGCAGGTTCCTCTTTATAGGGCAATAAAGTTTATAGCTGGGATTGTCCCAGGAGAGCAACATCTCTGTGTCTCCAGCAGCTCTCAGGTGATCACAGAGGCCACTGCCAGCCCCAGCCCCAATTTGCTGATGAATAATCAGAATCCAAGCAAAAAAACCCCCAAAAAAGCACCAAAATTTGGTTCTGGTCTTGGAATCAAAATGCCAGAAATGACAAATGAAAAAGCAATCCCTTCCAAGTGCAGGATTACTGTGTTTAAAAAGCCTTTTAATTATTCCTATTCTTTTCTATTTTATTCTAATATAATCCTAATCCTAATTCTATTCTATTCTATTTCTATTCTATTCTATTCTATTCTATTCTATTCTATTCTATTCTATTCTATTCTATTCTATTCTATTCTTATTCTTATTCTTATTCTAACTCTCATTCTATTATTTTCTTCTTTTTCATTCTATTCTATTCCATTTCATTTCCATTCTTCTCCTTACTTCTATTTCTTCCTTCTTATGTTGTCCCACAAAATGTTGCAATTTCTGATGTCTACCCTTAATACATTCACAGCCTTTCCTATATTTATTTTCATGAGACCTCTCTGAGGTATCCTGGGATCCCTCTCTGATGTGGGCTGGAATTGGTACCTCTAAAAGCACCCAAAAAATCAAGAAATTTGTCCAAAGCAATGAAAAGAAAAACGTGGAAGGAGCAACATAGATCCTGGATCCAGCGCTAGTGATGGAGCACTGAAATTTTGGTGGGATCCACGGGCCCTGCTGCCAAAATTCCAATTAAAGGCACCTCCTTTAGCATAGAAGGAGCGGAGCAGCCCTCGGACACCCAGCAAAGGCACCAGCAAAGCAAATGTTGGACCTGCCCCAGACAGGCAAGGATTTGAGGGGGTTTTTCCCTCCCAACCCCTTTGCTGCAAGCCTCTGACCGCTGGATTATCCCTGATGTGCTGGCAGAGCTCGGGTTCCAGTCCTGTGGCTTTGAGCTCATTTGTCAAACGCCGAGATCTTTATGAAAGGCTGTTAGCAGAGCATTTACTTCCCATTCCTCATCCTATGCTGTCATCACCTCCCAAGATTAATTAAAGAAAAAAGAAAAGACATCTTGTCTCTCTTTTGTTTCCCCATTCCTTGCATTTTTGAACAGCTCCTTTCTCTCCATTCATGTCCTGGCTACTGCTGGGGAGTAAAACAAGCAAAACTCAATATTTTACTCTTATTTCTTGTGGTTAAAATATCCTTTTTTTTTTTTAAGTGGAAGTGGTTGGGTGAGCTTTGTCCAGAACATCAATTCTCTTCCATGGCCTCAGCTGCCAAAGCTAAGCCAGGAAAGATCCCAAATCCATTGATTTATGAGTGCTTGAACTGCTCGTTGCAGACTTACAGCCCCAGTCCTGGGGCCGGTGTCCTGTCCCTGGATCCCTTCCAGGGCCACACGATGCCATGGATCCTGCTCACCCTGGGATAACTGGGTGCTTTTGCTCAGCACCAGCTCCTTTGCGTGCTCCTTCACCACTGCCCTCTGTTAGGAACCATAACCTCTGGTTATCCTGGTGCCACGGGCTTTTCCACGGCCATTCCCAACAGCCCAGGCTCCGTGGTCTGCTCCTGAGCGCATCCTGGTCCCAGCTGTGTGAGCTAAAACCAGAGCCACCCCTTTCCCTGCCACCTTCCCAGCCCCACTCCCTCTGTCCCCATACTCCCCTTATCCCAGCCCCAGTAACCTCCATCCCGGGACATTCCTTTCCACCCCTTTACTCAGCGGCAAACCCACGTGTGGTGCTGTACAGAGGTTTATTGTGAGGTTCCTCTCTCCCCAGTCTGACCAGTTCCCGCAGTAGCCGGCTGTGCCCAAGCTGTGGGTACCAGGACTTGGGATGGTGCCGCCGGTCCCTGTCTGTGGCAGGTGGAGGAGGAGATGGCTCCTCACGCATGTGTCATCGCTGATCCATAAAAACTGAATGGAAACCTGTGGGACGGCGGGAGAGCCGCCCGTCAGCCGGCGCTCGCCTCCCTCAGGGATTCAGGGATTTGCCATCTGCTCTCCTGCGCATTCCCAGCGCTCAGCCCTGACGCTGTGCCTCGCAGCTGTGAGTCAGCCGAGGAGGAGGAAAGCCCGGCCAGCCCCGGCCCCGTCCTTGTGCCGGGGGCTCCCAAAAGCCGCCCTCGCTGATGTGTGTGACAGTGGACACCCACCCCTCCCCGTGTCACCGTCCCCGTGTCACCGGAGCTGTCACCGCTGTCACAGTGAGGGCACTGCGGGAGAGGATGAAAACACTTTTCCCTTTCTCTTTGTTCTCAGCCCAGCTAAATCTGTCCCTGCTCTTGCCGGACTTCCCTGCTCTGCACTGACACAAACCCCGTGGGATTTGAAGCCATCCATCACCACCACCTCCACCACCCCAAGCCACACACGGAATAAAGACGTGGAGCGGCGGCTCCTCAGCTGGTGCAAATCCACACGGATCCCCCACCATCGGCAGAGTTAAACTTCCAACCAGCCAGGGAGGGAACCCAAAATGCTGCTCGGTGGAGCAAAAGAAATTTCGGCAGTAATTAGATCTGGAGCGTGATTACCCAAAGGGAAACGCAAAACAAATGTGGGTGACAGATATTTCCAGGATAACTGGAGTTATTAATGCTTTTCTCTCCCAGTGACAGGCACAAGGGATTAGTAGTGCCTGAAAAAGTCTGGTTTACTGTGGGAAAAAATGAGGGCTGGAAATGAAGCAAGGAGGAGGCCATATGCTGCTCGGTGTGCTCGTGGGGCCCTGGGAGGAAAGCTTGAGCCAAAACAACAAAAGGCAAGGATGGGAGGCATATGTGAGGAGAAACACGAACCTGTTGCTCCTAAGTTTCCAGTTAAAAAAGGAAAAAAAAGAGTAGGAACCTGTTACTTGTAGCACGAGCTCCCCCGGAATTAGTGACCCTGAGCATGGGGCGTGCAGCAGGACTGGGATGTTTCCAATTAAAGCATCTCCTTCCTGCTGGCTTGGGTTGGGTTATTTGGGTGGGAGGAGAAGGACCAGCCCTCCCTCTGTCCCAAGTGAAGGATTTAGGGTCGCTCAAAGAATCACCATCAAAGGCATTAGCAAAAATATTTGAAGATTAATTTATAAAAACACAGCAAAGTTCAATGGCAAGGTTGCTTCATTACTGACTCCATGGATACAGGGGAAAATTGAAGTAGAATGGAGGTAAAATGATTTACACAGAGCTGGAAGATGCAAAAGGGCAAGGGAGACCCTCCCACTGGGCATAACTCCTTGCTTTCTAAACTCCTGATGTGGCTAAGCCCAACCCTAGCCTCAGACTTGAACCATAGTTTAGGTCTAAAGGAATTAACCATGTGAACTTCTGTGGTATTGAGTCACCTGCTATGGGCAGCTTACCAAGGATCTGGGAATAGAGGGTCTCTCTGCCTGGGGTAAGGAAGGATTCCTCAGTCCAGGTAGGGAATTCAAACCTTGAGAGGCATCCCAGCTCCAGGGGAGAGTCACTGGTGTGCAGTCCAGCTGCAAGTCAGAACTGGAATTAGACTCATCCAAAGATCTGTCATTAACAGAGAGGAGCAACCTCGAGCCCAGCAGAGCCCAGGAAGGCCCACTCCGACTGTCAGAATTGTGGGATAGAGTGGTTGCCTTGTAGTCGGGTTGGACACAGTGGGAAGGTGTGTATGAGACTCCTCGAACTCACAAGCTTCTTTGCTCCCTGATAAAAGAATCTTGGAAAAGCCACTGCTATTCCTGTGTTAATCACATAATTGGGGATCCAAGCTTTTATGCACCAATGCTCCATGGGTCGCTCTGTGCCTTTGGGGCTTTCCTAGAGGGATTCTTGACCCCTTTAGAGCCTGTACAAAGGCACTGCTTGTGTTGAGGGGCTTGAGTGCATTTCTCACACCCTCCATACACCAGAGGAGTCCATCACCTCCTCCAGACCTTCCTCTGCAAGGGGATCTGCTCCTTCCAGCAACGGAGAGGGAGGAAAAGGCAGGAGCTGGTCCCTGTGTCCCTCTGCCCAGCTTGGGCAAGCAGCCATGAGCCGTGGGGGTCGGGAATGGCTTGGGAACCCCATGGGCCATCCCACCCTACAGTTTGCTTTTGGCTGTGTGCACTGCCCCGAGAGCATCCCTCAGCACATCTGGATACCCCAAACCAGATGTGCTCCCTCAAACCCATCCAACCCTTCTTTCAACACAAGGTTTGCAAGAAAGTAGGGCTAAAAAAACATTAAAATGAGAGAAAGGATGTATTTTTCCCTTTTAAATATAAGGGGTGCTGGCATCTAGGGAGTAACAAGATTCATTTCTAACACGGCTGTTTGTCAGTGAGCAGGAACCAGTTTGTTTTCTGCTCCGTGATCCCTGTGGGTGTTGGAAAGAGCCTGGAAAACTCCACCCAGTGCACAGCCCCAGCCAGATGCTTCAGGGAAAGCTCAAGACCTTTAGAGCAGGCAGCTGGGACATAACCTGACCATAATTAGAGCTGAAATTTCAGCTAAAATTCAGGTATTTAATAACCACCCGAAATGCACAGCACCATCAGGGCTCTTGACCACAACCTACTGCAAAGCCACTGATAAATTCATTTTTCCTAAGGGTTTGTCACAGTGGGCAGCTCCCCAGATGGGGTACAGAAAAGTGGCTCTGCTGAGACAGGTCTAACTCATGTTCAAATGAGAGTGACAGCCCATCTGCACAGATCCAGCCTTTCCATGGAAGATGGAATCCATCCCCCAGGACTGCGGGGAGGGGAGGACACCCATGGCTTGGCTGATGAGGCGACAAGAAGGTGCGAGGAGCTCCCGGGAGGTGGGAATTGTCACACCTGCATCTCCCATGTGGCCAAAGGCAGGGAAATGTGTGAATAAGAGGGAGGGAACATCCCACGGGCTCTGCAGGTGCCACCTGGAGCTGGATGATGCCTGTGATTTTGGGTATTCCTAACTTCCTCCTTGGTCTTTTCCCCGTAACCGCCAGTAGCAGACAGCCCCACTTGCCACAGGGTTTCATTCAACAGGATGTCATTCCACAGGATGTCTGCTGGATTCCAGCTTTTGAGGCATTTAAGGGTGATTTGGCTTTTTTTATGACAAAATCACAATCTGACACAAACTGTCACTGTTGGTGCTCTGGTTCTCTGCAGGACACTTGGCCTGGAAAATTGGGAAGGGATGGCAGCACCAGTGCGTTCCCACCTGACAGCTGGGTTGGCTTTTGTGGGATCTCATAGATGAGGCAGTGGGGCTCTTACCTGCCCTCTGTACTTCAAACAGCCTTAGAACATCCCTCCAGGTATCCAGGAGATTCCAAAGCCTGGGCTGAAGGAAAAGCAGAGCCCTCTCCTACTCAGTAGAAGACAAACACCTCACAAGCAATAACCAGAAATTCCTAAACTCCAAACCCACAGCACTGAGCAGGACAGCAATAAAACCTCTCTTTTCCCAAGAATGAGAATTGCTTTTGTTCATGGCTGGAAGAATCCTCCCCTGATTGTTTCCAAACAGAGTATTCCATTAAACCCAGGAATTCCTCTCCACCCTCATTTTGGAAAATTGTGCTTTTCCTTTTTGACCTGAACACAGAAAATCTTTGGCCAAAAAATAACCAAACACAGAGGCTGGTGAGTGCAAACCTCTGGAACTCTGCCCTGGTGTGCTTCTTTGCCTAAAACAAAAAAATTCCCCCCAAACCCCTCCATGTTTCCTTCGCTCTCAATACACCAATAAAGACAACTCAGCTGGAAAGACGCATCCCGGGTAGGAGCTCCTGGATCTCTTCCCATGGGAAAGGCAGATATTTGTTTAAAGATGGGACTGAATCAAAACAGACATGGGGAAATGTCAAAATATTCCATAAGCAGAAGAGGAGGGAATACAGTTGTCTGTATACCTTGTGAATGAATAACTTACATCCTGGGAGACGCAGAAGTGGGAACGGAGCGAGTGGAATCGGAGCTCTGCTCAATCGGTGTTGACAGAGGGGAATAGCTCCTCAAGCCTCAGCCAGAATGGATTCAGGCAGTGTAAACTGAGAGCTGCAGGGGCAGGGAGCAAAGGAAAACATCGGAGATTGCTTGGAAAACATGAGGAGGGAGAACAGGGTGCATGCATCTCCCTGAAGGTGGAAACGGAGCATCCTGATGGAAGTCAGAGGAGAGACCGGTGCTGCTGGTGCCACTCTCCCACTGGAATGCAGGGGAACCACGGCAGTGAATTTAGTCCTAAACCCTCAATTTTGAGTGGTTGAAATGAGAGGAGTGGAACAAGATGATCTTTAAGGTCCCTTCCAACCCAGACCTCCTGTGGGAATGACTTGTGGCAGACTAGGGGGATATAAGGAATTAAAGCCTTTTAATTCCTGCTCGACACCATCCAAGAACTGCTTTCCAGCAGAGATGCATTTTAGGGAGGATGGCAGCATTTAGGATTTGTTTTCAAATCACAACTGAAACCTAGAACTGAATTTTGCTGCATAAAGATTTGTATAGTCCTGCCAATTCCCATGAGAATGCCTTGATTTATTGGCTCTTTCCTAAACACGAATGTGAGATAACTTCAATAGGCAAAGTTGGCCTCAACTGCCACTTTTAAAAATACTTGAAAAGACATTTAAATCAGGGGGAGAAAATGCAGAAAGTTCTCTAAAAAAGGGACAGAATAAATTTAGAAATCAGCTTCAGAAATGGCTGGATTCTGAAAATGTCTAAAACTAAAAATAGAGGGAAGCAGATGATTTTTTTTTTGCCCTCCTTGATTAATTTATCTTTTTCTTTTTTTTCACTCCTCGCATTGGGGTCTCCTCTATGTGCCTGTGCCTGGTAAACAATTTTGGTGTTATTTTTGTCTAGCTGGCAGCCCTGGGTGGCATCCAGGCACAACCACAACAAACTCAAGTAAGCCAAAGTGGCGTGAACTCTGAAAAACCTCGGAGCAGGCTCGGAACCAGGTCACCACAATTCCATCCTGTGGCACTGTCACTTCCATGAGGTCCCCGAGCCACAAAGCCTCTGGGGATTTCTTGTCTGGAATCTGGCAGGAGTGAAGCCCTGGCACAGGTATCTGGTCCTGCTGGAAGTAGGTTTTTGGAGTTGGAAACTGGGAATTGACTCCTCACTTCCCACATCTCCTTTTGCACCGGATGGATCTCGGACAAGGGAAGGTCTCTGCAGCACGGTCCCTGGGAGATGGGGGTGGAATGTCTTGACCCTTTGACTTCAGTGGTGAGGATGACAATGCCAAGAGCAGCAGGATCTTGGCACAGCCTGGCTGCTTCCCGGCGCCTTGCCTGCTGGAAAGGCTTGTGCTGTGGACTTTAGACCTTGGCATTTGGGAATAATTCAGCGTCGATCAAGCAGAAGAGATTAAAAAAAAAAAAGGAAAAAAGGAGAAATCATGATGAATTCATCCTTCAGTGTGGTATTAGCACGGCCCAGCCCAGTCCCTCTCCTCTATGTCAGTGGTGAAAAATGCCTCCTCTTCTCCAACAATTACCTGGTTGGGCTCACCCCTTGGAATGCTGATCCTTTGGGAAAAGGCAGTGGCGGCCCTACTCTGCCAGGCTGGTGATGGATGAGTCCAGGCTCGGCCCCGCTGCCATCTGCCACCGCAGCCCCCTCCCCAGACCCTGACAAATGACACCCTCGCTCCTTCACACGGATCAGGAGTGAACGGGAAAAGTGGCAGTGATGAAAGGTCCCTGGAAAAGCGTGAATTAGCCTATGGAAGGGAGGAGATGAATGAAGAGGCAGGAGGAAAAATGATGGAAAGGGAGGAAGGGAGGGATTACCTGGCCCATGCCCAGGCCCCTGCAGTGTAACCCCACTGTTCATTAAGCTCCTGATGGTTTGGTTGCTTGCTGTTGGCGAGCCCTCTTTGCCAGGATGAGCCATTCCTGGAATCTCCCCAGCAAACGGAGCATGTCCCAGCTGACACGGCACTCATCGCCCACAGGATCCACAGGGCAGGGCAGAGCAGAGAGCTGGGTTCAATCACACAGATGGCAGCTGCCCAAACCAAACCAAACCTGGATGGTGCTGGGCAGTTAAAGACAACTCCTCCTCTGGTGCCAGGATGACCTAAGGAAAAGGTGTCTTGGAAGCCAAACCACTTCTGGAATTCACAGGATCCCATCTGAGGATGGGAAGCTTTTCCTGGAGGAGTTTGGGAAGTCTTTGGAAACCTCCCTCCATCCTTAAGGAAGGTGCAAACAGCTTTGCTGATGGCACTTTTCCAGGCTGAGTGGAGCAGCTCCACCTCCAGAGCAAGGCGAGAGGGACCCGGATGTCAGACCCCGCTGGTATTTTTCAGGGTTATCAACTCATCCAAGCCTTCAGCTTGGGCAACTCTGGTTGCAGCACAATCACTTTGGAGAGTACTTGGTTATTGTCACTGAAAGCTCTGGATTAAATTTATAACGGTAATAAACCCCTTTCAATTCCTGGGTTTGATCCCAGGTTTGCCCTGGGCTGCTCAGGTCAAAGAAAGCTGAAAGTCTGAGCTGAAATCCCTCTTCAGGCAGGATTTACAATGGGAAAACAAGAGGAAAAAGAGGCTGGCACCTCTAGAGATGCTCTGAAAACGCTCACGCAGGCAGAAAAGGGTCCCACAAGAATTATTCCCCCCACTCCAGCCATCCCAAAGCCCAGGACATTGTCCTTGCCCATCTGTCAGCTCAGCTCTGATATGGAACAAATCTCATTAACGGGCGCCATAGATTTAGCAAAGGGCTGGGATACGGCAAAGGCCTTTAAAACGGGAGATAAACCATCCTCTACTCCAAGGAACAGGGGTTGTAAGGAAGATATAAAAACCCACATGCCTCCTGGGAATGCTGGAGGGAGGCCAGGCCAGCAGCACGTCAGCATTCCTTGCACTGCTCCATTGGGATGACATCACAACAATGAAAATAATGTATTAAGACTGGTGGGGGAAATCAAACAAAAAGCTTTCCCCAACCTAAGGGTACCACCAGCATTAATGCAATAATAATCAGGATCCCAGCCAGTGGAATTTATCCTTTTTAGGGGTGGGAATAGCTGGGTTTCCTCTTCATCCCGTCCATTTCCAAGCGGATTTGGCAAGATCCTGAAGAGGACTTTCCAAACCTGCAAAGTCAGGACAGGGAGTGACTTAATGTCTTTTGAGGAAAAATATCAAGGAAAAAATTAGTCACAATCACAACATGTTTTTTCTTGGAAAGTATTAATTTGGGAATGATGCATAAAAGGTCAGGATTTTTTCATTCCAAAAACACATTTTAGAAAAAACCCCCAAACAATTCTTCCTAAATTTTCACAGGTTTCAAGGATTTTGTCTAGAAATGTTTTGTGATTTTGTCTAGTGCATGTTATCCAATGGAGAAAAGTTTGGAGGCAGAGAGAAAATGGTGCCAACAAGGAGAAAATGACATTTCCCTGTTACTCTGGATTTTAACACCTCTGAATTTTTGCAGCCACCTTAACACTTGTAAGATAAAATAATAATTTTAAAAGAGAGCAAACATTCTCCCCCTCCTTCCTCCTCTTCCCCTGGTCCTTTTCTCACACGTTTCTCTCCAACAGAAAGAGCCGGATAATCTAATCTGACGTGTTGGGATATATTCCCTGCAGGAAGTGTGGAAATGCCACCTGCTACCTGCGTGTTGGATTTGCTCACAAATCACCAGCACCCAGTGCTCGCCAGGGTCTGTGGATATTTTAATGGCCAAGATATGTCTGGCCACTGATGGCAGCAAAATCTAAATCTCACGTTTATGTTTTTCTGTAAATGCCAAACACTGCCTTGCCTGTTGAATCACTCTTAATTGCACCTCTTTAATTACAAGAAGTGAAATCATTAATTATATTCAGTGAAGGGAGACACAAACCCTTCTGCTTCAGGGTTGGCCTTCTTAGAAGTTCAGAATGAACCCTGGCAGGTGGTTGGGCACTGGAAGAGGCAGGAATATTTCAATAACGCTTTCAGGCACAGGGTGGGGTTGTTGGAGGGTCCTGTGCAGGGCCAGGAGTTGGAGTTGATGATCCCTGTGGGATGATCCCTTCCAGCTTGGGATATCCTGTGATTCTACAGTGCTTAAGACACCAGGTCAAGGTCCCCACCTTGGGCACCCCTCTCTTCTCCAGAAATCTGAGGTCAAACGGTCGGAAATCTCAGGCTAGGTTACGGATCCAGCTGCATCAGGGAGCTCCCCTCTCCATGGGCTACAGCTCCCACACTTCCAGGGGGTTATAAAACACCTGACCCTACAATGAAATCAGGAATTTTGTGCTATTTCCTTGAGAAGCCAGGTGACCAGAATGTCTCTGCTCAGCACTGCATGGCTGGAAGAAAATTAGGTTCAGCTTCCAGGGTTCAAACAAGGAAAAAAAAAAGAAAAAAAAGAATGAATTGGGTAATGTTGATTTAGCCTCAGACTTAAAGACCACAAGTACACCCAGTGCACACTGCCCTGTTTGACAGCAGAGATGCTGGAATCATGTCCAAGAGGGACCAGACTTCCTAGGGCTGCAGTCAGATCCCAGACAGGAAATTCACGGCACCATCTTCAGTTTGCATCACTTTTCTTCTCCAAGGACCAGGAGGGAATAGGAGGCCCTGAATGCAGCTCTCAGTGTCCAGGGCTGACATTGGGAGAGGAGCACCCTGGCTGTCCTGGGGCCAAAGCTGGATCAGGAACAGCGCTGGAATCCTCTGCAAGGCTTCAAAGTTTCCGCGTGATTATGCGAGCAAATATTTGGACTGGAAGAGCTGTTAGTCATTATTTGCAGTTCATTTTCCCTTATTTGTTCTCTGTCTTTTAAATAATAAAAGAGAGAAAGCCAAGATGACAGCTCACAGCATTCACATCCAGGAGCAGAAACAACAGCTGGGATTTTTCCAGCAAACACCTTGGTTGTGCACAGCTCCCCGGGAAATGCTGTGCCAGGGAGGAATTTGGAACCACAGCTGCTGTGGCACTGATGGGTCCTGATCATCCACGGTGAAAATCCCCACTCCTGGCCTGTGCTGATCTCATGCATGGAGTTTTTCTGGATTTACACCCTGGGGCAGAGCAACAGGAATCAGTTCCCTGTTTCTGGGCCTCCCTGGATTTGGGGGCTTCCCTGCTTCATTGCTCTTTGGCACCTAATTTGGAGGCCTGATCGTGGCAACAGCTGTTGCTCCAGCTCAGGGCTTAGCACCATTAATCACATCAGAAAGCAGTGGTGTTTCCTACAGCAGGAAATCCTGAAGCCCGGGGCAGGTGCCGGCAGGAAAAGCCCCTGGATGTGTTCCCAGCCAAGGAAGGGTTTACACTCACCTGTGGAAGTGCAGGGCTCCCTGGGCGTGGGGGCATGAGAGGAGCTGTTCAACAGCAGAATGGTAAAGCTGGCATTAAAACCTACTCAGGCTGGAAAAACACCTCTCCAAAACTCCTACAAATCCCATTCCAGCCTCAGGCGTCTCCGTGCCTCCAGCATTTTGTGCCTCCCACATTTCAGGAACAGGTACAGAGTGGGGTAGGGAGGTCTGGGCAGCAGCACTTCCATATAAACAACCTGACAAGGAAACTGTGGGATTGCTCCCTTTGGCAAAGTTTGGCTTAGTGAATGGAGGGAGCCAGGACCCAGAGCCTGAGTCTGGCACCTTCCACATCAGGGTCATTTCTGTCCATCCAGTGTGGGCAGTTTTGGGTGCCATGATGTGAGAAGGATCTGAAGCTGTTGGAGTGCCCAAAGGAGGGACACAAGGATGGGGAAGGGTCTGGAGGGGCCACACGAGGGGAAACTGAAGGCACTTGGCCTGCCCAGTCTGGAGGAGACTGAGGGCTCATCCCAATCCACAGCTTCCTCCCGAGGGACAGCTCCAACTCTGCTCTCCTGAGGAACAGGACACCAGGGAATGGCTGCAGCTGTGTCAGGGAGGGTTAGGTGGGATATCAGGAAAACATTCCTCCCCCAGAGGGTGGTGGGTACTGAGGCTCCCCAGGGAATGGGCACGGCCCCAAGGCTGCCAGAGCTCCAGGAGTGTTTGGACAACACTCCCAGGGATGCACAGGGTAGGATTGTTGGGGTGCCTGTGCAGGGCCCGGAGTTGGACTGGATGATCCCTGTGGGTCTCTTCCAGCTCAGGATAGTCTGTATTTCTTTCTCCCAGGACATGAATGGGTAAAGAACTGGCTCCTTCCAAAAAACATCTTGTTTATCCCAGAAAATCTACACAGAAGGTGTCAGTCCAACATAAAGTTGAAATGCCTCTAGAAAGCTTAACAGAACCCCCAAAATCAGAACACCTCCTTAAAAGGCAGAAGCATCTCAGGGTGGATGTGGCACCTGTCCCCTTGGGTTTGAGCCCACAGGGGAGATCAGTGACCTACGGACCTGCAGCAAAACCCTCCCAAATCACATCAAACCCTTCCATCTCTAGTGAGATATTTCTGGCTTTACACTGGGTAAATGTAATATTAATAAATGGGATAATAAATGGGATATTAGGAAGAAATTCTTCACTGTGAGGGTGGTGAGGCCCTGGCACAGGCTGCCCAGAGGAGCTGTGGCTGCCCCATCCATGGAAGTGTCCAAGGCCAGGTTGGAGCAGCCTGGGATAGTGGGAAGTGTCCCTGCTCATGGCAGGGGGCTTTAAGGTCCCTTCCATCCCAAACCATTCCGTGATTGTCCAGTCACATGTAGAGGAGGAGAAAGGACCTTGTTTCCATGGACAAGATTCTTACTGCAGTGTTTGTGCTGAGATCCAACAGGCCTGGCTGTGAAACCATTTCCAACATCCTTCTTGAGAAGCAAAATGGGAAAAATCCCAAACTGATCTAAAAGCTTGACCCAACATAAATGAAGTTAATTAATACAGCAACATCCCAAGCAGGCTCTGCCCAGAAGAGTCTCTGCTCTGAGTCATCCATGGATGTGTTAATAATGCCCTGGAATAAAATCCATCCTTGGAGAAGGAAGGATGCTGTCAAGGCTCGAGCTATTCCTCGTTTTCACTGAACACAGGTAACATTTGTGTTGTGCTTTCAACTCTTCTTTTCAGGTTATTTTCCATCTCCACAGCAATAATAATCCTTATCCTAAAAATAGCATCTTGCTTTTACAATTGGAGTGACCTTTCCACTCCATGCGGATTAGCACGGAACAAACCACTTGTTCAGTTCAGAGCTGACAAAAAGTGCTGTGGCTGCCACCCCTGAGGCTTCCATCTGATTAATTTGGGATCCTTGACTTGGAGTGTGCTCATGGGGAAACTGAGGCAGGGGGAAGGAAAACCCTTGGCATTGTCAGCAGGGCAGGGCTGGGAGCAGCACTGGGAATGCTGCACTGGTGAAGGGATGAGATCTAGGGCAAGAGTGCCAGGGGAGGCTTAAATTAGATATTTGGGAAAATTTCTTCCCAGAAAGGGTCAGGCATTGGAGCCCCAGGGCAGGGGTGGTGTCCCCATCCCTGGAGGGATTTAACAGCTGTGTGGATGTGGCCCCTGGGGACATGGCTCAGGGGCAGCACTGGCTCAGCAGTTGGACTCGATGGTCTTAGGGGGCTTTTCCAACCTGAATGATTCTGTGATTCCTCGGGAGCCACTAAAAATGTCATTCAATCATGGTTTTTGAGATTCTCCCCCCACTCTTACCCAAAAATAGTGAAAATTGTCTCTCTGAAAAGAGACGCTTCTTTCATGGAGAGAATGATTCTATTATTACCAAAATGCCTGTTTCTTTACAAAGCCATAGTTTGTGATTAATGGGCTTTGGTACAGCACCAACAAGACATTTTCCCTCTGGTTTCATCCCTGGTCCAGCTGGGGCATTCCCTGTTTTAGCTGCCATAAGCATCCATCTTAATTTTCTGCTTTCCAAGAGCATTTGAATTCAGTGGGGACCACAGCATCAGATAACACTTGACTTTAATATTAATAGCTCCTTTTTATTCTGGAGTTCTCTTCCTTAGTTTAGAGAAGAGATTCTCCATGGCAAAGTCCTCGTGCCTTGTTTGACAATGGGCTCCTCTTCCAAGAAGCCATGTTAAAATTTCCTAAAATACCATGGGAGCTGCTTACCCAGTAATTTCCCAGTCATTTTGGACAGGATGATTTTCCAGGCCCAATCTATTGACTGTCCTGGTTCTTTCCCTGCAAAGATTACAAAGTGGTGCCAAATGAAATACCTAAATCCTTTAAGGAATAATATTCCATTTCCCAGCCCATCTATCAGGGTGGAGAAGGATGGGGAGAAGAGCAAGCTCAGCATTACAGCTGCAATTTTACTTCTGAGAGATCAACCTGTACCTATGCAGGGAGCTCAGATTTTCTCATTCCGGGGTTCAGGGCTATCCTTGAAATAAATTATCCCTGCAGAGAGCTCCCACCTCCTCCCTGCTGCATCCAAAGGGTGGAGAGCAATCCACTAACATCACTGGCGCAAGGGGACAAGCAGCACCTCAGGGGGAAAACTCAGGGGGGAAAAAATCACAGTGCTGCTCCCAAGAGTTCAGAAGTCTCCAGTCAAATCAGAAAATCAAGGTGAGGAGTTGGAAAAAAAGAAAGAAAAAAGTAATGAAGATAATTATTAAGTGCTGCAACTTCTTTGCTGTGGATTTTTTTTGGTGTCATTTTGGTGATGCTTTCTGGTATTTTTGTCCTAAGTCCATACACAAAATTAAAAAGAACTGAAAGAGGCTTGGTTTAGGTGGGATATTGGGAAGAAATTCTTCCCTGTGAGGTTGTGAGGCCCTGGCCCAGGTTGCCTAGAGAAGCTGTGGCTGCCCCATCCCTGGAGATCCAAACCCTAGTGCTCATATTCTACAGCCCCCAGAGAACCTCCTCCCTACTGGAGCAAACATTTCTTCATAAAGATCCATATTCTCTCAGGAAAGTCCCTTTTGCCCAAAAAGTGCCTTAATATCAAACAAGACACATGCTCTGCATTTTCAGCCTGCTCTGTTACCATCCTTGATGAAAGGAACACTTTTTCTTCCACCTTTTGAAATGGTTTTCCATCCCCTCGGCAAGACCTTGGGCTAGAGACAGACTGAAAAAAAATCTGCTTTTTTTTGGTTTGTTTTTCTTTTTTAGGGAAAAGGATTTCCCCCCAACTCAAGATTTTTTTCACTTCTGATGGATTTCAAGTTTTGCAGCTCACTCTAACACTGAGCAGTGCCAAGCATGGGCTGCCTGAGATGATTTTAAAGGATAACTGGGTGATCTCAGCTGCTATTTTACTGCCAGCCTCTCAATCAGTCTGGGGTGAATTAACAAACACAGATTTTGTTATTTAAAAAAATTATCATCCCTGATCAAATATGAAAGGACATAATGCAGAAGGACATGGACCTGCTCAAATGGGTCACAGAGATGCTCCAAGGGCTGGAGCCCCTTTGCTCCAGAGCCAGGCTGGGAGAGCTGGGGGTACTCGGCCTGGAGAAGGGAAGGATCCAGGGAGACTTTAGAGCCCCTTCCAGTGCCTAAAAGGGCTCCAGGAGAGCTGGAGAGAGACTGTGGACAAGGGATGGAGAAACAGGACAAGGGGCATGGCTTCTCACTTCCCGAGGGCAGGGTTAGATGCGCTATTGGGCAAAAATTCTTCCCTGTGAGGGTGGTGAGGCCCTGGCACAGGGTGCCCAGAGAAGCTGTGGCTGCCCCATCCCTGGAAGTGTCCAAGGCCAGGTTGGATGGGGCCTGGAGTGACCTGGGATAGTGGAAGGTGTCCCTGCCCATGGCAGGGGTGGAATGGGATGGGATTTAAGGTCCCTTCCCACCCAAATCACTCTGATTCCAGGGTTCCAAGTGACCTCACAGGAGTGAGTGAAGGGCCAGGGTTGTGCCAGCAGGACCAAAGCAGCAGCAGCAGTCTCTGATGGGGAGGGGGCACGTTGGGGACAGGCAGGAGTCAGGGCCAGGCCAGGAACTGCTCCAAGCAGCCCGGGCAGAAGCAGAAGGCTCCAGGATGGCCTGAGTGCACACCCAGCTCCCGGCACTGCTCCAGTTCCAGGCAGGATGTGCAGATCAGTGCTCCAGCGGCTCTGGCAGGGCCCACGTGCTCCTTTACCTGCTGGCACTGTCCCCTGCCAAAGCTGCCTCAGGGCACGGTGGCAGAGCTGCTGCTCTGAGGGGCTGCCAGGGAGTCCTGGAGGCTTCCACAGCCCCATGAGCCATGGGGACACCAGGGGCTAAAAGTCACCTTTCATGACCACACGCAAGACAGCTTCATAAGGCATTGCTGGGATCCCTCCTCTGCCTCATCCCAATTTCCACACAGTGGGATCTGCTTCCTCACCTGCCTTTTCCTTGTGGAAACAGACTTGTTTCCCTTATAGGATGGAGCAAGAGCTGGCAGATATCCATTTTTTTCCCCCATGGGCAGTTGGGATTGCTCCAAGCTTATGTTTTAATCTCTCTCATTACAAGCTAACGTGTCTCTGATTTCTGCTCTCTCCATCTCTCTTGCACAGCTTCATCCAGGCATTGGGATTCCCTGCCAGCCTTGGAAAAAACATCCCATGTCCCCTCCATCTCCCTTGGGAATGTGTCTGGAGAGCCACGATGAAGAGGATG
Source organism: Atrichornis clamosus (assembly GCA_013400975.1). Classification (NCBI taxonomy): domain Eukaryota; kingdom Metazoa; phylum Chordata; class Aves; order Passeriformes; family Menuridae; genus Atrichornis; species Atrichornis clamosus. The sequence continues at coordinate 12,179 of WBMZ01004501.1, read as the reverse complement.
AACTGATTCTTCCCACACCTGAGGGCTTGGGGACCTCCTGGCTGCTCCTCACCCCACCCTGCACCTGGACCAGTAATGGAAGTGCCCAGGAGCTGAATTCCTGTACTCATGGAAGCTCAAGCTTGCCCTGCACCAATACATGGCTATGTGACATTCCAACTGCACCCCTCCAAAAACTGAGCCTTTACTTCCTATCAAAAATCAAAGGCACCTCCCAAGTTTTTCCCCATTAAAACCCACAGCAATTCCTGTTCCTTGAATTTCTACATTTTCATCTACTTTTCAGTAAAGCCCATTTTGGTAGGACAGTGGGGAAAAGACAGGACCTTAAACCAGTCCAGCACTGATGATAAACATTTTTGCTACCCTAAAAGTAAATTTTTCAATGTCAAAATTTTGTGCTTCTCTGGTTAAGTCCAGCCAGCTGCTCTCATGCTGACACCACCAGCACATTCATATATAGCACAGAGTTATCCTGGGATTTCTATGGAAAGCCAGATTTGGGTGGGTTGATCCCTTAAAAAATTGGGTTTTAAACTTCATAGTATTTACTTTTAATGTCTGCAGCAAAATGATCCTGCTGGAGTGCATGAAAACAGCAGCACCATATAATTAACTGGGATAGGGTAGGGATATTAGGGAATTTTTGTGATGATGCTGCAGAAGTGTTCTCATACAGGTGAGGGAATCACTACATTTTAACAGGGAAGACAAAGAATTCCCATTGTTGTGCTCTAGCAAGGCATGGTTTAATTCCCAGCAGCGAATGGAGCCCCATAAGTGAAAGGAAAATCCCTTATTTCATGTTCTCATTGTTGAAATTACAGATACCAGAGTGATCTTGGCTGTTCAAAAGCCAAGCAAAATAGTCTGAGAGATAAAAATAATATATATGGCTGAAATCCAGAGCACCTCCGACAATCCTTGTGGGATGGAGCAGTTTATCACGACAGAGCGGGGGAGGCTGAACCAGGAGGCCACAGTAGAAGAGGGTGAATGGTTTTATGGGCTTTGATACTTAATGGTCCAACTGGAAATGACATGAAAGTTCCTGGTTTTCAAGGTGACTGATTTGAGCTGTCTCAGAGCCTCTGTTATCACCAGCCACTCCTGAAATCCTCCAGATCTGTCCCCAGAGACCTCCCGAGCCAGGAGGCAGCAGGACTCCAGGACTGGCCCCAATCCAAACTCTTCAGGCAAAGGCTGATCTTGGGAAAGTGTCTGCTCTGCAGTTTGAATTCCAAGAGCTCCTTCATGCTTCCTGACCTAGGATCAGAAACATTCTCATTCAAGAGCTTCTTTTGCTGGTTAGTCCCAACTTTTGGGAATCTAAGGGGTTTTTTTTCCTAATAAGTTTCTTGTTTCTCTTCTACTGGAAGAAATTCTACTTATTCCATGTCATGAATCCAAAAGCACGAGCAAAACCTGTTCTGACCTGCTGGGAGGACAAAACAGATTCCCACTCAGCTTTGCTTTCACACAACAGACTCCAGGGATTAGTGGGAGGCAGCCCCGGACCACCCTCTCTGCACAAACATTCTCCATCACCCCGATCCTTCAGACCTCAAGTCCTTGGGTTCTCCTGCCTTGGGAGAGGCACTGGGATTCCTGGGCTGGAACAGCTCAGCCCAAAGACCAAAAGAACTCCAAAGCTGTGTGATGGAATTCACTGGAAGCACTCTCTGGGCTCCTCCAGCGCTTGCAAGTGCTAATTGCCAGCAGTCCAATTATGTCCATGGCTCTGATGGATTTAATTGCTGAGTTGCTGAAGAGAGAACTGACCTATTACGGATCATTGTTTACAGCAAATTAGTTCAGAAATTCCCATCTTTCTGCCTGTCATGCTCAGGGGCAAACTCCCTCTGCTCCACTGCCAAGGGCTTCCCTGGCTCTGGCACAGCCAGGCATGAGGAGAAGCTGAGCAAAGACATGTCCAGGGCACAGCACAAGCCTGGCTGGGCAGCAGGAGAGACCTCCGAGGTGAAAAGGGTCAGAGAGAGAGGAACCAACAGCTCAGAGGGGAAAAAATGCCTGAGGGAAGGAGCCACAGAGGGCATGGAACAGCAGATGGGAGGGAAGGACACAGGAACTTCTCCAGCATGGATCAGAGCTGGGTAAATGGAGCTGCTGGAGCAGTGGGGGGACGATGGGTGGGTGGGTGGGGGTCCCAGGTTAGGGCAATTCATCCCTGACAGCTTTGGAGAGGAGACTTTTGCTTCTTCAGAGGTCTCCAAAGCAACGTCAGATGGGAAAGGTAGAGGAGCTCTGAGTGGTTTGATATCTGGGAGTAAATGTAAGGAATGTGGAGGGAACATTGTCCTTCCCAAGACATATATGGGGCTGGGCTGAAAAGATGCTCAGGAGAATTTTGCATTTTTCTTGGAAAACAGGGCTTTCCCCACCCTGGGTACAGCAAGGTTGAGTCTGGATGTGGTTCTCATTGTGCACGGGTAACATGGAACACTAGGACAGCATTATCCAGACTGTTACCTAGAGATAAAAGGAATTAAAGCAGGGGAACACAAGAAGCTTAAAAAACAGGCCTGCCCTTGACTTGCACAATATATTTCAACAGACCCATAAAAAGATCAGGGAATTCAGTCAAGCATGAATAGTTACAAGCATAAAAGAATGGTGGTATTATATTTATTATTAAAGCCCTTTCAAAGCCCCCTTAGTGCAGATGGATTCTGAGCCTCTGGGGAAAGTCAGGGACAGGATATTTAGCAAAAATGTTATTAAAAATAGAAATTGTTTCCTATGACTTAACCTTATTGCCTAGGGGGAAATCACTTAGGTGGTGTTAGAGGAGAGCACACAGTTATGAGGCCGGGATTGTTATGGAAGACGGTGCACAAGGATTCTGGAATAGCAGCCATGCTCCTGCTCCCAGGGAAGCAGATTTACCTGTGCATTCCATCCACTGACTCACCAGGGGGAGGAAGGCTTTTTGCTTGAACCAACCTGTGGGTCCTGCTGCAGCTCTGAGCTCTGGGAGAAGCTCCCAGGGATCCACTCCATGTGGAGGGAGCGTGGGGCTGTTGGAAAGGTGGAAGTGTCCAAGGCCAGGCTGGACAGGGCTTGGAGCAACATGGGATAGTGGAAGGTGTCCCTGCCCATGGCACTGGATGAGCTTTAAGGTCTCTTCCACCCCAAACTATCCAGGGATGCTGCGACATTATTCCATGAAGGAAATTCATGGCATCAACACCCAGAAATTCATCAATTTATCACCATCATGTGTCAGGTCTGCAGCTCCCAGATGCCCCCAGTTCACCCTCCCAGGTCTGGGAGGATTTGGGACTGGTGGCCAAAGAGAGCACTTGGGATGCCCCCATGGTTTTCTTGGAGCTGGAGTTCCAGCCCTGATAACAGAGAGCTTTTTTTCCTAACAGAGGCTTTTCAGAACCTGAGAAAAGGTTCAATTATGACAAATTGGTGTTTTCTAACAGAAAAGCTGCTCTGCCCCACAGCTGTGGCCAAAGGCTGCTTATCAAGGCAGCATCAGGTGTGACCCCCCTGCAAAGATGGCCTGAAACTCTTTGAGAAACACGGCTCCAGAGGCCATGGAAATGCCAGGGGAACACTGAGCTGATCTGTGTCCCTCCTGCGATACATCTCGGGGAAGATGGGCAGATATCAAACATTCATCACAGGCCCTTGTCCCTTTAACAGCTGACATTGGTGCAGCAAAACAGTTTTTGATCACTTGAGCGTAATGTCACTGCAATCATTGCCTGCAATGTAATTCTGTCTTACAAAAAAAAGAGGGAAGGAGGATAAAAAATGAACCTCAGAGGTCTCCGTGCCTCAGAAAATCTGGCTCTGAAGTTTGGCTGTAAGCATCAGAGCTCAGCAAATTCTCTGTAAACTCCCTGCCCCCCTGCCTGTATTTGGACATTTTCCTCTTACTTAATGATATCCCATCAATTACATAACTTCACGGATAGCAGGGATCAGTATTAGGGAGTTCAGCTTCATTATTGGTACAGTTATTGTCCTTTAGAGACCGAGCTAATGGCCATTTGTCTTCTTCAATTCAATTAACAACAATCCTCTCTGGACACCACGGAGGTGGCACTCGGTGACACTTGGGAACATCCCCTCCTCCACCAGGACATGACCCCCATCTCCACAGACAAGATCCAGCCCTGCCAGCTGCCTGCTATACATTTTAGCAGCACGTTGGAAATGGCACACTAAATTATCCAAGGATTAAACCAGGCAGAGCTAGAGCCAAGAAAAATCCATTTATCGATGGCCATTCCCACTCTGAAGTGCTTGAGTAGGTTGACGAGACAGGAACACATCTTTCCTGACCAGCCAAGAAGACTGTTCCCAAGGAGGACAAGGTCACGTCTCCCTGCAAAGGATGAAGGTTGGGGACAGATTGAGGGAACAGTTTTTTGAAGAAGCTGCCCCAGAACATCAATTGTGACTCTGGCACAGCTATGGATCATGGAATGTGAGCTTATCCCTTTATCCCTGGCCTCTGCTCGCTCTTGTCACTAAGTTCGAGGAACCTCAAGCAGGAGCTGTTAAATCCAAGCACACCCCTTGGTGCTGTTACTGCCTTCTGGCGTGGGAATAATCCCCTCATGTCTGCAGAGCCATGGCTTATCTTGGAATCCCCATCCTTTCCACTTCCAGCTCTGTCACGGCTTGCACCTTTGCCCAGATATTTGAAGGGGTGGTGCTGGGGCTAGTTTGGAGTCTTGGAGACTCCTGCTCCATCTGGTCACTGTCACATTAGGCACTGACCTTTCCCAGCTGGAGAATCCTTACAAACAGAGGGAGAAAAGGGGAGCCCACGTGGTCAGGCACTGGCACAGCCTGCCCGGAAAAGGGATGGAATCACCATCCCTGGAAGTGTTCAAAAGCCATGGAGATATGATGCTTGGGGACATGGGTTAGTGCTGGGCTTGGCAGTGCTGGGTTCATGGATGGACTCGATGACCTTAGAGGGCTTTTCCAACCTTAACAATTCCATGCAGTTCTCCAGGCAAGCTCCATGGAGACCAGAGGGTGGAGGCCAGCCCACTGCCATAAATCAGACTCCTCTGCTCCTGGCATATGGCAATTTTAATGGAAAGCATTAATTGCTGGCAAATCTCTCTGGTAGCAATTTGACCTGTTATTAGAACAATTAAATTGGGAAGGGACTGGTGATAATTTAGGGATGCAGAGAGCACCCGGCTCACTGGGAGCAGGCAGGAATGTTGGGGAAGTCTCCTGACAAGCCAGAGCCTGCAGGCTTTTCAGGAGAAGAGCTGCCAGTGCAGGCAGAAAAGGTGGCTGTGAGTTGAGGGAATGTGTCCTTGAGGGTCTGGTCCTTTCCTTGGAAGTCTGTCCATGCCACCAGACAGGTGAGCACGCAGCTGGTCTGGCTCAAGGCCCCCTGTGATGACACCAGCACGCCAAGGCTGGTCCCCTAATGGATCCAGCAAAACCCTGCCTTTGGTTTATCAACGTGTCCTTTAACAGCAGCAAAATCCATCCCCTTGCCCCTGGAGCAGGCACAGCCCGGCGCTGCTCCCACTGTAACTGTGATGGGATCGCTGGGATGTAACAAGATTTATCACTTGCTCCTGAAGAGAGATTGCCTGCTCGGTGTCCTCAGTAAATAATGTTCTGCTGGCATCATCTGGGACATCATTAACCAAGGAGACACTGACACCGTTTAACCTCCCGTGGCTCGCTCAGCTCCCCCGAGCTGCCCGACGGGGCTGGGCACTCACGAGTCCTTCCAGGGACAGGGGGAGGGTGCCATGCCAAAATTCACACGTGGGAAGGAGGAGCACAGTTTGGTACCTCACAGGAAGGGATGTCGTGCTGAGGAGAACCTCTGAGCAGCTCCACCTGCCCTTGCAGCACAGCCTGCGGGGGAACCCACAGTTGCTCTGGGCTGGTTGGGTCCTTCCAACACCAGCAAGGGTGGCAAGTCACAGATTCCAGGAACACCAGGCCTTTTCTAAACTCTCATCCATAGCCATGACCCCTCAGAGGGCTGTGGACAAGCAGAGCTGTTCCCACGTCATCCCTGGGATCTCCTGCCTTCCCAGTCCACAAGCACAATCCATCTCAGTGACTTCCTTCAGGCAGGGCCTGTGCCAAGGGCTCAAGAGTTGGACTTGTCTGGCCCTTCCTCCTCACTCTCCTTAATAACTCCTGACTGCTCCTTCACTGTGTCTGTGCTCGAAACGTGGGATTTATTAATGCATTTTTAATTAGCAAACTCATTCTCCAGGGGAAGGTGTCTTGCATCTTAACAACCTTTGCTTTGAACCTTTGCCAGGGAGAGTTTTATACCATAAACCTCAATCTGCAACCAAGTTTCCTGGCCCTCAAATCACACAGTGAGCGAAGGGGGAGAAATTTGCTGCGTGGATGCAGTCCCAAGTTAGTCCAAGCTGGTGGGAAGTTCCAACACTCATTTGGGTTTGAACAAGGCCCAGCAAACCTACAGAGCCTGTGCAAAGTTAGTGCTGTAGGAAAGGCTTGTTGGAGCCCAGCAACGGGGTTTGGGTGGTCCCAGGAGACGGGGAGAGGTCTGATCAGAGCCTCTGTCCAAAGCACGTGGTGACAGGCAGGGCCAGGAGCCAGCCTGACTGCTCCCACCAGCCCTCTGCATCTCAGGGACACAGTTACTGTTCCTTGGAGCCTTGTTCAGGCTGGTTCATGACCCAATTACTCACCAGTCTCTCCAGAAGGTGCCTCTTTACAAGCCCCACCTTCCCAAACCAGTTTGCAGCATTAGGGGTCCACATCGTGACCTGTTTTTTCCTAGGAGTTTGTGACATTTTAATCAACTCTTCCGGATAGAGTTACACATTTAAATGCTGTGCTGTTTCCCCCAGATCTCCCCAGGCATTCCATGGTTCCAACATGGTTTCAGTGTTTTCTGTGCTCCTGCAGCCCCAGATTTCATTTCAAACCAGCCGTGACAATTGAGATGTTCCAAGTGATCAGTGCTGCAGGCGCCCACTGTCCCCAGCTCCGTGTCAGAATCCATTTCCCACCTCTGGGAGGAGCAGAGGTTGAACCCATTTCCTCCTCTCCCGTACTTTGGGAAGGGTGGGGGAGCTGTCGACAGCTTGGTTCTTTATTACCACACGGCTCCATGGATCCATACCTTCCAAAGGCGTTCCGCAGCGCCAGCTGTTCCTGGGTTTTCTGGCTGCTCTGTCACACAAGCTGTTTGTGATGCCATTTGTCTCCATCCTCCTCTGAGCGCACATCCCAGCAGCACACTATTCCCAACAGCAGCGCTTTCCCTGCCCTCTCCCACACTGGAATGGAAGGACACCTTCAGAGGAGCAGGACCTGGCATGGAAATCCTTTCCGAGCGCAGAGTGCCAGATGCTGAGTGTTCCTGCAGCTCCCGCATGTGCAGGAGGCATTTAAGCTCCATTGAGTCTCCTGATGAACATCCCATCCTCGGCCCCTCTGGATCAGGAACGTGTATGAGGCTCATTCCCACAGAAGGACATGCATTACTGCTTTCTGACTTCCCCACCAACCCACATCCCGATCCTTCTTTTCTGGGCAGCAGCAAATGTGAGCTCACCTGGCTCCAGGTGCTCCCTTTGCCATGCCCCCAGCTCCTGGCACCCCCTGCCAGCCTCCCTTTTCCTCAGTAATTCCTCCTCGTGCTGCTGGGATCATTTCACTGCCTTAAGCTGTGCTTTAAGGACTTGGGAAGCAGCTGCGTGACTTGATCCTCCCTCTCAGTTCTCCCCTCTCAGAGGAGAAGCCTGAGCCTGTCCCTGACCTCCTGCGAGGTCCCTCCCTGAGTTCTGCAGTGCTGCAGCTGCACTGCAGAGCACCACAGAGTTAGGACTCTAGGGAATGGCTGGAGCTGTGCCAGGGCAGAGTTAGGTGGGGTATCAGGAAAAGGTGGGTGCTGGGGCACTGATCAGGCTCCCCAGGGAAATGGTCACTGCCCCAAGGCTGCCAAAGATCCAGAAGCATTTGGACAACGCTCCCAGGGACAGGATGGGATTGTTGGGGTGTTCTGTGCAGGAATTGGACTGCATGATCCTGATGGGTCTCTTCTGACTCAACCTATCCTATGATTCTATGGAAGAAAGTTGGTTTTAGAAGCCTTTTTCCTCCCTTCTTCCTCCAGGCAAGGGGGAACAATCACTTGACACAGCTCAATTTCCTGGGATTTCACAATCCCTTATCAATCATGTCACCCTCTGCAGGAGCTGGCCAAATTTACCAGCAGCACCCCTGGCACCAGGGTCCCTACAGAGCACAGCCAAAGGCCACAGCCCCAACCTCAGGACAGAGCCCAGGGACACTTCCCATCTCCCTGTCCATCCTGGAGGGCACGTATTGCAGAGGCAGCATTCCCAAGGAATGCTCCGAGAAGGAGCCATTTATTATGCCCCTTCTCCCTCAGCACAGTCCCCGCTCTCCTGCATCCCTGAGCACCAATATCCCGTGGTTTTTGTGATCCAATTTATCACCAGACTGTTTCCCCCAGTCAGCAGATGCCCTGTGCTCAGGTTACCAAGGGATCGATCGGTGCTGCGGCTTCCGGGATGCCACTTGCCAGGTCTCCAATTCCCCTCCTGTCTCAGTGAGATGTGGGAACAGGGAGGGCAAGCCCCGAGGGACAGCGAGGGACAGGGACAGCCGAGCACCCTGCGAGGGTGAAGGGCTGGAAGGGCTGCAGGGACAGCATCCCTGAGCTCTGCATTCCTTAGGAGCCACTCAGGTTGGCATGGCAGCACCTGGGCTCCAGCTCTGCCCATCTGTTAGGACTGAGTGTATCCCATTTTGTGTTGGAGCAGATCTGCCCCTCCACCCCACAGCACCCCCAGCCTGGCAGTGATTCCAGCCTCAGCCACATGCAGTGGGAAATGCATGTAAGAAATGCAGGAAATGGAGTTGGGTTCTTCCTACTTCTCCCTGCCCAGAGTGAGACTTGGGGTGAAGCATTTCAGTGAGACGAAAGCTCATTTTTGCTCATCCCTATTCCACTCTGGAAGGGGAAAGGTGCCCAGTGAGGCCCAGGGGAGCCAGCGAGCTCCTCATCAGTGACTACCTGGAGAACCTGATGGGGATTACTGGGATTTAACCATCTGAACAAAGAGCCAGGACTATTAGCACTTTCCTCTGTTCTCCTTGGAGAGAAGGACGCAGCACTGTGGCAGGCGTTCCTGAGGAGGAAAATACCCAGGGTCACAACCCAGCAGTTTTCACACCCAGGGTCCTTAATGGAATTTTTCCCAGCCTGGCCATCCCCCTGTACACACAGTTGGTCCAAGCTCTCTTTTCTCAACCCGCAGGAGTGTTCACTGAATCCTCAATTAGACACAAAACCTCTTAAGGAGTGAGACAAAGCTCCCAGAAGTGGTTTTATGACTTCCAAGACACAAAGCAATCCTCCTCTAAAGCACTCTCCTGACAAACACTCCTTCCCCAGCTTTCCAAGAGCATTTCCAAACCAAAGCTGCAGCTGTGAGAGCTGACCTGGAGACAAGACTGGCCTTGTGCCCCACTTTGCTGCTCTGCTTGGAGAAGACCTTCAAGGGAAGCAAAACAAAGTTTCTCTTTGTTTTCCCACTTCCGTGATAATAAGGTTCTAACTTTTGGGAAAGTGGCTACGAGGAGAGCCAGGATACCACAGGGGTGGGAGGGATTTCCCTGTCCTTATCAAGGAGGAGGAGAGGAATGAGTATTAGCAATGTCTCCCAGCTCAGTCTCCTTGTTTAAGGACAAAATGTCTCCAAATGGGAATAGCAACAGGGAAGAGTCAGTAAGGAGACCAAAGTTAAGCAATGTCATTGGGAAGATGGGGACAGACTTGATCAGTCCCACGCTAGAACTGCCACCTCTCAGCAAAATCCGGGGAGATGAGGAGCGTTAGTTATGCACTGTCATGGAGTATTAAATAAAGGTGTGTGCCCTCAAGCCCTCCCTCCTCGAGCCCTTCACCCTGCTCCCCTCGGGAGGGGCAGGGGAGCATCATTAGAATGGCACAGCAGCCTCGGCCCCGCAGGGTCGCGGTTCCCAGAGTTGTGAGCTCAGCAGAGTCCGGGCAGCTCTGACGAGGAGCAGCAGAGTGACAGGCGAGGTCCTTGCCCTTTCCATTAGCTTGATTTTAATTTGGAGCTGCGCTGTTCATTACTTCCCACACATCTTCCGAGGCTCTGCTGGCTGGCTCGGAGCTCTGGAGCACAGCTGACTCGGGCCAGAGCCTGGCTCTCCATCCCCGGGGTCTCCTGTGGGAGTGTCATGTGACACCCAGGCACTGCTTCTTCCCTCTGCAGATCCCAAGGATGTGCTGGGACACGGCTCCTCTGCAGCAGGAGGTGGTGGTGGGGCTGGGCACACGCAGGGATGGTCCACCCTATTGCCATTCCCATGCATGGAAATGCTTGAATTCATGTAAGGATGGAGCTGGTGGGATGTGGACAGCGCGTTTGCTACTAGAGAAGTTTCCAGGAGTCATCTCAACTTCTGGAAGTTTATAGAACCAAGGGCAGAAGGTTCATATTCTGGAAAGTAGCCACTGGCTACAAGAATGAGCTAGAGAAGCTGGAGTAACCCTGAATGGCCTGGAATTCCTGGACTCTGAGCTATTCCAGTGGCAAATTTGCCCAGCTTCCCAAAGTTTCTGGAAAACTTCAGAGGAGCTGCTTGGATAAGGAGCAATATCTTCTCTTCTACCCGGAGAAGCTGTGGCTGCCTCATCCCTGGAAGTGTCCAAGGCCAGGTTGGATGGGCCTTGGAGCAGCCTGGAAGGTGTCCCTGCCTATGGCTGGTGAGTGGACCTGGATGGGCTTTAAGGTCCTTTCCAACTCAAACCTTTCCATGATTTTATGATGCCCACCATAAAGTTGGGATTCTCTTCCCAACACTCCCCATCAAAGGGATGCTGGGAGAGAGCTGGAAACAGAGCTATTTTTCAGCAGTTTCTTCCTATGCATTTAAACACCTACTCCCATCTCTCCCTAGCCCTTTTCCCAGGAAGACAGCCTGGGAAGGTAGCCCTTGGGATGCTCAGCATCACAAAGGAATCCCTGCAATGGGCACGAGCCAAACCAGGAGCCTCCCTCGGAGGTGCAGCACAGTCTGGTACTCCGCTTATCTGAGGGGTCATTTTCTGGTGGTTCAGTGCTGGAGCTGGAAATTCCTTTCCAAAAGGGAATTAAGAAGCCTTACCTCCAGCTGGGAAGCTGTTGGAGAGACCAAATACACAGCACTGCACAAATCAGGAGGAAGCTGGTAACGGAGTTGGACCTCGGCCTTGAGACAGGTTGATGGAAGAAAGATTTTCTGCCCTCCTTCGATATAAAAGAGGAAGTTTTGAAATCTAATCTTTCCTTGGAAAAAAACCTTTCTGCTAGTCTGCAGCTCCTGCCACTTCTAGTCCATATATTTCCGAAGATCCTTGAACAGAGACAGAGCAATTTTCTGGGACGAACATTCACGGAACCAAAGGATCTCCTCGCACAAGGCACATTAACATGCCCTCCACATCAGCCTTGGATTTCCGCTCCTGTGGGCAGCCAGAGGAGGCTGAGGAAGGCACAAGGATTGTGAATCTACAGTCAGGGCAAAGCAGCCAGGGGAGAACAAAGCAGGGAGCAAGGAGAGCTTGGACAAGGATCTTTGACTGCTGCAAGTGTGGCTCAGGCAGTGAAGCATCCACACGACCCATGCGTGGAGAGCTTGTCTCAGGAAAATCCTGCTCCTCCTGAGAGCTCAGCTGCCCAGCACACTTGGCATTTCCCATTCATGGGAATGGGATGTGGGATGGTAGCGCTGGACACGGCTGGGCAGGAGGCCTGGCCGAGGGAGCTGCAGGGTGTGGAGCAGTGGTGCAGACCCCAGTGCAGAATTTTCCCCCAACACTCAGAAGAGACCAGAGCTGAAGTCCTAAACCCACTGGAGGAGAGAAGAAAGGATCCTCATTGCGGGGGGTCTCTGCTCTGGATCAGCTCTACTGGAAAATCTGGCTTTTCATCAGGACAGAGACTGAGAAGAACCTTTGGGAAGTCCTACCCAAACCCCTTAGCCAGCCTGGAGTCCTGCCAAACAGGGAAGACCATAGAGTGCTTAAAATGTAAAACTGGAGCCAAATGAAAGCCCAGGTGCTCAGCCTCAGGCTTGTACCTCGTGCCAGTACAGCCCCAGGGATGTCAGGATTCAAGTGGTGTCTT
>WBMZ01004500.1:287-19632 GCA_013400975.1 Atrichornis clamosus | reverse complement strand
CGCCCGCGGGCGGGGCCGCCCCGCCCCGCAGCGGAGCGCGGCGCAGGCGCACCGAGGGTCCGCGCCTCTCTCCCCCGTCGCCTCCCGCACGCGGCGCCTGCGCGATTCGGAGGCTCCGCCGTTGTGGGGCGCGGTCGCGCCGTGGCATAGCCCTACGCGGTGCACAGAAACACGGCATCGATCACAGCATCATTTAGGTTGGAAAAGTCTCCGAGATGGTCGAGCCCAGCCTGTGACCGAACACCAACCACCATGTCAACTAGACCATGTCACTGAGTGCCAAGTCCAGTCCTTAAACACCTCCAAGGATGGTAACTATTATCTCCCTGGGCAGCCCATTCCAAAGTTTAATCACCTTTTCTGTGAAAAAATTTGTCCTAATGACCAATCTGAACCTCCCCTGGCACAACTTGAGGCCCTTTCCCCTTGTCCTGGCACTGGTAGCCGGGGGGAAGAAACCAATCCCCCCCTGGCTACACCCTCATTTCAGGAAGTTGTAGGGAGCGGCAAAGCCTCCCCTGAACCTCCTTTTCTCCAGGCTAAACACTCACAAGTCCCTTAGCCGCTTCTCACCAGACTTGTGACCTAAACCCTTCCCCACCTCCGTTGCCCTTCTTTGGACTCGCTCTAGCACATCACTGTCTTTCTTGCTCGAAACTGGACACAGGACTCAAGGCACGGCCTCGCCAGTGCTGATTACAGGGGGACAATCACTGCCTTGGTCCTGCTGACCACACTGTTGCTGATGCAAGCCAAAATGCCATTGTCCTTTTTGGCCACCTTGGCACACTGCTGCCTGATGTTCAGTTGTTTGTCGACCAGCACCCCCAGGTCGCTTTCTCCTGGGCAGCCTGTAGCACTGCTAAGTTCAGGGGGCAGTCACAGGTCAGGGAAGCTGCCATAGTTCAGGGGCACCCACAGTTTTTTGGGGGCCCTAGCATTCTCCTGCCTTGTGGGTCCCCTTCCCTCAGGGCACCCGGGGCAACCAGGACAGAGGGGGAATGCCAGCTGATCACTCAGGACCACCAGATGGGATTCAAGTGCCAGTCCCGAGCTGGGTGCTGCTTGTGTGTCTCTCCGTATGGCACAGCCTCAGCACTGGCTGTTGCACTGTTCAGAGGTGGTCAGTCCCTGTTCATGTTAGAGTTGGACATGTGGATTATAAATTCGCTGAGCCATATGCTCAGGAAACTTCCCTACCCAACCATCCAGGAGCCACTCTAGCAGTCACTGTTGCACCACCTGAGCTGGGGCCAAGGTCCCTTCCCCACCCCACACTCACATAGTCGGACCAAGTTTCCTCACCGGCTCGACCCCAGGTTTCCCACAGCAGTTTCAGACGTCCAGATCCCCTATATGCAGTAACTAAACAACAAAATAACAACTCGAGCTGGTGCCTCCGAGATCCATAGGTGGGACAGTGGGCAGATGCCTAGTCCCCTGACTGGAGGGTAGGGCGGGAAGCTGCCGAGTGATGTCGGGCAAGGTCTGGTGACATACACATGGCTGCATGTGGGGTCAAGTGAGCTGCTTCTGCATCCTGCTCCCTAGAAGTGGACACTCAAGGGCAGGAGGTACAGGGGAGACATGGGGCAACTATCAGATGAGGCATCTGGGTGTCATGCAACTGCAAGGAATTGTGTTCCTCTGGCTATGTCCTGTTCAGGGTGGACTTTAAGGACTTCCCTGGGTTTTGTCATTAAAGAAATATGTAACGTCAATTGAATGGATGACAGTCACTCAACAATTTTTGACTTTGTCAATGTCCTGTGAGTCTGTTAGACTTCACTCCTAAGAATACAGGAGTATCTAGAAGCTCCTTTTCTGTTTCCCCGCAAACTACAGGAACAAGACAAATCCCCATGATCAAATCAGTACTTTGGGGAGTAGTCATTTGGAAAAATGAATTTTAATCATAACACAAGGCTCAAAAATTAATTTCAGACAAAACAGTGGTTGAGGTGAGAATGTGTATTAGATATAATATTAAAGATATTCTAATATGAGAACATAGATACACACATATGAGAATATACTAATATAGTCAATATTTCCAATGCATTGGAATATATTTTATATATATTAGTAGTTACATTTTTTATATATATATCTAAAAATTAAGGCTTTTTGAGTCCTTTGAAAGAACTTTTCTTTAGAAGTCAGATTGTGAAAAATGACATACAGTTTCATCCCTTAGCACATATGTTTCTTGTTACGAGTTAAATATACAGTGTAATTTTAAAATACTGTAATGGTTCTCCTGTAATTGCTCTGTATACGGTAAAAATAGAAATAAGTGTGTTTTGCCAGTAATCTACACTGTGCTGCCATTGAAGAATGCTTTTAAATTAACTTTCAACTGCAATTCACAAAGCCAATAGAAAGTTTGATAGATTGTTATAATAGAACAAGAAAATAAATCCTTTGTGATAAGGCCTGTGAGCTGGTGGCTAATACAAGCAGGGAACAACAGAAAGGAAGAAAACTTTGATCATTCCCTTCCTGGGAGGCAAGGAGGGAAGGGAAAAGAGAGAGATAAAGATAATGTGAGGGAAAACACTTCTAGGAAGCAAAGTTGGGCTTTGGGAATTATATTCCAACTTTGTCTGTGGCACTTTTAGTGGTTTTTTTGTTTGTTTGGGGTTTGGGGATTTATTTGCTTGTGGTTTTGTTTGTTTACTTTTAATTGGTCTATTTATTTTATTAATTTCTTTAATTCTTCCTTTTCTGCTTGCTTCCCTGATAGGTTATATCTGTTGCTTTCTCTCTTTCCCCTATTAATTTAAATTGTATTCTTCTTGATCTGTGTTAAATGCATGTTTCTTGCAACTTTAGGGAAGTCCATGGAATTGTGCTGTCTATAAGTTAGGTGTGTGTGATTGTATTGAATGGATGTATAGTTTCCAGCTGCCTCTTTTATAAGGACATATAAACTGAATGATGGTCTTGTTTACTTTAAAGAGGCATATAGTGTAATTTAATTAAATAGAACTTCGAGCAAGAACAGAGGTCTGTATGCACAGATCCAATTATAGCATCAGAGCCTGGGTGCACAATATTTTGTCTGCTAAGCATACGAATATGATTAAACAGACGCAATCAGTTAACCTGATCTATTTTAAACAAACTATGTTTATCTGTTTTTGGCAGCACAGCATTTTACTGAAAATTACTTGGTTTTCATGTTATTCTATCAAGTTTTAAGAAACTAACACCTATTGTATTTTGCTCATTCATATGTCATTGATACTGCTCTTGTTCATATTGCTAACACTTGCTTACACTATGCAAACAAAACAAAAAAACTGACCTGTTTTTCTGTTTTGCAGTTGTAATTTCAATACCATATGTTTTGAAGTTGAGTGGGTTTGACATAAATTAGTATTTGGCAGCTAAATGGTCTTCTAAACTGCTCTCTATTCAGTGAGGACTTATTATCAATTTTGTGTAGCTTCTATTTACGCAGAATAATTTGATACATTGTTGTTTTTCAGGTAATTCTCCTATTAAATATCCA
Organism: Atrichornis clamosus; assembly: GCA_013400975.1. Taxonomy (NCBI): domain Eukaryota; kingdom Metazoa; phylum Chordata; class Aves; order Passeriformes; family Menuridae; genus Atrichornis; species Atrichornis clamosus. Next base: position 16,115 of record WBMZ01004500.1, on the reverse strand, counting down.
GTTATTTGTAACATGTTATGTTTATGTAACCAGATACTTTATGTTTCTGAGAATATGATACATTACCACTTATAGTCGGAACTTATTTGTTTTGTTTCCTGGAAAAAAAAAGAAGAGATTTCTTAGTGGAGCAGTCATTGACTAGGTAATTTAACTTTGCTCCAGCCTGACAACACAAGGCTTTCAACTAGCAACTGTATCTCAAGAAATAGAGTCCTGATAAAACCTAGCAATTCACTGCAATTTTACCTGCTCCTCAGCTGTTCTAGTGCAACTAACCTGTAAGGTGGTTCCACAAACTGGATTTAGTAAGGTAACTTCCTCCACCTTTTTGTTGCAATCAGTACAGTAGTGTAGCAGAGCAGACATCTGGAGAGAGCAGCCATGGACTTCCATGGTCCAACCCATCTCTGATTTACCATGTGCAGTACAGGCTGGCACCTCCTGGTAGGGTATGGCTTCTCCACTAAACTACTCACTGAGCTGAGAGTCAGAAATACAAGTTCACATCTTTGACTCTACTGATCACTTCTGGAGAGACACTAAAGTAGATGCTCTCTCTGAGCAAACCAGTTCCTTTAAGTGAACCACTTGAAGTGACAACTAGATACCAGGATTTACCATTCTGTGTCTTCCACTAAGGTGCCTGATGCATTGCAGAAACTGGGTCTAAAATCTTAGCAAAACCTTCCTGCCACTGAAGAAAAGGGAGAAATTGTTTTACTAAGCTACTAAAAGCTGTATTTATCAAAAACCTACATTTAGTTCAGACTGAAATCACTGTGTGGTCATAGTACTACAGCAGCTGTCTTTCAGGGATAGGGGATTGGTTGTTTTTTTTCCTGAGAGATAAACTTGGGAAATTTCTGTTCAACTGGTGAGTGTGGGAATGTGTTAAAATATATGTGTTGTTGCTATACCATGCATTAAGTTACCCTTTAAGAATTTAGTTACACTCTTTCACTATAAAGTCAGAAATATCCTTACATGGGAAAAATGTTTTTGTAGTTAGGACTCAGCTTTTATTTGAGACTATGGTTTATCTCCTGATTTCAATGCAGAATCATTCTAAGATCACAGTAAACCTTTATAGCCTTTGTTGTCAAATGACAACAAATTACTATTTGTCTCATGGAATGTACTAACCAAATTCCCAGTGTTGGAAAGAACATAGCTAACCTGTTAACTATAGCCTAATTGATTTAGTTCTGCCAAGATCTTTGGATGCTTTAGAAGGTGGCAAAAGAGCAGGTGAGAACAGTAAAAGGCTTTGGCAGAGTTTGGATGTCAGGAACCTTAGGTAATATTGTGTGATATTTAGGAATGGCAGAAATTGAAAGATATTATAATTGTGCCTGTTGATATCAAATTTTAAATTGTTACCAGACCTTAAAGTAAACACTGATTCAAAATCTAGCAAATTTGGGATGTAAAAATATGCTCCAAAATCAGTATTTGTGCATATAACTGACAGAATCTGTAAAGTTGTGAACATACATTCCCCCAACCCCAGTGAGGTGAATACATTTTGTTTTTAAAACAAATATTTGGCATTGGTCAGTTCAGAGGAAACCCAGAATATTACCTCAAATCCATGTTTAAGCTCAAAGGTAGCCACTTGAATCACAGAGCAGAGGACCAACAGGAGACAAAAGACAGGCACAGAGCAAGAGGAGTACTTGCTATTTCAACTCTCAGGATAAACACTTTTCAATGCTGAAAAGAGAGTACCAAATACCAAAGTACCAAAAAAGCAGTAGAAAAGTTTAATAGGAATCTATGCAGTGAGTATGGCAGCAAAGATCTAATACTTAGTCCTTTCCATTGCCTGTCTCTCAGGATCTAATTGGTATGACTTTTGGGTATGTACATAATACATTATGCGCCTGATGACTGTTTTGAGGGTGAATCAAAATTTTTGGTATATTCTCAGTCTAATTCATAATACATGCTTGGAGATGGTCAGGGAATATTATACCTTGTTTCCCATTGCATTTTTATTATGCTGAATTGAGTTACTCACTGCCACTGTTTAAAAACTATTAGATGTTCCTGGATGTGGCAGATGAGAGAAGCATTTAAGGACTGTTATTAAGGAGGGCTTCCAGGGGCAGAACTCACTGTCCAATTTTTAAGTACAAGTGGCACTCTTTCAGGAAGCCAAGTCTCATTTTGTCATGGGAAGGTCAGGTAGCAGCAAGAAGAGGCTGTTTCCCAAAAGAAAGTTTGAGGAGAGCAGCCACAAGGCAGGCCAGGCAGTGACCTCGGCAACAGAGCACCATTCCCTGGCACCAGAAGCAGGTGAGTAGAGCAGAGGGGTGACTGCAGCAGGTCCTACTGACAGTCTGGTGAGCATCAGGCAAAGAAGAGGTAACATGCTAGGTCCAAGGTGAATTCAAACAACTATTTGGGAACAGAGTTAGGGGCAAGTGTACCTAAGATGTAGCTCAGGCAGAGCCTGAAGGTCCAGGCAATGAGGTTACGTAGAGACTTCAGTCAGAGGGTGTAGATGGAGGCTCTGGGAGAGGCTTGTCAGGGCAACCAAGGCCTATTTGTCATCAGGCTTCCTGACGGGGAAGTACTGCGTGTGGGATCTCCTGTTGACTCTCTTTATGTCAAAGGCAGGGATATGAAGATGAAGAGAAGTAAGAAGAAAGGTTTCCATCTTTACTTGTGGTGAAGAGCTGTTTGGAAGAAAGCTAATGGTCAGAGCTTCCTTTGAGCAGAATGTCTGTTGGAAAAGCAAACATTGTTTTGAATGAAGAAATATTCCTCCTTTTTTTCCCCTGATGAGACTCAAAGTAGTGATAACATCTTCTGTTGAAAGAGATGCCGCCCCCAAGCCTTCTGGATAACATCAAAATACTCTGTCTCATGTTTTTCTCATTCCATTTTTTTCCCAAGTGGAAGCGACTTGATTTCATGATTTGCTCTGTATTTTAAGAGTACTTACAGTTATGATGTAGCTAATGTAGCTAGTGAGAATATCTTCATGATGTAATAATTTTGATAATGAAACCCTGAATATTAGATAGCATTTGGTATAAAGTTTCTTAGCTGACTTGATTATTGACAGAAGAGAACCATATTTTTTTCCTATCTTGCCTATTTTAACCATCTACTTTTCAGGACACAGACTTGTACTTCTACTTTCAGGACACAGACACTATTGTACTTAAATCTTGATGTTCTGTGACATTAATTTCTGGTACAACATCTCTTCAGTTCAATAAACAAAAGGATTGTATGAAGATTTTATTCAATGTTTAGAGAGCTGACCTCTCTCCTTAGAGTACACTCTTTTCTAAGTCATGACATCCAAGTTTTCTGAATTTTTCTTCAAGTGAGGCTACTGCTGTACCTAATAATGGAGGTATTTTATTATAAAAGTCTCCTTTTTTTCCATAAATAAGCCTTTGTACTTCATTGCGTGAAGAGCATCACAGGGTTATAACAGGTTTGTTACCTCCTTCACGTGCCTTCCTGTTACAGCTTGGCATAACACCTGTGTAATAAATTTGTTGGCACCTTCAGCTCCGCCTTTAAGCTTGACATAACAACATCCTCCAGTGGTAAGCTTTGTTTTATGGTTTATAGCGTATTTGGAAGTGTCAGGGAAACAGCAGATCTTCCAAGACAGCCAATTAGCTGATAACTCTTATAGTGGAATATCATTATCACACAGCACCTTTTTTTCCCCCTGAAGAATTTTCTTGACATTCTTCCAATGTTATAGATGAGTGTGGGGTAGTAAGTTTTATTAGTGGACCAAATTTCTCATCAGTGCACAGCTCTAACAGACTGAAAGTTTGCTTCTGTCAGCTCAGATTAGTCCCATTTTACAAGCACTTGACCTAGTAGAGCAAAAGAAAAGGTGTTAATCTGGCAGAGGATAAAGTGAGTGTGGGGAATAGAAACTGATCAATAGAGAGTGGGCACACCCTTTAGGAGAATGCCTTTCCACTCTCTTTTTTCTCCCTTAATGACTTCTTTTTCACCCATGGTTCTAAGGAATGACAAATCAACTTTGTGCATGGCTGTACTTGAACAAAGATGGGAGAAGGTGTGTTGAGGTCACTCCACCAGCCGGTGAACGAGGGAAAGTGGCTGAGACCGGCTGGTGGAAAAACTCAGGCATTTGAAAAACATATCTGTTCAAAGGAAAGGCCTCTCCCACAAGTCCTTGCGGTTGGAATGTAACCTTACCCCCAGCCCCTCAGATAAGATTAAAACTACCTCTCCCAGCAGCCTGTGTGGCTGCTTCCTGCCCCTGCCCTCTGCCCTGCCCCTTCCCTCTGCTCACTGGCTCCCTTCCCCGGCTCCGCCTTTGTACCGCCCCTGTGCCCTCAGACCCCTCCATAAAAGCAGGGTCCCCACGTGCCTCACCCTCTTCGCTCGTCCATGCTTCCAGGAATAAACCATCTCCGTGGAACTCGGTGAGCGGAGGGCCCTCCTGACTCTTTGTCTCTGGTAATTTGAGCTATCCGCCATAGGGTGTGGGGTGCGTGCCACCAGCGCCGACCAGCAGCGCAGGGCAGAAAGAGGGGCGTGCTAGCAGGCGAAACTGCACCCGATCTGTCCCTCTCTCGGGACAGGTTGGGGTACACAGCAGCTACCTCCGACTGCCCCATTGAGCCCCCACAATCTAAAACCCCTATTGGCTGCTACAAAGGTGCTCATTGAGGGAGGTTGGCTATATCTGATAATTCTATCAGAAGATGGTGAATATTTGTCAAAATCATAATTTGTAAAAGAGCTACAACAGCTCAATTAATTGATTGGTTGCTCTTTCATGTACCCAATCTCTTGCTTCTCTTTGGGTTGCCCATTCCTCAGGGCATGACTAGTCATGCACTCTGTGTTTGCTCAGCAACTGGCCCAATAGGACTCAGCCTTTAGTATATGACAGATAAGCAAGAAGAGAGAATAGACTAGACTAGACTAGACTAGAATAGAATAGAAAATAGTTCTCTTTGAAAGGAACCTAGAAAGATCATCCTGTCCAACTGCCTGACTCCTTCAAGGCTAACTAGAAGTTAAAGCGTTTTGTTATGGGCATTGTCCAAATTACTCTTGAACACTGAGAGGCCTGAGAAATTGACCACCTCTCTGGGAAGCCTGTTCCAGTGTTTGACTGGATAAGATAGGCTAGTCAGACAATCCACCTGATTGTTCCACTCAACAATGAGTTCTTGCAGACTCGTAATTTTGCTTTTTCCAGAGAACTGTATGACAACTGAGAAATTTTGTCAAGCAGCTGCAGTATGCGTTCTCTTTATATGTTTCTTGTAGCTTAGCTTTTGTGTTCCTCCTTCTAGACAGCTCAAAGTAGGAATATCTGGTGAGTATTTATTTCCCATTTCTTTCAAGTACAGATATTACTTGACCATAATATGAAGACTTTAGATTTAGAGGATGTGCCTAATTTAATTTATAATATATTAGGGTATCAAAACCCCTTTATAGTCTGAAGGAATAAAAAATGTAGTATAAAAGAGTGACCTACTGTATTCTGCTATAGATAGAACTTAAATTTATATAATGCACTGGATGGCAGTTATTTTAGTCAGACTTATGGTAAGGGCAGTGCTTTAAGAACCAGAGCCTAATTCTGCAAACCTTTTGCACTGAGATCCAAGCATTTAATTTGGGCTCTATGAGATACTGGATCCAAGTTACAAAGAGTTAATTTCTGAGCTAGAAACCCTGGGCTAGATCCTTAAATGCATTTATATTCCTACTTCTGGTTTCAAACTGCGATTTCAGAACTTGTCTAATATAAGATGTGTTTAGTTGTGTTAGTAGCAATGACGAATTTCCCTGTTTTCAGAAGGTTTTAAGGCACCTTGTGTTGGAAACAGGTTAAGTAACCATAAGGTCTCCTCGGATTATTGTTGTAAAAATGACCAAGAAGTAGTTGGTGGACAGTGGGCAGAGAAAGGCTAAAGCAAAGGTAGCATACAGTTGTAAACTAAGAGAGACAGGGAGAAATGGTTTACCTTACTTTCTCATGTTCAGGAGGGAACACATTGCAGCCACACAGTATTACTTCAGCTGGTTACTTATGGGTTTGATTCTTTGCTGTCAAGAACAGCGCCTCTGTAGTTTATTAGATGTGCTCTTGCTCTTAAATGTAAAAGTATGTATTAAAAATATAAATGGAAATAAGCTATAGATGTTACTACCAATCATTTTTAAAGCATGGTGTCCATTTTACTCACTGTGCATGTTCCATCAAGCATGCTGTGCAAATGTGCCTTCACAAATTGCACAATTTCAGTCATTGCATAGTGTAATAACAATTGTCTAAGTCTAACCATATTGGGGAAAAAAAGCAACCAATTAGTGACTGCTTTATTGATTGTAAATCTACACAGAAATTCTACTTTTCAGGGTAAGAATGTAAGAGAAAATTCCTCTTGAAAAACTCCAGTCAGAGGTCATAAGTTTAAAGAGACTACTTAAGAGCTTTTCTAACAATAGTACTATTTTGGAGAATATTAAATACTAATACATGAGGGTTTGAAAGAATCCTTACGGTTGTAATTTACTCAGCTCATACTTGTGAATATTTTAAAATTTAAATCTAGTAAGTCCACATATTCAGACCTTTGTGCATGTATGAATAGTCATAGATACATTCAGGGCAAATCCTACAAGCCAGAATCACTGAAGTCAGTTATTTCATCTGAAGTCAGTTATTTCTTGCTACCTGGCCATGCATTTAAATTCCCAGAAGAGTGATGTGCACACATGGTCAAAAAGAAAAAAAGGGGGAAAAAAATCTTTGTTAAAAAGTTAATGTTTTTAAACCATGCACTCTTAGTTTTCCAAATGTTCAGTCAGAATTACTGAACTCAATACTCAAGTGCTTGACCTCCAACACATTTTACATGAGCAGGGCTGAACATGTAGCTGGCCTGTTTCTTTGCCTATGAAATTGTGTGCTTTCAAGAAGATTGGAGTGTCACAATGGCCTGTGCTTTTCCATTGCTCCAGAAGACTTCTGAACAAAGTCAGACTTTAGTAAGCACCCTTGTTAGTTCCTGTTAGCATAACCTTGAGTGAGAACAAAACCAGGAGTGTGCCATCACAAATTGTTACATTTTTTGCCTAACACTTGCCAAGTTCCCAGAAAGGAACTGGACCAGTCTCAAGGGTGCCTAGGGGCAGAGCACTCTAGATGGACAGGTGTCTTTGCTAGAGGCGTGTACAAAGAAATTGTTCAGGGTATTTCCAACTTTAGTATAGTTTTGGAGTTCTTTTACAGAGTTTGTAAGAATGCTATGAATAAAACTCTTGGAGGTCAGTTATCTGTATGAAAAGTGATGGGACATTCAAACCTCCTGCTGCTTTTGGCAGAGTTGGTCTGCACTGATCTCTAGCTGACACAGAGAGCATAATTAGACACTCTTACCCTTATAAATGTCACACTGGTTGAAGAATGGAAGGGAGGGAACTTCTGTTTCACAACTGCTCTCCAGCCATCCCTTTTCCTTTTCATTCAATATAAAGCTGCATGTCTGTATCTCATAAACAGAGAGATGGTAAGATAAGAGAGAAACTCAGATTTCATTTGGGTGACAGATGTCTTCGTAGGTTTAAAGCCTAAGCTGGGCTCCAAGGCACAAGCTTTAAACGCATTAGCATTTGGGGTCAGAAGTTGCTGAAGGAATAATAGCAAGTGGGAGAGGAACCTTAGTAAACCTTGAAAGGTTGAATTACAACTTAAGCATGAGAAATACTGATTTTGTGAAGGTCTGGAGTATATTTCACCTACTCAAGTAACAGGTGTTCCATTTTGAAAGCCCCACAAAATGGTAAACCATGGACAGATATGCTGCATGACACTACCTCCTTCATAGATATCAGAATTACAAGATGAATGTTATAGAAAGTAATCTGTAAAATGGAAGAGTCTGATCCTGGTTACAGCACAATACAGGAGAATGCTCCCTTTTAGGCTCTGCAGTATCTCTTAGGTAGTTGGAGACATGCTCTAGTATGTTTAACAGTGCGGTGCATGTGGGCACTGATAACATGCCAATGTAAACCTTGCCGCAGCTTATTTCTGTAAACACTTGTACAAGATAGCAGCAACAGTTCTCATGGCTATTTTTAATAATTAAGCATGTTTTGTTGAATGCACATGTTATTTGAAGTTGCAAACCTTCTTTTAAAGCTTTGGAAACTTGGGTATAATAAATGGTACCTTGACTTTTTATTTAAAATTTCTTTTAGAGACACTATTTCTCAACCATTGTTGAGCATTCACTTTTTTTACAAGATTTAGGTCATACTCCTATGGACATATTAAATCTGGTGTGATTAATGATCATTGCTGCCTTAGAATATTCCTACCCTGTGCTGGAAATGTGACCCATTTTCACAGATACCTGTCCAAAAACTAGTGGAGAAAGAGGTCTGTCCTGTGGAGTTCACAATACAGATAGACAAAACAGACAGAGGAACATGCATCGAAATGATTGCCCAAGGTCACACAGCTGAGTTGGAACTGAAATCCAGCAGTGTCATCTGCACCTCATAGGCTGTCTTGCATGCTGGTTTTGTTTAGTCTCACTGAAATAGAGTTTCCCATTGTACCTGCTTTGAAATGTCTTTTCTGGTACATTCTTCATCAAGAAATATGGTTATATCACAACCCTGCTTCTCCCCACAGCTGGCAGCAAGGCAGATGCTGAAATCTGGTCCCTTTTCCTGTGGTGTTTTTCACCCTATAGAAATGCTTCTTTTATGACTTTCCTTGCCTATCCTGTAGTCAATGTCCATAGTTATGACAATACCAGCTAAATAGAGCTTTCTGAAGAAAATTATAAAGACAGCAACACTAGATGGCTCACAAGGTGTTTAAAGAATGTATCATATCTTCTACATAAAGTCACCTGTAATCTCATGCTTCAGACTGCATCAAAATAGGTAGATTTATTAAGAGCCTGTATGGTTCAAAGCTTTCCAAGCAATTTGTGATAGAAATAAGAGTGCCTCATTTTCAAAAGTATTGGGAAACAGAAACAGCGACTTTTGTGCTTGGCACAGGTGGTCTGACCCCGTCTGGAGTTAGCCCCAGCACATCAAATGATGCAAGAATGTAGCAGAAGGAGTACTTTTAATTAACTTCATGTTTACATTGACCCTTCAGTTCTTTGTATGCCCAAGCATGAGAAATGGGAGGCTGCATCTTAGTTAATATTTTATGTAGTGAGATTTTGCTTTTTTGTCAGCCTAGCTTTTATGCTATTTGTGGTCACTGGTAATTTATTACAGACTTATTAAAAAGCTTCACTTTGAAGAAGGTAATGGCTTTATTTCAGCCTTTTGTTTTGGTTTTCTGTGGGGTCAGCTTTCTTAAAAACAAAAATTCTAAGATCTGCATCAGTGAGATATCAAACAGAAATAAGACATTACACGTGGACAGTTGGCTTAGTCACAAATTTTTCTGGCCATCTGCATTCAGTTGTGCAGATGTTATAACCAGTGTTCCCCATATATCAACCTATTTTGAGATACATTAATATGAAGACTAGAGGATAGCTATTGCTTTTACATTTTTTCCTTGGTTTTCTGTATGATACACACATATGCTAAAGTATGCAGAATCTACAAGCTGTATACAGTGTGTAGTCCTCACCACTGCTTCAACATGGAAACACAGTCAAAATAGAAATAGCTCCATCATGAGATTGCCTTTTATTTGAGTGTGATCAACACTGAAAGGGTTCTGCTGTCATGAATGGTGCAGATTAAGGAATCTGGAAAGACTATTTACCCCCATAGCTTAACATAGCTTAGTTAAATATAGCTGTACTTGCAAAAAAAATCCTTTTGCCACTATACGAAACTAGGTAACAGACACCAACAAAAGGTTTATGATTGATATGTCTTGCTTGCAAGAAAGAGAACAGGCTTGCTTTTAGTTGCATCAGTACAGGCCTGAATTGCTTTTACAAAGAGAACCACAGCATACTGCTTTACAAAGTACTTTTGAGCAACAGTCCCATTTCACCTGCTTTGCCTTCACACTGTGAAATTACAGTAAAACTCCACAGAGTTGTTGGCATAAGACTGGTGATAAAGACTTTCTGACTCCTGTTCTCTATCACAAAATATGCACTGGACAAAACCAAGTTCATTGTTTCTGAAGAACACGTGTTGACCAGCAGAAAATTTTGGAAGAGGTCAGTAAGCACCCTGTATCAATCACCCGAGGAGAAGGGAAATGCAGGGTTATAAAAAGGAGGGAGACAGACTTTTTGCTTTCTTTGACAATTTTTATCATCTCAATGTGTATGGAGAGTAGGGAATTCTGGTTCTTAGAGGAAAGGAATTCAGCTTCAAGTGAGGTGGAAGGAAGAATGCTGCACTGAAAAGAAGTTTGGGGTCATTCTAATGGTTTTCACTTTCCTTCTTGAAGTGAAAGCAATGACAGCCAGCCAGCATGGCTCTGCTGAGAAGCAGATCATGCCTGACAAATCTGGTGGCCTTCTACAACGGGGCTACAGAAGTTATAGATAAGGGAAGAGCAATTGACATTATCTACATTGGACTTGTGCAAAGCATTTTACACTCTTCCACATGACATCCTTGTCGCTAAGCTGGAGAGATATGGATTTGACAGATGTAACACTTGGATAAGGATAAGGAACTGGCTGGATGGTTGCATTCAAAAAGTTGTGATCACTGGCTCCATGTCTAAGTGGAGACCTGTGATGAGTGGTGTTCCTCGGGGATTGGCATGGGGATATTTATTGGTGACAAAGCCAGTGCACCCTCAGCAAATTTGATGATGACACCAAGATGTGAGCCAACATACTGGAGAGAAGGGATGTCATCCAGAGCAACCTGGACAGACTTGAGAGAGGGGCCTGTGTAAATGTCATAAAATTCAACAAAGCCAAGTGCAAGGTGCTGCACCTTGGTCAGGGCAATCCCAAGAACAAGTACAGACTGGATGGAAAATGGATTGAGAACAGTCCCACAGAGAAGGGCTTGGGGTGGATGAGATGCTGGACATGACCCAGCAATGTGCACTGGCAGTCCATAAAGCCAAACGTGTCCTGGGCTGCACCCAAAGCAGTGTGGCCAGCAGGACAAGGGAGGGGATTCTGTCCCTCTGCTCTGCTCTGGTGAGACCCACCTGGGCCACTGCATCCAGCTCTGGGTCCTCAGCATAAGGGCCTTGACCTATTGGAATGAATCCAGAGGAGGTCCATGAGGATGATCAGAGTGCTGGAGAACCTCTCTTACAAGGACAGGCTTAGAGGGTTGGAGCTGTTCAGTCTGGAGAAGAGAAGGCTCCAGGGAGACCCTAAAGCACATTCCAGTACCTAGAGGGGCCTACAAAAATGCTGTAGAGGGACTTTTTACAAGGGCATGTAGTGACACAACAAATGTGAATGGCTTCAAGTGGAAAGAGGGTAAGCTTAGGTTAGATATTAGGAAGAAATTCTTTACTGTGAGGGTGGCAAGGCAATGGAACAGGTTGTCCAGAGAAGCTGTGGATGCCCCCTCCCTGAAAGTGTTCAAATCCAGGTTGGATGGGGCTGTGAGAACCCTGATCTAGCGGAAGGTGTCCCTGCCCATGGCAAGGGGTTTGGAACTAGATGATCTCTAAGGTCTTTTCCAACCCAAACCATTCTATGATCCTATGTGTCTAGAAATACTAGGCAAACTGACCATCAGCTTGTTTGTGCATGTGAGTCTGAGGTGTTCTGGAAGGGTTTAGGTGTGAACCTGAGGGTTCCAGTTTTCTGGGATTTTTGTAAAGAGCTTTTTTATACAAGAAGTGGGAAATAGAGGAGCTTGGACATGGCCAAACACAGTTGACAGACAGCTGAACTTCAGAATCCAAATCTCAATGAAAGTATGGCTTGGGGAGGATGTATAGAAACCTGAAGTTCAAGAGGTCCCAGATTAGAGCCTAGAAGGTGATGCTCGCTGAGGATTCAGGAGAGCAGTGCCTTACCAGCAAAGTGGTGAATGGCTAATTAGGGGTGCTGCCAGGCACTATCACAGGACACACTTGTCAAGTCCCAGTTCACAGCTAGATCTCTGTGGTCAGACCTTTGGGCCAGCACAGTGTCTGATCAAAATAATTGCATAGACCAAGGCAGCTTTTCCTTATAATAATACCCACTGAAGCCAGTGGATACAGGCTCTCTTTGACTTAATGAGTAGCATTTTATAATCTTGTGGTGTTAGTAACGTAACAAAGAAAACTGTTTTACCAGCTTCTCCTTGGCTTGGGGGTTTGTTGTATTTTCCCCCTTGTTTTGGATTAGTTTTCACACACATTTTATTATATCTGTTTGCAGACTGATTTTTCTCAACCCAATCACACACAGAAACCACAGTTTTGTATCATCCTTATGTATAAGATTTCAGTTTTATTTCAATAATCTTAATTACTTATATTTGTGTGAAGTTGTTTGGCTCAGTCCTGATCCTGTGCATTTGACAGTGCCTATATTTCTCATGGTCCAATAAATATTTGTTCATCAAGAGTACTCATAAACCTAAGTCATTGCTCCAAACATTAGCACTATAGCTTTCTTCATTTGCTGTGTTTCACTGTGACTTATTATTAACCAACTCCCTTTGTCAAAAATAGTGTTGTTTTATTTTTGACACAGTACTGCTGGTATTTGATATTATTTCACTGTGGTAGGGCTGCCCTTGTGTTTATTCTAAAAATCAAGGTTTCTTAATTTGTTTTGAATTCCACTTCTGAATTTCTAACTGATATTTTTTCAACTGGCTTGCTTTTTGTCCTTGTTTTGGAACTTTTATTTCTTTATTTTATTTTTGGGTTGCTAGTTTTGTTTATGGGTTTGTTCTTTGGGGTTTTTTCCTCTTTTGTTTTATATTACTATTTTAAAAATAGTGTTCAGATAAATGGTGCAGTCAGCTTAGGACTTATTCTAACAATTTTTCTTTGACCTGTTCATTAGAATACCACATACCTCAGAAGATAGTAATTCTGATTGCTGGCACATTTCCTGTTCTTTCCCTTTGATCTATATAAATGCTCTGTAAGATGGCCTCTCAAGCAATTCTTTGTAAATAAAGTGTGCCCTTCCCCAGAGAGGTTTCTGCACGGATCAGAAGGCTGAAGCTGTTGGCTTCACCCAGTGGAAGTGTTCAGAGTCTGAATTTTCTCTAGAACTGTGGCTGCAAGAGGTGACAGCTATGTGGATGTGTAGTAGCAGGAAACATTTGGCTGACCAAACAGTGCTTTGCCTATCACTAGGGAGAACTTCATCTACTGTTATCCAGATGCATCTCTTAGAAACCCCTGCTCCTGGTGAACCATAGTTACCTTCTGCAGGGGTGCTGCATGGTCCTTCAAATGGCTGTGGCCACTTTACACACAGCATTATGTGTCTCTGTGTGTGGAGGGGTGTATCTCCCTTTGCAGTAGCTTGTTCTCGCTGCTAGGAAAAAATGAAACTGGTACAGCCACTGTTTCCTTCTCTGCCAGATGTCTTACCTCACTAAGGTAATGAGCTTTATTTGCTCAGCTTTGCGTGCTCAGAATAAAATTAGTCAATTTATTAATGTGACAAATATCAGTCTAAATTCTATACTGACCAGTACTTTGCTGAATACAGTCACTAATTGAGCCACTGGTTGATTTACACAATACGATTACATAGGATGCCTTTTCAGCATGGAGTATTGCTCCAAATTTTTATAGACTGAGTAGGAAGAAAACATATATTGATGCATCAAAATAAGAAAGATCTAATACCGAGAATCTGCGTGAGTGCTACAAGGAGTGATTCCATTTGGGGAAAAAAAAAGTAAGTGTGTTAGGGACTGACTAGTTTACCAATCCTGCAGCCTTTACTTGTGCACATATTTTTATTCTCATTCTCATAATTTAGAAGACCAAGTTTAAGACAAACACAAACACACACATACATATATAATGCATAGCACCAAGCTAAATTTTACCTTTTTCCTCACTGCACTTGATGGGTTGTTCAAGTTTGTGGTGGATTTTGTCCTGCACAATTTTGAGTTTCACTTTTATTGAGGAATTCTCAACAACTTTCAGGACTGGATATTCACAGGTTTGGTAGCTAGCAAAGAGGAGTTCTCCTTTTGCAGTGTTCCATTTGAAGCAGTATAAGCAACAGCAAAACTCCATTAATCTAACGTTTTCCTGATCCCTGCTGTTTTATACTAGATTGATAAGGCTTTGAAAAAATTTATCACCTGAACCAAGACATGAAGAATGAAAGTCTTAACAACTTGAGGGAAAAGGGAGAAAGAACCTGCATTTTGCTATTTGTACAGTGAGTCTGGTGTTATCAATGTAAATCTGCAGAAGTATGAGGAGACACGAGAAAGGCCAAAATGACAAAGACTGGGTTACTGTAGGAGCTAAGTCTCTAGCCACAAGTGTTCTCTTTCATGGATGACTGACTTAGAATTGCTCTGAGTTACTAAAAACATTTGTGTTTAGTGAGTGACTCAGTATGGAGTGGTAAATTGTTAAGGATTGATCTTCCCTCTGCTGCTTAAAGATTTAAGAGCTACATGGGAAAATTCCAGCCCACTTGATACCTGTGGCAACTTGTTCAGTCACAGACTGAAGCATAATCCTTATATGTCTATTTTCACTGGATATTAATTCAAGTGACTGGCACACAGACAGAGACAGGCAATAGTAGACAGATTGTAAAGTTGCTGAATGGTGCTATATTTATCTCTGTGTATTGCTTCAATGTATGGGACCGTGTTTCATGGTCACAGATATGCCCTACACTGAGTTGATCCATGTATGGTACTTTCCTAGTTAATTGTAGAGGCTGTTTTGAAAGGCTGTGTCTGTCATTTAGGAAACATGGAGAAGTAAGTGGAAAGTAAAATATGTGCAGGTCAACTGCCTGAACAAAAGATGCACCTTGTCTTTAATTTATATTCCCAGCAGGGTAAGGATCAAAAGTTTCAGTAACATTTAGAAAGTGAGATGGAACATGGACTATGAGAAGCTTCCAAATAAAGGAGCTGTGGTTAAGTTGAAACATTGTGTGCAGTCTTTTGCATCCCTGTTGGAAGGAAGTCATGTCAGCTAATGTGCAACTACTGCAGTACATGGCCCAGCATATTGAAGGTAAACTGTGTGTGTTCAGCAGTTGCTCTGCACAAAGGAAAATGTGAGGCAGGTAACATCATGTGGGAACCGTTTCATAAATTTAAGCTTAGGAAACAGAACTTACAGTTGTTAGTGACTATTTAAACACATTCGAAAGATGATATAATCTATTTGTTGTCAGAGGGAAGTGATCCCAAGGAAGACTTTTAGTATAAATCATCAGTGTTTGAATGTAGGTGACTGAAAACAGATGTAAGAAGCATCCACCTTCAGGTGATTGCTACCTTTACTCCTCAGCAGAATGTGTTTAGTTTGTCTTTGCGTAAACCCTCATGACCTTTTGTCTTAGTTTAAAAGACAGATACCCACCAAGGAAGGTGGGAACCTTCCTAGGAGGGGAGAAATTACCCCTTCCCCCGAATTACTGTACCTCTGGAAATTACAAGGCTTTCTGAGCACAAATGTGGGAAAAGGAATAACAGTTCTTTACTAAAGGTATATCTATGACACAGTAGAACAAACAATAGCAATAACAACAACAGAAACCAGTAACAAAACTTTTCTCTCCCGTCACATGGTTTTTCCCTGTGGTGTAGTTGCAGCCACACTCGACAGGGGGTGCTGATGAGTCAGGTGAGGCAGGGAGGCTGCAGTACCTCACTCACAGCTGCAGGGGGCGCTGGTGAGGCAGGGAGGCTGCAGTACCT
>WBMZ01004499.1:0-34076 GCA_013400975.1 Atrichornis clamosus | reverse complement strand
AGCAACACCGCGGCGGGACTCGGGGCGGCCGCGCGGCCAGGGCCGGTCGGAAGGGGCAGGCGGGACCGGGCGGGCGCGGCGCTGACGTGGCGACGGCACCGGCACCGGCACCATGCGCGGCGGTGGCGGCTCGGTGAGTACCCGCCGGTACGGACAGCAGCTGCCCCGGGGAACGCGGCTAGGCCGCGAGATGGGCTCCACTGTCGGGATGGCGGGAGCGGGCGGCGCCCCCAGGACCGCTGGCGGCGCTGCACGGCTGGGCCCGGCGCGGTGAGCGGCCCCGGACGGGCAACGAGCGGGATGCGCTGCGGACTCCTGGGGAGCAGCGGCGGGAGCAGCCCCCTCGCCGCCCGAAGGCCGAGCCCGGTTCTATTCGGCTCAGGACCGGGCAGGGTCTCGGAGCAGGGCGCTGCTGGCGCTGGCGGTGCGCTTTGTGCGGAAGGCCTTCGTTGCAGGAGAACGTAGTTCGTACAGTGTGCGGGTAGGAAGGGAACATGGGGCTGGAGCAGGAAGTTCCCCAAAGGAATGCTGAGCCCTCCCGCGGCTCGCAGGGACAGTTGGGGTTTGCAGAATGCCCGGTGTCCCCACTGGCACCTCATCACCCCCAGTTTCCATATCAGCTTCGTCACCTTGGGCAGTTTCTGTTCTGTGCTTAAGCACCGTCTTGCGAGGTTGGATGCTGTACAGCAGCCCATCTCCAGCAGCAGCCGTATTCCAGCGCACAGGAATGTCCCACAGCCCATGGGCAGGCAGAATTCACCACTCTCCAGTCTTTTCAGGCTCTGGGCCGCTGTTTCTCTTTCTCTCACCTGTGCAAGGAAGGTGTCTTTTTTGTTTGCCTTATGTCCAGCCCTCAGGCATTCCTGCATAATTACGTGTTTGTTCTCTAAGTGGGAAGTACGCTGTATACATGAAAAAACATTCAGAACTTGAACATCAATTTCTGTAGATGTTTCCTTCATAATTGCTGTTCCCAGCTTCCCAGAAAGGAATGCCTGACAGATTATCTGCACTCTCCTTTTTTAACTGCCACTAAAGTTCTTCAGACTAATCTTCACTTTTATGCAAAATTTTTTTGTTCTAAAAACTCTATGAATCTTAAAATATGTGCTGTGTTTGTCGGTCATTTTGGTTCTTGTAATGGTAGATTAAGTCAGCAAATTGCAGCAAACCCTGCCTGCCTGTTTATTCATTTTTATTATTATAACTTTGTAGCCCTGATTTTTTTTCTGGCTTCTGGTCAGTGAGGTTTCTTCATGTTTCTTACGTCGGGATTTCCCGGACAATGCTGTTAACACTACTAGTTGGGTGTAAATAATACAAACACAAACATCCAATTGACTTTACTTCCAAAGGAGACAAGATGTGATTGATCTTGTCACTGATTGAAGTCATTGGTCAAGCAGTTGTGAATTTCTCTCCTGCTACTTCCCTAACGTTTCTGTGAGGAGACTCTGGGACTGGAGGATGAAGGAGAGCCTGACACTCTATAGGCACAGTTTAACCATTCATCTGTTGATGTCAGTGCGTGCTTCTCAGCTTAATTGGGGTGTCTTTCACCGATGACAATGTGCATCACATATTTCTATAAAGAAGACTGGTGATTTAGCGATCTTTTCTTTTTTCTTCTTTTTTTAGTNTTAGCGATCTTTTCTTTTTTCTTCTTTTTTTAGTTTGGGTTTTTTCAGGTTTTTTTTGTTTGTTTGTTTGGGGTTTTTTTGTTTTGGTTTGGTTTTTGTTGTGGGTTTTTTTTGTGTTCTTCTAGTTTCTTAGCCAGTTCCTGTACATGGCAATATACTACTTCTGTTCCCTAGGTTACCATTTTGGGAGTTCATATATTTCCACTGGGCAATGATTTTTATGTCCTAGTCTGTATAACCAATATTTTTGTCCTGGGTTTTCTAACAAAGAATGGCATTGAGTCGTGATTAGTATTTGGAACAAGGTGGTGATAACTGATTGTCCACGTGCTAGGAGCAATGTGCAACGTACAGCAAATGAGTTGTTCGTACTGACTTGGAAATGTGCATTTAGATAGGTGTGTTAAATTACGTGCCTTAACAGGAGTATGGCAGGTGATAAGTGACAAAAAAATCTTTGTTAAATAAGGAGGATTCTGTTATGTGGGTACAGTGAACATATGGGCAGCTGATGGAGTATGACAGAGTGAGATAAAAAATGATGAGGGCATGAAGGAGACTAGAGACAACATTCTGGGCTAGGTAAATACAAGAATTATTTCATTAAGGAAAAATAAGTACTATGTAAAAATTAGCAAATTAGGATCTAAAATATTTGTGATCATGTGATAAAGTCTAGGCAGAAAGCATGTATGGCCGAACGTACTGGAGACAAAGAACACTCCATCACGTCCCATTGCAAGGGGAAAGATTGGCTTTCATATGGGGAGTGTGGAGGGGCTTATCCCTGTTTTGATTCCAGTTCCAGTTCAGATGGAGTTGGAAAGGTTAAGTACTTCCAGTTGCAGAAAACAGTGGTTTGCTTTTCAAAAGATGGTGAATGCACATCCTCAAAGTGCAGGTGATTGTGCTTTGCTACATAGTGGAACATGCTAAAAGAAGACAAATTATGCTGCTAATGTGAATTGTTCTGCTTTGTTAGGATACCAGGACTGGACATCACAGACAACAGAAGGTCAAGAAGTCCCTGGGAAATAAAAAGTATGTGAATGTTACTTGTCTAATTTGATTGAGGGCAAGAAAAAAGCTGAGGGAATCCTATTGAAAAAACGTATCTGGTCTTCACAGAATATTCTGAATTTTAAGAGCTGCAACAAGTTTAATTAGTGATGAGTCTCAGCTAACTTTGCTTATTGGTTTGTAGGAAAAGTGCTTTTCTGACACTTCAGTGTGTATTAGCTTTAGTTTTGGGATTTTTTAGAAAGATTTTAACATTGTAAAGGTAAATATTTTAAGTCCAAGACCAAATGGGGTTCCAAAACGTAAGCCCAAAATGTTGGGTGTGATTGCAATTGAAACATTTTAATTTGAGAATTCCTCTCCCCATGCTTCTGCAGTAACTCCTGAAACACAGTATGAGTTGACCTGACCTGGTGCCATCAGTGTCTCCGACTTATTAATTCCTGGACTGATGTGTTAAAAGATGAGCTCCATAGCTCAGGGTGTGGGAGAATGTTAATGGAATCGCCTTCACAGTCATCTCTCAAATGATCTAATTATTTCAGTTTGTGAATTGTCACAGCAATGGGATACATCACAAAAAGTTTCTGTTCCCTTTCTTTCCTCTTTACATAAATGGTATTTGCCCAGAGGATAGATATTCTGTGTTTCTTTGACACCTCATCAGTTTGCTGTCATATACAGGAATGTAAATGTCCAGGCATTTCAGGGCTGAAATACTTGGGAAGAGTGAAGCAAAGTTCCCCCAATCTCTGGGAAAGAAATTCATTGCTGCTGATTAGTCTAAAGTAGTCTTAACGTAGTGTGATTTGTGGGAAGGTTGTCTTCATTGCTGAAAGCCGTGCTAGTTAAAATTCTTACTAGCATTAAGTCTTTTAATGCCGTGACTCTGGACGTAGAGACTGAAGGAGAGCTTGTCCTTTGTGGGGTGGAAAATGTCTCTTTTGTAATCATGGACTGCAGAAAAATTATTATATTCCACACTGGTTGCTGAAGGATGAAGGTATACTTTTAAATTGAGATTCACTTGTGCCTGCTTCTAAAGTGGAAAGTTTGAGGGAGGAAGAATATTTTTTTCTGTTCCTCTTGAGAGCTTACTAATGCCATTATCTAAAAGATGTACTGAAAAACAACACTGAGGATGTTTTATTTTGCTGGCACTTTCCAGTTCCCAAAACTCAGGAGATTCAGTGAACTGTGAGATGAATTTTTAGAATACTTGGCAAGATGAAAGGGATGTTGTCTGTCAAGATACTGTGATTGTGTGTATATGCATCCATATACAAAGGAATTCAACTTGATGTTTTCCAGTTCCAAGCAATTTGAGGAGGTGGAAACTACTGGTCTAGGAGTGAACAGTAACTATGATGACACGGTCACCAACATTTCTTCTGCCTCACCGAAGGGCCCAGTGAATGGGAGCGCAGAGTCCAGAAGCAAGCGGACAATTCGCAGGCCTGCTTACTGGTTGGAAATGAGGGGAATGAAAAGCAATGTTAACAAATCTTCAGAAAAAAAAGGTACTTATCACTGTCGGTTCAAGGTTAAACTGTTTTTCTCTCTGGTTCTTTTGTGAGAGATTAGTTTGCTTCTGAAAGACATGCTGCAGTTCCACCACAAATTACAAGCTTGCTAGTGCTGTTCATGTATGAGAAGAAATAAACTTCCTCCACTGCACAAATACAGGTACAATTCTCTGACAGTACACAGTTACTTTTGAGTGACTTGTCTATTGAAATAAGGATTCTGTGGCTGAACTGTTTTACTTGTAGAAGTGATATGTATAAGAGTTATGCCAATCATATCAGAAATAGGCTTCCAGAGCTTTAAAAATAGAACCATCAACACTAAAGATGTGGCAAAGGGGACCATTCAGCAGTATTTGGGATTAGACACAGCTTTTGTGGTTGGTAGATAATTATTTTTAAGGATGTCTTTATTTTTTTTTAGTTTCTCACTTTTATCATTTATGATTTTCTGATTTGGAGTGGTTTGGGTCTTAGGTTGTGATAGGAACGTTTAGATTTCCTGACCTAGGAGCTGTTTTCCAAACTTCTTTTGTGACAGAGAGCCAAAACTTCAATCTTCTTTAATGCACTTTCTTCTTACCTCTGAGTCAGAATCTGTATTCCATCCTGTTGTGTGGAGAGGTGAATCTGGTAGCTCGATAGAAGCGAGATTGCTGCAGCTTCACACCCCCAGGTCCAGTCAGCAGCAAGACTGAGCATGTATTCCTGTAGGAACAAACACAGACATACAACGTACATAAATAGGAGCCACACAGATCAACATTCACACAAACAACACCAACAGCCTCCATCCTGTTCCCTTTCTGGCTGATCAGGATGAAGATGTGTCAGTGACAGAAAATAAGTATATTTTTAAAAATTATATCTAAAAGAAATACATACGTATGTGTACATTTTTGTGTGCACACGTGTATAATGTGGATCTCTCCTGCAGCTTGCCTTAAACACTCAGTATACTCAGTACCTGGCCTTTGGATCCCAGTCTCCTCAGTTGCTGGTCCATGGATGTACTGTCCCCTGGGGCCCACATAACCATGCTAGTGGCAGGTGTAGACCTCCTTACAGAAAAGCTCACACTGACAGACCCTGCTCTGCCCTGGTCTCTCTGATTTGGTGTCAGACACAACCAGATTTGTATACTGACCAGTCACCTATTTACAAGCAGGTGTTCCTTTCTATCCTCTTACACCTCTCTTTTCCCACACTTGATCCAGCCCAAATTGGGTTATTCTCTCCCTTTCCCTCCCTTTGATACCACTCCTAAACATCCCAGGCTTGTGTAATCCTGAGTTGTTCTCCACTCAGATCCCATGTACCACATAAACCTAGGCATTAATATCACACTCTCCCTTCTCACCGCTCCCTTCCTTTCCCCTTCCAAAGGGTGTTTCAGAGAACGATTGCCACTGGTTCATCCTCGTGGGTCTCCTGAGACAGATCCAGGAGGATGATGTTTGCTTCTTCTGGTCCGTAATTTTTGTTCCCTTCCTATCGCTATGCTTCTGTGCTTTTCTGTGTTTATGGAGATAAGACTTTGATAGGCTTGGAAATATTCAGGGCAGCATGATATTATTTGGGTTTCTCTGTGCTCCTTTTTGTGCGAGTGAAGGTGAGGTTTTTATGATATAACCGAGCACCCTCTGGCTCTCTTCCTGAGGAAGATTATTCTTCCGGGCCATGCTGTGGCACTATTTCTTCCATACCTGCTGTATCAGAGGATTGCAAGCTGTGGGGTGCCAAAATGTTGCTGGGTGAGAAGGCTGTGTCTAGCTCACTGGTGTCCAGATGCCTTACAAGAACTATGGTTTTTTTAATTAAGTATTGACTACGAGGATAAGATGAGGCAGCAGTAGACTCAAAGCTGTTGCTCGGTCTGAATACCCAGACTGAAGCATTTCTGTTTTTACTTATCAGGAGAAGTACTCTTGAAAGGCAAGAGGAAATCTGAGCAAAGGGAAGGCAGAGATGTTAAAGACTCTCCCAAGAAGAAGCAGAAGATTTCGGGTAATACAAATAACTTGTAATTCCTAACTACAAGCCTCCAGGTACTTCAGACATATCTGCCCAAATGCCATCTTCTGCAGTCTTCAAACTCTTTCTGATTCTGCATGTTTTGTTCTAGGAGACTGTTGACTAGTGGTCGCTTTACAGTGGCACATCATCTAATTTCAATCTGTCTTAGAAGTCCAACGAATGGAGGGAGGAAGGGAATTATGGAAACTATAGGCTAGTATGCATCATTTCAGTTTCCCAAAAGATTATAGACTAAATTAGCAGATTGCTTGTAAACATCTGGAGATTGAGTCAATTATAACAGCAATATGGGTTTGTTAAGAAGAAATCAAACCCAAATACTTTTTTTTTTGCCACAGAGATGGAGGGAAGAAATGCTTGACATCTTAGGTCTTTCATTCCTTCAAAAGGTTTGTCAGTCAGTGGTTAGGTGCAAAAGAATGTGTACAAGTGGTGAAAGTAGGAGCAGGTGACACAGGAGAGGTGTACGTTTGCTGTGCCATCTTGCAAGTATGAGGTTAGGAAAGCCAAGGCCAACAAGGGATGTGAAAAGCAACAAGGAAGGATTCTACAAGTACATGAACAGCAAAGGTAAGACCAGGGAAGGCGTGAGTGCGCTGCTTATCAGAGCAGGGGAGCTGGTGAAAAAGGACATGGAAAAGGCTGAGGTACTCAGTGCTTCCTGTGCCTCGATCTTTATCAGTTAAAGGAATCATTCAGGAATCCCAAGAGCCCGACACCAGACAGAGGGAAAGTCTGGAACAAAGAAGCCCTACACTCAGTGAAGGAAGAAAAAGTTAGAGCACTTAAACAAACTGTATTTACCAAGTCATTTGCCAGCAGCCGTGGTTAAGCAGGAAGGTCCCAGAGGACTGGAGGTTAGCCAGTGTGACAGCCATGTACAGGAAGGGTTGGAAGAAAGATCCAGGAAACTACAGACCTGTTGCTCTGGCCTTAGTGCCAAGGAAGGTCATGGAGCAGATTATCTTGGGTGCCATCATGTGACACATACAGGACAATTTGGTGATCAGGCCCGGGCAGAAGGAAAGTCCTGCTTGACTAACCTGATGTCCTTCTATGACAAGGTGATGCACTTAATAAATGAGGCAAAGACTGTGGATGTTATTTACATGGACTTTACTAAAGCCTTTGACACCATTTCCCACATCACTCTTCTGGAGAAACTGGCTGCTCATGGCTTGGACAGGTGCACTCTTTGCTGGGAAGAAAACTGGCTGCATGACCAGGCCCAGAGTGTCATGGTGAATGGAGTGACATCCATCTGGGGCCAATCACCAGTTGTGTTCCCCAGGGCCCAGTTCTGGGCCAGTTCAGTTTAATATCTTTATTGATTATTTAGAGGATGAGCGGATCAAGTACACCTTCAGTAAGCTCACAGATGACACCAAGGGGGGTAAGATGTGGATCTGCTGGAGTGCAGGAAGGCTCTGCAGAGGGATCAGGACAGGCTGGATCGATGGGCCAAGGCCAATAGTATGAGGATCAACAAGGCCAAGTGCTAGGTCCTGCCCTTGGGTCACCATAACCTCATGGACCTCCAGGCTGGGACAGAGGAGCTGGAAAAGGCACTGGGAGTGTTGGTTAATAGTGGCTTAACACAAGCCCATCTGTGTCCAGGTGGGCAAGAAGCCAATGGCACCTGGGCTGTCCCAGTACTGGGGTGGCAGTAGGGCCAGGGCAGTGCCCATCCCCTGTGCTGGCACTGCCTGGGCACCTCCAGTCCTATGGGCAGTTCTGGGCCCCTCCTGACAAGAGAGACATTGAGGGGCTGGAGCGTGTCCAGGGAAGGGAGCAGAGCTGGGGAAGGGGCTGGAACACAAGTCTGATGGGGGAGTGGGGGGCGCTCAGAGTGGAGAAAAGGAGGTTCAGGGGAGACCTTCTCACTCTCTACAACTCCCTGACGGAAGGGTGCAGCCAGCTTCCATGGGGGTTAGGCTCTGCTTCCAGGGAACAAGTGACAGGACAAGGGAAAATGTCCTCAAGTGGCACTAGGTTTAGATGTGATACTGGGAGCAATTTTTGCCCCAGAAGGACTGTCCAGCCTTGACACAGGCTGCCCAGAACAATGGTGAAGTCCCATCCCTGGAGAGATTTAAAAGCCGTGTGGATGTGGCACTTAGGGGCATGGGTTAGTGGTAGCCTTGGCAGCGTTGGGGGAACGGTTGGACTCGATTGTCTTAGAGAGCTTTTCCAACCTAAACAATTTATGATTCTAAGTTCCATGGGGCCTGATGGGTTGCACTGAGTGCTGAGAGCTGGCTGACGTCATTGTGAGGCCACTCTTGATTATCTTTGAAAGATCATGAGGATTGGGAGAGGTTCCTGAAGACTGGAAGAGAGAAAATCACTCCTATATTCAAGGACAGAAAGAAGGAAGATCTGGGAAACTACAGGCCAGTCAACCTCACCTCAGCCCCTGGGAAGCTGATGGAGAGAATCATCCTGGAAAGCATTTCCAAACACATGAAGGACAAGATGGGGATTTGGAGTAGTCAACGTGGATTTGTGCAGGGCAAATCATGCTTAACCAACCTGATAGCCTTCTACAATGAGGTCACTAGCTTGGTGAAATAGGAGTATAGAATGATGGTTCACAGTCTGTCCCTATATTCAATTCTAACTTTTGTTTTTGTTACCAAGAACTTGAAAGCATATAGACAGCACAAAGTGCAAAGTGATGGCAAGTGTATTGGAGAAAAGGCTAAAAGTGAAAGTGGTCTTGACAATAGAGAAACTATTTAAAAACGGGACAGAGAACAGCATGTAAAGTTAAAGATTCTACAGTTTGGGAAGTACTATCACAGAAGAGGATTCAAGATCTATGGCAGATCAAAAGCTGAATAGGGACCAGCAGTGTCATACTTGTTTTTAAGAAGGCAGATGTTAGACTGAGAGCTTTGAGCAGGAATGTAGACTTCTCAGATATGTGAAGTAATTAATTTGCTCTAACACAGGGTCACACGTAGAGTGCTGTTTCCAGGAGTAGGCACTGCAGTTCAGGAAATGTGTAGGCCAGCTGAAGAGGACGGGGAGATGAGAGCAAAAAACATAACCCATGAGAAAGTACTGAAACAATAAGAGTTGTTTAGTCTTAAGAAGACAGGAATGAGTAGAGAAATGAGACTCTCCATTTGGTTGTCATTAGACGGGCTCAGCCCAAACTGTGCACAGAGGATATTTCAGTGTGAAGAGTTCCCATTCCCTGAGCTTTTTGTACGAACAACCATACAGCTTACAAATATCTGGGTGGGACTAAGGCCTGCCACTATAAATAGCCATGGATTTTGAAAGGGAGTAGGAAACATAATCTTGAAATTCCTTAAAAAAAAAGAAGCAATGAACATTTCTGAATAACTTTGAGACAGCAGACTAAATAGCAGCCTTCTAGCAAAAAAACCTCTGCTTTTTTTTGTAACAAAACTAGCAAAACTGAGTCTTCTGGTCTGTCTTGTTTGTGTTATAACAGAAAAAAACCAGCAAGCTGGAACAAAACAAAACTCCAGAACGAAAGGCCACTGTGTTCAGAAAGAGTCAGAAACCTATGGCACAGGTAAGAAGAGGAGGCAGTTGCTCAGAATTGTTTATGAAGCAAATAAAAGAAAAATGTGATTTTAGAATTTGGATCTGAGCAACAGCTGTGTTTCTGGTGTTTCCATTCAGTAGTTCACTTTACTGTTGACAAGGAAGAGCTGGCTGCTGTCCTTCTGGCACTGTGTCGGTACTGCAGAGCAGGACTGGAGGAACTGCACACTGCCTGAGTGTAGTTCCACGTGCTTTTGCCATTGCGTAATGGAATAGTGGGGGAATCACTTTTTGAACTGAACAAAAGCCTGCTGAAATAGTTGTATTATTATTAAACTCACAAAAATATTTATAGTTTTTACTCAGCAGAATATGTTTGCAGGAAAAACTCAGTAGCTGTTGCTGCCTGATCACCTTTTCTGGGAACCAGAGGCCCAAGCAGTCTGTCCAAGAAAAATAAAATTAACCTTGATTCAGTGAGTGGAATGACTTGGTATTTGTAGATCACAGCACTCACTAAACACATCAATCTTCTGCCAAGTGCTGTTTGATTCACAAACTTTTCCCCCAGCCACCTGGAGAGGGACAGCCTGGGCCTGTTGTTATTGGGAAAAGAGGAAAGCCATTGGATCTTGTCATGGTAAGAATTCAGACAGATGGCTGCTAAGCCACTTTCTTCCCAGAACTCATTTCAGTAATTCATAATTGTTGTGGATTATGCCAAACTTTTGCTTGGCATTTTGCAAAGAGGCCAGAAATGAAATCATGCCACACAGGGTGCTTTTCCGTGACTGTTGAGTAACTTGACCTGTTGGTCTGTGACTGCTTTTAATATGAAAACCCTTTTGCCAAAAGAAAAATTTACTCAGCAAGCCAAAGTAATTGTGTGACAGAATTTAACAAAGGAGAAATGTATACTGGTCAAGTGGAAGAACACTCCTCACAGGGGAATGGAAGATTAAAGAGTGTTTGTAAATTGCTTTTCCAGAAGGAGTGATGTGTGCCTTGTGACATTATGTACCTAAAGCTGCAGATGAGCTACACCTATCGAAGTGTAGCTGGACACAAGTTTGGTAGCGTGTGACCTGTTTCTTTCTAGGGTACATTGTGTACATCGAAGGAAAAAAGAGATCTTGTGTTAGCACTTGTATTCTAAACTTTGTGTTTTGACAGGTAGTATGGAAGAGCAATGGTCTTTGGAGATTCAGGACAAAGGTCGAGTTACCTGTCCAACATGCCGGGCTGTGGTGAGAAAGACTGTAGAAGGACTGAAGAAACATATGGTAAATTGCAAGAAGGTAAGAACATGAGAGATGAGTAGTGATTTCCTTACTCCTCTTCAACTTACCAATAGAAATGCCTGCACACTGTCTTGTGTTGTATTTAAAACCAGTTTCATCTCATCATCATGCCCCTAAGCAAGAGTCCTTTTATACATCTGTAAAAAGCTGTGCTTGGTGCTTCTTGCTTTTGCTGGAGGTTTGGGGTAGTGAACAAAGGTGTAGTTATTTCATTGTTCCACTAAATTTTAGACTCCATAAAATCTGTTCTTACAGGACAGTTACCAGGCCCAAATAAATTGTTCTGCTCTCCTGCTTCTTTCCCCCAAAGAGTTTTTCACTTCTTTGGTTAATTTACAGTTACACGCACCATGTCCTTGTTTATTTCTAGGAAATGTTCACATGTCATCACTGTGGGAAGCAGCTGAAGTCTTTAGCAGGGATGAAATACCATGTCATGGCAGACCATAACAATCAGGTAACACAGCTGCTGTGCATCTAAAACTGCTACGTGCAGGACAGGCTTTGGTTCTTCTGTGGTACACACAGAAACAGAACATGGAGTGGTTGTTTTTCAAGTGGTGTAGCTGTTCAAATCTAGCCTAACTTTTATTTTTCTGGAGAGACTTGACATCTGAAGAACAGTAGAATGTTACCAGAGATGGCAGGCATGCCACCTCATAGAAAGAGGGGATGAATTTCTGTTTAGGCTGGTAATAAGTCACACAGAAGAGGCATTCTCAATGAATCTCAGGAAGAAGGTTGTTCGTTAGGCTGCAATTTTCAGTCCTTTGCTAGAAAGCAGGAGCTTTTCTACATCCAGAGCAGACTAGATTTGAGGTAAAAAAGAAGCAGCAGCAATTAGTTCTTGTTTCTCTTTACAGTGAAAATACTAATGCTACAATCTGCTTTTCCTCTCTGCTCTTACTTTAAAGAAGGCAATGTCTCCTGTTGTACTTGTGATGAATTAGAACTTTTGAAAAGGTCATTTGGAAGTTTGGGTAAGGTTCAGATAATTCACTCCGTAATTTTTTGTGCAATTCCCAGTACTGCAGTTTCTGAACCTACAGCTATATTAGTAAATGATACAGGACAGGAATCATGTTCTGGCCCTGAGGATTAGGTCTGTCACTCAGTTCTAACTTTTTATTCAGTCTTGGTGTAATACTAAGTAATGTAGGAAATAATATAAAATAACCATCAGAGAGAGAATAAAGAACTTGAGCTGTAGTTTAGCACTGTTACAAGCAGTGTGCTTCACTTTAGTCAGGCTAAGTGGAAACAGAGGACTAGTAAATGTTAAAGATGCATGATTTTTTGTCTGTTTACTCCTTTTAAAGATAATTCCTCTTTGGTTTAACCCCAGACAGCAGCCAGGCAGCATGCAGCCGCTCGCTCTCTCCTCCACCCACGGGATGAGGGAGAGAATCAAAGAGTAAAAGTGAGAAAACTCATAGGTTGAGATAAAGATAGTTCAATAGGTAAAGCAAAAGCCATGCACTGAAGCAAAGCAAAACAAGGAATTCATTCACCACTTGCCATGGGCAAGCAGGTGTTCAGCCACCTCTAGGACCACAGGGCTCCATCACATGTAATAGTGGCTTGGGACAACAAACACCATCACTTCAAACATCTGCCCCCTTCCTCCTTCTTCCCCCAGATTTATATGCTGACCATGATACCGTATCATCTGGAATATCCTTGTGGTCAGTTGCGGTTGGCTGTCCCAGATGTGTCACCTCCCAACTGCTTATGCACCCCGAGGCCACTTGATAGCAGGGCAGTACAAGAAAAGCCCTTGGCACCGTGCAAGGGCTGCTCAGCAATAGCAAAACTATCTCTACGCTATGAACCCAGCACAGAACCAAAACACAGCCCCATACCAACTGTCACCCCAGCCAAAACCAGCAGAGATACAGAAAGTGATCATTATAGCAAATACATGTCTGTAAAATCAAGTTGCAGAGATTGAATTATTTTAGAAGCTTTCCTGCACTAGTGTGTTGAGTAGTGAATTCCCTGGGAGAAAAACTGTAAATGCTAAGCATCCTGTGTTCATTCATTTCATTCATCTTTCTGTTGTGCTTTAGCCAGTTGTGAAGGAGGGAGAAGAATTGGATGAGCAGCTTGAGCGAGACCGCCTTCGGAAGGTTTTGAAGCGTATGGGAAAACTAAAGTGTACAAGGGAGGTAAGCTGCATTGTGCAAAGTGTGAGTTAAACAGCAGTGGATGCATGAACATAAAACGTGAGGGTGCTGTCAGGTATGCTCTGGTGCTGACCAAAGCGAGATTTGTTTCAAGATCCCAGCTATGCTTTTAAGACCGAGTAACATAGATTCATAGAATAGTTTGGGTTAAAAGAGACCTTTATTGGTCATTGCAATGCCAATTCTTTGTTACAGATTTTGTCTGTCTGAATAGACTGGCATTAAAGTTTTCTATGTGCTTGTCTCTGCTCTGTCAGGAAATGTAGCATTTTGGTCAGCAAACTATGGATCCTGTACATACTGGTTGTGTGATCACTTGGAGAATGGTTTTCTTCTATGTATTTTTCTTGTGCGTTGACAGGGCTGCACAGGCAGCTTCACCAGCATAATGGGGTACCTGTATCACGTTAAGAAATGTGGGAAGGCTGCTTCCGAGCTGGAAAAAATGGCTATGAAGTGCCATCACTGTGAAAAAGCATACAGATCAAAGGCAGGACTTGTCTACCACCTCCGATCTAAGCACGGGCCGGTGAGTGCACCCTGCAGTGGTTATCAGAGGACTGTGCTGGGACTTCAGCCACTCAGACTTGAGACACACATGGGCTTTTGTCTGCTACTTTGGTGGGTAATTATGGATCACAAATCTCTGCACTTTCCTGTCTTGGGATTATTTTGTCTTTGATTGTTTCCTTCGAGCAGCAGCTGCTCCTTTTCTGTGACTAGGGTGAAGTTTTTTATAGTAAATCAGCATGGCAGCAGTAAACTTTCCCCAACCTGACTTTTGCTCCATGGAAGAGTGGTGTTAACATAACTTTTGAGATGCTTTTCTTTGCTCCTAAAAGACCCACCTTTGGAACAGAACAGGCAGTCCTGTGCTTGTTGTCCGTGAGGGTTTTACAGTGGATGATGGAATACCTTTCAAGACCAGCAACTGCATGAAGCTCTCTGAGCCTCACTGCTGTGACTCCCTTGAGCAGACCTGGAAATCTGTCTCACTAGTGGAATGCACTTCTGTCCTATGTCTGTGACAGTGAGCCATAGCTGCTGCAGCATTTTTCTGAGGGATTTGGCAGAATATTTATTCCCAGTATTTAGTGTTAAACTGAAATAGGAAGCAGTGAAGGAGGCTCACTGTTTTGGGCCTTCATTGCAGGTCACTTTCCTTCATGAGGAGAGAAGAACAGAGAACCCGAAAGAAATGAAACGGGAGCAAAATAGTACAGGCAGAGTTCAAAGGAGGTCTGCAAAGGTGGCAATCTACTATCTCCATGAGCTGGCTGGAGAAGAGCTGGCCAAAGAGTGGCCCAAAAGAAAAGTTCTGCAGGACTTGATTCCAGATGATCGGAAGGTACAAGGCCTTAAAAATGCTTTATAGGGTTCAAGTTTTTACCTTCATATCAGATGAGTCTCATACTGGCTCCTACCTCATGTTTATGGCCCATGGAAAGCAATATGTGATGTGGGTGGGATTGGGTTTTGCTCTCTCTCATCTTAGCTTACAGTATTTCTGCAGCAGCAGTTGCTGTGATGTGTTTTGTTCAGGCAAGCTGTAATGACTGTGAAGTCCTATTGCTCGAATTCTCAGTGGGCACAAGGAAAATGGGCAGTTACGGGCATAATATTGCTCACAAGTAAAAGGCTCAAGATTACCCCTGCCATGCTGCAAGGCCCTAGCAACCCTTCCAGTCTCTCTACACATGCTGTGGTACTTCCCAGAGTTTTAGACTTCAGAGTTTTCAGGAGCATCTTTTAGGCTGCAAGTGAAACCCAAGGGAAAACAATACTTTATGATTTCAACGGGGTAAGTACATTTAGAGGAATTGTTGTAGTCAAGGCTATGAGAAGTTTCAGATTCTGGTATTGCGAGGGGTTTCCAGAATCAGTTGTGTTTCTACAGAGTCAGCGAGACAGGAAAACATTGGTTATTGGGAGTTTACCTATTAGAGTAGGAGAAGAGATAGCACTTCTGTCTCAGTCTGGAAGAGGAAGAGACTTACTTGGCATTCTGTATAGCTAGCGTTGTTCCAGCTCTCAATTCCATCTCTGTCTCAGCTGAAATACACTCGTCCTGGACTGCCCACATTTAGTCAAGATGTGCTGTGCAAATGGAAAACGGAGATAAAGATGTACCGAAGAGTCCACTGCCCAAATCAGGTAATTCTTTGTTTCTGAAGCCTCAAAGGGTGCAGATTTCAGGTCTGTATGAGCCAACAGGTTCCCACAACCTTGAAACTGCAGTTTGTCTCTCTGTGGGAGACAAATCCTGCTCCATCCTCCATATGGTTGTTTAGTGTAATGAAGACCCTGTTTAGTCTTGGGGATGTCTAGGGATACTCCATTTGCCCTTTGCATCAAAATCCCCCGGGGATGATCCCTTTGGGAATGTGTTTGAACACTTCAGAGCCAGTAACTTTGTGTCAGGCTGGTACAGTTTTCTCATCCAGCTGTGAGCTGGTCCTTTTGGAGGTTTGAGCAGTGGAAAAACACGCCCCTGTCTTTCTAGCTAAATCTAATCATAGAAGGGAGGAGTAGAGGTGGAAATACAAGAGTAGAGAGGCTTTGTCTGGCAAAGCACTTAAGTATTCTTCATTCCACTAGACCAGCAGCTGTAAGCCCTGTCCAACCTGGCCTTGGGCATTTCCAGGGATGGAGCAGCCACAGCTTCTCTGGGCAACCTGTGCCAGGGCCTCGCCACTCTTGACAGGGAAGAATTCCTTCCCAATATCCCACCTAACCCTGCCCTCTGGCAGTGGGAAACCATTCCCTCTTGTGCTGTCATTCCAGGCCCTTGTCTGAAATCTGCCTCCAGCTCTCTTGGACCCCTTTAGGCACTGGAAGGCTTAGTTTCTTACAGCAATCACCAGTCAGATCCACTGAGAACAAATGGCCCCATTGATGCAGGGGATGGTGGATGTGTCCATGTGAGGCACGCTATCAGCCAAGGGTCAGTGACAGCTGCCCTCTGGATTTGATGTAAAGATGATGCCTTCCCCCTGCCCTACCCCACCCCCAGCACTCTCTCCCCGTGTTCAGGCTTGCATCATTTCCAAGTATCAGAATTGCAGCACCATGTTTTATGTGGAGATGTCTCCAGAGAGCAGCTGTCCCATGTCACCAACCAGTAGCCCAGCAGCACGTCTTGCTCCTGTCTCCTGTTCTGGGTCCTGGGCTGAGGGCTGAGCACATTGTGGTACCCCGAGGCTAATGCCTGAAGCTTCTCATAGGACAGGGCTGTAAAGCTGCCCTTAAACTGAGACCAGGGCTGTTGGATGCTGTACCCCTGCTCTGGGCCACTAGAGACATGATCAGCACAGGAGGGAGATGTGTCTTGTACCTGCCCATGTGCTCTGTTTGAAATTTGTCTCTGTTGCACTTCAGGCCAAAAGCAAACTATCATTTTAGTCAGGCTGTTAATGAAGTGTATCTGTCACAGGAGTCTCTTTCTTATGTCCAAGTTTGCTCAGAAACTGGAAATACGAATGCTAAGCTTAATGAAAGCTTAACTCTGAATGGTCTTCTTAGCAGAAGCTTTCTGGCTTTGTAGGATTGGTATTGGCCTCACTCTGCCTCTCTTTTGCACTTTTTGAATTGTCCTCCAGACAGTAAGACTTTATTGTACAGGAAGAATGATTTCTTACTAGAATGTTGTTGACATGCTTTTTTTTTACTGTTTCAGGGTTGTGAATCTGTGTACGGCAGTGTCTCGGGTCTCAAATCTCACCTCGGCACATGTACCTTGGTAGGTAGCCTTCATGTAATAGTCCCACTGTCCCTTTCCCTCTGATATCCCTTTGTTCAAGCTGTTGTCCTGCCATCTGCTAATCTGAGATCCTCTCAAGTTCATGGGTTTGTAGAATGGTTTGGGTTGGAGGGAACCTTAAAGATCATCTCATTCCAACCCCCAATTTGAGTGCTCCCCTATGTGCTAATGAGGTTGTCATTGCAAACAATACTTGAGACCAGGAGGAAGCGCTTAATGGCATCAGTTTTAATGACACGGTAGTTCTACCTGTAGATTCACAGCTACCAGAGCAGTTTTCCCAGTGCAGTGCTGGACACCTTATGGCATCTTACATCTCCTGTGCTTCACGGGCACAGCTGCTCAATCATGTCAGTGCTCCTGTAGCTAAAGCTTTGTCTGGTATGGATGAGAGTTTCTAGTTCTTACTGCTGGGTTCTATCTGAGCAAGATTCAAATGTAATACATAGGTGTTTCAGCCTCCAGCAACTCTTGATGCGTTTTTTGTTTGTCTGTTTTGATGCCAGGGAGACTTTGTGGCTGGTAAATACAAGTGTCTACTGTGTGACAAGGAATTCATTTCAGAGAGTGGGGTCAAGTATCACATCAATTCTGTGCATGCTGAGGTAAGGCAGACAGAGTGGAACCTCAAGCCCCAGGCTGTTGGAGATGGGCAGAGTGTCTTTGGAAGAAAATTCTGGATGTGTGCCCTTTTTTATTTTTTCCTTGCTCACTGTTGGAAATAGGGTCCTTAAATTTAGCTAGTCTTACTCGTTGGTTGGGGGAGCAAGTGTTGTGTCATGTCACATGCCTTGTCCCAAGCTGCTGCTGCTCTGTTCAGCCCTAGAGCATTTCCTGTGCCCTTAACCAGGCAGTTGTCAAATCAAATCTGAATCCTCTGAGTTGGAGTGACACCTGAAGAGACACATCAAAGAACAGTGTGTTGCTAGGCAGTTCTCTTTCCAGATCTCACATTTCAGGGAAACCTTGTCCCACAAGGCAGCTTTATTGTAAGCCCCGATAGGCTTTATTTGGTATTTCCACCACCATCAGTACCAACCTGTTGCCTTCTAAACCCTGCAGGACTGGTTTGATGTGAACACAACAACCACCAAAAGCTTTGAGAAGCTAATGAAAATCCGCCAAAGGGAAGAGCAGAGGAAGCCACGCAAGAAACGTCCTTTGACCAGGGGCAAAAAGAAGAGAGCTGGCACCATGGCTGCCAAGAAGCTCCCTGCTGCTGGAGTTGAGAAAATAAGGAGAAGTAAGAGACAGCAGGTGGACAACGAGAGTGCGAGCAGTGAGGAAGGGGCACCCCAAGTTGCACAGAGAGATGAATTTCCAAAAACCAGCCACAAGCAAGGCCAAAGTAAATCCCTAGAAGATGAGAAGGAGTAATTGTAAAGCTTTTCAGTTACAAAGCCCCACTTCTGTCAGGCTCATAACGCACAGCACTAATATAAGCAACTGAATGTCTCTGGGACTGTGACTCAGTTCTGCTGGTGACTTTGATACTGAGACTTTCGCCTCTGGTTAGCTGTGAGGGATTCAAACCAAAGCTGTGGTGCAGAGGCTGTTTCTCCTGGTGTAGTTCCTTTGGACAGTGGCACTAACAGTGTACCCAGTGTGTTTCCTGCTCTGATTACAGTCTCAGTTTGGTCATACTAGTTGCTTGTTTAGTGGTTTCCAGTATAGCAAGTGTCTGTTTTGTCATCTTTCTCTGATGGGTGAGATCAGGGTTCTTTTTTAAAGTTCTTCCCATAAGGGACTGACTAGCACAATGTTTTAGGTCTCTTCAAGGGGGAAATCCTTTCTTGCAGAGAACGCACAAACTAAACATGAAAACAGTGCCGTGCACAATGCAATGCCTCTGGCTTGCCCTGTCACTCTCCTGTCTGTTGTCAGCAAGACTACCACAGAAGAGCAGAGACCTTCCCAGTATTTGCTGTAGCCTGTTGCACAAGGCTGTATTTTATACACTGGTGTATAGGCTCAGCACCAGACAGCAGCACGTCTGCTTGGAAGGGATGGGACATCATTATTACCCTTATAGGAACCCAATGTTCCTCTAGCATCTGTCTCCTGTAACGCTGGACATCAAAGATATGTAGAGAGTCTTCCAGTGCAGCAAGGAGTAAATGTTCTCAAGCCCTTCGGAGATTCATTGGCCTTTCAGAGCCCACAGTAATTAATGTACTGAGATGACCTTTGTGTGCCCTCTGAAGCCCACTTGTTTTATACTCACCTGGGAAACATACTGCAAAGAGTACATACCTACATTAGCAGCCTGCTAGTGCTGGGACCAGGTTGCATGGAGCTGCCTTGTCAGGACATGGTTCTTTGTCACACCTGTGCTCCTACAGTGTCCTTTTTTCCCTTCACTGCAGATACCACGTTCAATGTCTTACATCACCTATTTCTTTTCAGTATCACTTCTCTGTGCAATTGAGGTATATTAGCAGTGGTTTCCCTGTGAAGAAAAGGTTAAAAGAAGAGGGGTCATTATTTTAAGTCATGTGTTGGCATTGTCTCTGGATCATAAGGATCCAGATCTTCCTGTACTCCATAAATCATAGAATGTTAAGGGATTGGAATGGACCTGAAAGATCATTTAGTCTCACCCTCTGCTCGTATAAGCAGACACCTCCCACTGGACCAGGTTGCTCAAGGCCTTACCTTATCCAACCTGGCTTTGACCACTGCCAGGGTTGGGGCATCCATGACCTTCCTGGACAACCTGTTCCAGTGTCTAAATGCAGCAGATGTCATAGAAGCTAGTAGGAAGCAGCAACACAGGCAGTCCTATTTTTCAAAGAATGGGTTCTCCAGAACCTCTGTTATCCAAAGACCCACTGTACAAGGAAACTGCAAAATTCGCACTGTCTAACAAAGTTGCCGGTGCTGAAATTCACAGGGAAGCCATTGCAGTGTCTGGGGAACAGGCAGGTTTGTGCATGTATGTAAGTACCAGCATGATCACATTATCCCTGACAGGGGGGAGTGCTGTAGGGCCAGGGTGGTCTCTAGAACTGCCTTTGGAACCAGGTGCTACTGTGCTTACAAGTGCTGCTCTGAAAGCAGACACGTGGACTGTGCAGGGTATATAAAGTCTTCAGTGAAATGGGCAAAATCAGAAGACAACAAAATAAAATGTCACCAGTGCGAGAATATGGTTTCTTGTCTGTTTGATGTGTGGTGTTCTTGGTACCATCTCTCCTTGCACAACGCACCCCAGCCTGCCTGTGGGGTTGTCCTGCACGCTCTGGTGCTGTTCAGTTGTCTGCACAGTTTCTCCTCCGAATGCCTCACAGCTGTCCTTCAAGCAAACATTCACTACCTTCCCACTCAGTACAATTAACCCAGGAATTAAAGGAGGTTTTTCATAGTTATTTTCAGTCTAGAGTCCTATTTTCTGTCATTTATGAGTTACTTACTAGACCTGCTCTCTAGACATGGATACTTCACGACCACCTGGATTTTGTCATTACTTCAGTAACATATTCCCTCACCTAACATGGTACTTGGGAAAAAAGCATTCTCCAAGAATCCATCCCTGTCCATCAGCATTACAGCAGATTGATTGCTGAGTCAGCTCAAGCTGGCATGAGGTGGTGGCGTTGCTGCCGGTCTCCTGCTTGTGAGGAGGAAGATCTGTCCAGGAGCACCTGCATCCTGCTGTAGTGGAGCTAAGGCAGCTGTGCTCCACCGCTCTGAGGGCAAAGGATTTAGCAGAGGGGCAGAATCTCCTCCCTCACCTGCTGCCCACACTGCTGGAGATGCAGCCCAGGACACTGGTGGTTTCTGGGCTGCCAGTGCACGTGGGTTGTGTCCAGTTTTGTTATCCCTAGGTCCTTATTCATTGGGCTGCTCTCTATTCATGGATTCCCCTCATTCCCCTGCATGACATCCCTCCCCTCCAGGAAATCAACTGCACCAAGCAGCTTGGGTGAAGACATTACATAGCATGGGCAGCAGGCCCTGGAGAACACTGTCCACTGCCCCAGGAAACGGCCTTGCTGTTACCAATTCTATTTGAGCAAGTACATATTTAGAAAGAGATCCAGTTTTGAGGGAGTCAGAAGTGATAAAAGAGACTAGCTAGTCACTCAGTACTTGTTGCAGTGATTACTAGAAATGTGATTGCACTAGAAATGCTCTCATTTGAACTTGTTTTAATTTCAGCCTCTGTATCCCATACTACTCAGTCCTGGTAACTGAAATAGCTTTATACCAAAAATTTCTTCCTGCATATTT
This sequence comes from Atrichornis clamosus, assembly GCA_013400975.1. Classification (NCBI taxonomy): domain Eukaryota; kingdom Metazoa; phylum Chordata; class Aves; order Passeriformes; family Menuridae; genus Atrichornis; species Atrichornis clamosus. The sequence continues at coordinate 12,851 of WBMZ01004499.1, read as the reverse complement.
GTATTCATAATTAACTCCATACATAATTTGCTGTATGAGCTAGAGAGGCTTGCTAGTCTCAGTCAAAACAGGTTTTCTCTTTTTTCCTTTTTTCCTTTTTCCTTTCGTTGTGTTGTGCATTGTTCTTTGCTGACATTTTATATATTGATTGGTGCATTTTTCACTTCTTAGGTCTAGGGACAGGAACCAGGAACCAGCTGCAGTATTCTGTAACAGTCTGGTTTATGTCGAATACAATGCTAACCTTGCTCTGCTCTCACCAACCTCTTTTTGTCCTCAACTCCCCCACTGCACTGTTTATATTCAGTTTTACCCTCTTAAGCCTTATGCCTCTGAGGGCCCATTTCTTTTGCTTCTGGAAATTCCAGTTACTAGGGTTTAAGGCCAGACTGCACACGATGAACTCAATCGGAAACACTGTGATGTATTTCACAGAACTACTCTAGCAGAGACCTTAATAATAGGTTTAGTACAGCAACTTTTCCAGAAAGCTTGGTTACGTAATCAATTTTTCATTGCTTTTATTTTTCATCAACTTTTTTAATCTGCAGATTTTCTTTTCAATTGTTACATAATTTCATTAACATTCTTGATAAAGATGCCAAATAGCTGCAGACTCTGGGATTCTCTAGGACAAATCCTTATTTTTAATTGCTTAATAACAAGCACTTAATGTGTTCCACCGATGCTTGTATAACATGTGGGGCCAAGAACAAGAACACAGAAATTTATGATGTCAATAGCACTTTTACCAGCACGGACCTGTAATTAATTAAAGAATAATGTTTACAGAAAACTGTTCTCTGTGAAACCACATTGGTTGGTTCTTAGTTAAGATGTCCTTTAATGTCAATTGTTGGTGTGTCTGGGAGATTTCAGGCTAAGCTGTACTTACTCTCATCGTGCAGCTTGACATTTTTAAAATACTGGCACACTTGAGTTTTGCTTTGGGGGCTTGGAGGGGGTTTTTTTGGTAGAGGAGAGAATATATTGTGGTTCAGGAGTTGTTCAGTTGTTTTGTTTTTTCTTAATTCTCAAGGATTTCCCCATTGTTCCAAGATTTGTTAAAAGTCGTTAATAATTAAATAATTTTCAGGAGATCATTTATCATCCTTCCCTGCAAGTTATGCAATGCTGTAGCTCTAGAGAGGTTTAAGCTGTTTTAATAATGCCAAAATGTCAAAAAAACCCAGAGCTGTTCTGTTGAGAGGAAACTGTGACATGGGATGCACCTTACACAGAGACATCCACTGCATTTTGTCATTCCTGCCTTCATGGAAGTCTGATGCTGAGTGTGGCGCATGAGAATGAAATCATTGCAGTCGTACACTCAGCTCTACCACTGTATCGGGGTGAGGTACATCCCTTTGATTTGTCATATCTCTATTGGTAAGGACACTACACCTGTGCCAGGCAATCTCTTCCACTGCTTCGATTTCCTTGCAATGACATTACCTATAAGTGGAACATTTCCCTGTGCAGCTGCAGGTGTTTGGGAGCAGAGCCATGGCCTGGGACCAGCTCCCAGAGCAGTCTGCTCTTCAATACTTGTTCAGTGACCTTCATGGCAGGTAGGGGGTTAATGTCACCCCGGGATGCTGTATGACTATGATGCTGGTAATGAAACCAGCACTAAGCATGACATTGTTTCTCGAAGTGTTGCTTGACTCTGAAAGCCAGCTGTCTTCAGAATTAAGTAGGTCAATCTCATAATTAAAAAACAGTGGAATGAGAGTGAGATTGGAGGGGGTGGTGGTTATATTGGACAGCTCTGCTGAGACATTAATTAGTGCAGTGTCATCTTTTATGCATGCTGTATCAGGTCCAAAAATTCATCTGAATTAGGCTCAAAGGTCTTATAAATCAGAGGCTTTTGGCTTTTGTTTTCAAAAAGTGCAGTTGCATTTCAGAAGGAAGCCTCTGCCTTTCTTCAGAAGCAGGTAACAAAAGCCAGGTAGTTATTCAAACACAGCCTGCATTGAATCATGGAGTGACCATAACCAGAGCCAAATTAAAGGTTAGGAAAATCACAACCAGTGCTGTCAGCCTTTTTCCAGCTCTTCCTCAAGGCCAAGGAGGCTCTTGGCCCTCTACACGCTGCAGCATAGACTGGTCCCTCACCTGCCCTTGGCTGGCCCTGCTCCCTCTGCGGCAGCCACAGCACAGGCACTGCCACAGGCAGTTGTTGCTGCCCCGGGCCAGGATGGGTGGTACCAGTGGTGCTGTTTTTGTGGATGGCTCCTTCACCTCATGGGAGCTAGAGACCAGCCCACACAGCAATAAGGGTTTATAGGAAGGAAGAGGGCTAATATGCAAAAGAAGGATGTGAATGGGAGACAGACATCATCTGATTTAAGTATTTGGTAAAGAGGTAAACCTCAAAAGAAGCCTTTTCCACACACAGAATCATAGAATGCTTTGGGTTGGAAGGAACATTTAAATGTCAACTAGTCAAAGCCCTTGCCATGAGCAGGACCATCTTGTACTTGATCGGGTTGCTCAGAACCCCATCCAACCTGATCTTGAATGCTTTCAAGGATGGGATATTCACCACCTCTCTTGGCAGCTTGTATGTGTGTCTGACTACCCTCATTGTGAAAAACTTCTTCCTTACATCTAATCTAAATCGACTCTCCTTCAGTTTAAACCATCACTCCTTGTCCCATTGCAACAGGCCCTACTAAACAGTCCATCCCCATCATTGCTGTAAGCTTCCTTTAGGTATTGGAGGGGCTCTAAGGTCTCCCCAGAGCCTTCTCTTCTCCAAACTGAACAGCCCCAACTCTCACAGCCTATCTCCACAGCAGAGGGTCTCTAGCCCTCAGAGCATCTTAGTGGCCACCTCTGGTCTCACCCCAGCAGCTCCATGTCCATCTTGTGCTGAGAACCTCAGAGATGAATATCTTCAACTATATTTTGCTGCAGCTGCAATTGGAATTTCCCAAAAATTTTGACAAGACCCTGGACTGTGGTGGAGGTGGAAGCCGCCACTGTAGCTACTGAGAAGCAGAGAGGTTCCAAAGAAGCAGAGGTGCTGTCTTAGTTTGAAAGGCAGATATCTGCCAAGGAAAAGCAGGAACCCTCCTGGAGTGGAAGGAACCTCCCCCTCCCCTGAATTCATGTAGTTTTCAAAATTATCAGGCTTTTGAGATCAAACATGGGAAAAGGAGTAACAGTTCTTTACTAAAATAGATAGATAGATAGATAGATAGATAGATAGATAGATAGATATAACCCAACAGAACAAACAGCAACAATAACAACAACAAGCACCAGTAACAGACTTCCCGCCTGTTACCCGGTTTCCCCTGTAGCGTACCTATGGCCACACCCAGGTAGAGGCGCTGGTGAGACAGGGGAGACAGGGAGGCTGCAGTCCAGTTGAGCGGTGGTTGCAGTCTGGTTGAGTGGTGGTTACAGTCTCGTGGGAGTGGTGGTTGCAGTCCAGTGGGAGTGGTGGTTGCAGCCAGCTGAGAGCTGTGGTCCTCTGCAGCTCCTGGAGTCGGTGCTGGAGAGTGTGTGCCAGGGTCCAGGCAGGCTTCATTATATTCCCGCAGGAATGTCCATGTACCTCCCCCAGGGCGGAGCATTTCCCAATGGAATGATGAGATAAGATAGTTTGGGAGCTTCTGGGCGGTGGGGTCGTTCCAGCAGCCCCTTGTCCATGATGGCCCATGAACTGAGATGGCCCCCTCAGGATGGGTGTGATTATTGTTGGTGCTTGCTGGGGGAAGCTCTCCCAGCTGTGTCTTTTGTGAAGCCAAAAGAGGCCCTACCTCACCACAGGATTCCCCTTATCTTATCTAACCAGCTTGCAGTCCCAGGGGCCAAACATGCGCTGGACCGATGTTGCAAATGAGCTGTCATGAATGGCGCATCAGGGCTGATGCAGATGGGGGAGAATGCATTGTTTTACTACATCCCCACAACCCAGGACAGGTACACTGGTGGGACAGCTCCGAGGTTTGAAATTTCCCCTAGGCTGTTAAATGGTTTCTCCCATGGTTATGTTAATTCCCCTTTGTCAGTTGGCTGTTGGCCTCCCATCCCCTTCCACTCCTTTCTGGCAAGTTCTCTGCTACTCGATGCCCCATTGGCTCTGGCTCCCTTTCTCCTCCCCTCACCTCTGCCGGTTGGTCAGCCCAATGTCACCCCATCTTGTCTCTGCCCCCGGACCCTTGAATGATTGGTTGTTGATGCTCTTCCCATCCCTTGTTACCCTTAGTATAAAAGTCTGTGCTCGCCCTTGTTCTTTGTCCTTTGTCCCTGGACTCCTTCATGTGTGGTTCTTTGCCCCTGGACCTCTTCGTGCGTGGATCTTCAATAAACCTCATGGAATGCCGTACAAAGAACCCCTCCCGCCTCTTTACTTCTGCATTGAGCTGAGCTGTCCAGATTGTGAGTGAGTGGCTGCCTGCGAATACCTGGCAGGGGTGTGTCTGAGTGCTCGCGCAGGGACTTTGGTAGTCCCGCTAGAGCAACTCCTTGAGGGACACTTCTAGGAAGGTCGCAGTGCCTGACCCATCTGCCACCACACCGCCTGGCATTAAGAGGCACAGTGACACTGGACCTCTTTTAAAAGCAAGACTGTCATGCATAAAACAGGATGGTTGTCTTGTTGAGGACTAGAGGAAGAATTTGGAGGAGACATTTGGCATTTTCTGGGGAGTGAGGCCACAGAGGGAATCCTGCAGGGATCCACATTAACACTGGACTGTTTAAAATGTTTCCCCCATGATACAGAAAGTAAATGGGCAGGGACTAAGGCCAGGTTTGAGGATTACACAGAGCAGCAAAATTTAAAAGGTATCCAAAAAGAAGTGCTGAAGCATCTTAGAATACTGAGTGCTTGGGAGATGGAATGGCAGATGAAATTCAGTCTTATGAAAGGGCCCCAATAACATCAGTAAATTGCCCTTGCAGCCCTTAAATGATTGTTTGAAGTAGTGTTTAAAACAGGGATATTCAGGAAGCCCATAGGTATTGTTGCAGCGGGAGCAAGGTGGTCAGGATGCCGCAACCTTCCAAAAGCGTCCCCAGCTGAGGTGGGTCTGCTCGGCAGGCTACTTCCCCGAAGCACACTCAGACTCACACACACACATGCAGGATCTAGAGGGCAGGTTAGTGATGAAGAACGAAGTAGAGGTCTTCATGTGGGATCCACAGGGTAGGTTTATTCACGCGACGAGTCCAGAGATGAAGACGGGAGGAGAGCTGAGTGCTTGAGGTTAAATATGGGGGCGGAGAGAGCATCAGGGCCAATGATCTGAGGGTGCAGGGGCGGTACATAGGTGGGGTTAGGGTCAGAGGACCAATAGAGGAACTCCGGGGGAGGGACCATAAGGCAAGGACCAATGGGGGAGCAGGGACGGGAGAGGGTTCTGGTAAGGAGAACATATAAGGGAGAAAGGAGCAGGGGGGCCAATGGGCCAATAAAAGAACTGAGCAGGGGTACGTTTGCATAAGCGAGCAAGGGATCCTGGGAGAGGCAATCTTCCTCACCCTAACCGCAGGCTATCTAGGAGGTTCCCCTCCAGGGGACTAGTGAGGTCCAGTTGCTAGGCCTTGTGGCCCCCACAGGTATACTTCATAACTTTTTACTGCTGTTTTGCCAATCGGTGGGGGCAATAGAATGGACATAGAGACCAATAGAAAGAATTATCTTCGTTTACTATTAATATTGAGGCAAAACAGAAGTAAAAGGATGCATTTAATAACCCAATAAGCTTATTACTCCCTCCGCTTTAGCAACAAGTAAAAACAAGCAAGATAAAGCACCTAATCATTACTATACAAGAGAAAAAATAGTGATTTAGAAAGATACATCGCAAATTGCCTAAGTACTTTACCATCATCCAGAGTCCGCAGTCGCTGGGGAGCCCCAGTTCGCAGCAAGGACCTGGAGAACCCTTCCCGGGCAACTGGGAAAATCTTACACGATGCACGACCTCATCCATAGGTGAGGCCTTGGGTTCACCCAAAAAAAGGGTCCAGCTTTTATAGGCCCAAATTGACAATTCCAAATTACTTGTTTACCTTTTCTGTACGGAAAACATCTGGATCTGATGGCACACTTCCTGACCAGCTGGGGCCAGGGCTTGGCCAGAGCCCAGGCCACAGCTGGGAGGGTTTTGTCTAAAATATTCCACTAACAAGTCTCTAGGGATAGCGATTGGGAGGATTTCTCCTAATATATCTTACACAAGGTTATACAAACGTCATTACAACAGCCAGTTTGGCATTAAGAACAACTAATATAAATGTTTTTATCATCTATTTTTAACTAAAGAACCTTGATTAATAGCATCGTGCTCAGGATTCATCTTGTAAGTCAACTCAGGCATAGGCCTGCTGTTCAGCCCTTAGCATATCAACTGCTGAACTCTTTCCTCTTCAAAACATTTTGCCATGCAACATCAGATAATATCTCTCAGGATGGACTTCAACTCCCTCCAGATGGGCTGGCTGGGTCCCTGCCATCCAAAGAGTCTGATATCTGATGTACCTGACCACCTCTCATCACCAGCCACTTTGATGCAAGGGCTACCGCAGGGTAGTCCCTGAGCAGGAGAGGGAGGTTCCATGGCACCACACCACTGCCATACCTGGTGCATACACATGGCTCTCCACTGCACAGGCTGCCCAGTCAGTGCCTTGTCTCGCTGTCCCATGTCCCTGACAGCTCCCTGTCCTACGCCATGGAGATACAGGCTTCACACAGGTTTCCCCTCCTTCCCACACCACTCTGGCTCTGCATCTGGCCTTGTGGAGCACTGCAAAGTGGTGCAGGTGGGCTCGGCACTGCACTGAGCAGGGGTGTGTGGCAAAGCCAGGCTGGTAAGCAAGCACACACTCTCCTCTTTCTCCAGGAACTTCATCTCTGTTCCCAGATTACGGCAACAGTCGCACAGTCAGCACAAGCAAACACAAAGAGCAGAACCCAGTGTCAGCAATGCAGATGGCAAATTACTTTGGCCCTGTCAGAAGCAATGCCAGGAAGAGGGTATCAGGGGAAAGGCAGCAAGACAGCCCCTGATGTGGAGGAGTGGCTGGAAACTAAGTCAGCATCCCCCAGTCTCACACTGAGAGGACAATCAGCCTTAGTCTCCATGTAGGCCAGGCCAAGATGGGCTGAAGTCCTACCTCAGACATGGAACAGACCATTCCAGTCTCTGCAGCAGCCATGTATATGCTTGGCAGCTGTCAGGTATCTAAAGAGAAGCTGTCAGCACATCCCCCTCAGTTTCATAGTTTCTAGGCTAAACAACCCAGGCTAATTTAGGCTTTCACCATAAGATGCTCTGCCCAAAACTCCCTCTTAAGGGAGTTGTATTGGGTTTGCATGGCAAGTTTTTGGCAGTGAGTGGGTTACAGGGATGGCTTCTGTGAGAAGCTTCTAGAAGCTTCCCCTGTTTTCAGCAGAGCCAATGCCAGCTGACCCCAAGACAGACCTGCTGTTGGCCGACGCAAAGTCCATCAGCAATGGTGGCAGTGCCTCTGGGATTTAAGAAGGGGAAAAAAACCCTGCACAGCAGCAGCCAGAGAGAGGAGTGAATGTATGTGAGAGCAACAGCCCTGCAGCCTCCCAGGCCAATGCAGAAGGAATGGGAGGAGGTGCTCCAAGTGCTGGAGCAGGGACTCCCCTGCAGCCTGTGGGGGTCCAAGGGTAGCAGGGACCCACCTACAGCCCTCCGAGGTCCATCGGGGAGCACAGACCCACCTGCAGCCCATGGAGAAGCTCACGCAACAGCAGAGGAAGAGTGTGAGCACCCCTGAGGAGAAAACAGTGGCAGAGACATGGTGTGATGAATTGACCCCATTCCCTGTCCCACGGCACCGCTGAGAGGGAGGAGGGAGAGAACCAGGCAGTGAAGTTAAGCCAGGGAAGGAGGGAGGGTTGGTGGGAAGGTGGTTTTACAATTTGGTTTTATTTCTCATTATCCTACTTTGATTTGATTGGTAATAAATTAATTTCCCGAAATTAAGTCTGTTTTGCCCATAACAATAATGGGTGAGTGAGCTCTCCCTGTCTTTATCTCGACCCATGATTGTTCCATTATATTTTCTCTTCCCTGCCCAGTTGAGGGGAAGAGTGATGTGGCAGCTTTGATGGGCACCTGGTACCCAGCCAGGGTCGTCCAAGCACACAGTCCCAGGTGAGTTTCTCCTTCCCCGTAGCCCAAGCCACTGGCTGCATACCAAGCCCAGAAGAGGTACCAGCACTACCAGGCAGATCAGGCATCAGAGCCAGAGCAGGTTTCTGGCAAGCTATGCGCCTGTTACAAAGGAGCATGACAACCCCTTTTGCATGTAGCTGGTCAGTAAGAGCAGCATCTGCCTTGGGATGCAGTGTTTACCCAGTGCTCCCATTCTCTTGCTGAAGACAGTTGGCTTTCCTGTCTCACATTCAGTGCTCTGTGCATTTACCTGAGCAATAACAAATAAACATCTTCCCCAAAAGCGGGCTTTGATAGAGCTGCTCAGGAAATTCTATCAGTTGTGTGTTCACTGGCCATGACAGTGCTGAATACTTTTGCTATTGATAGACCTGTCAGATCACTTTTCAGCTTTACCAGGCTCTTGGCTTTGGTGCCTTCATGTGGTGAAAATGATCTGGGAAAGGGTTGAGTGGTAACACTATTATGAATATATTGACACACAGGAAATCCACATCTCAAACACCATACGTTGTCTAGTTGTCCCATATTAAAAGGGTAAAAAAGAAATTATCAACTGTGAAAGATGACCAGGGTCTGCTCTGTTGCAGATGGTGCAGTGCAAATAGACAGCAAACTGATATTAACTACAATAGAAGCTAGGAAGCGCCAGAAGAACTAATGGGGCATCTGGTCTAAATGCAACAATACTTTTCATATTGCACATAATTACACAGCAAAACTCTTGACCCTGTCATAATAAAAAGTATAAATATCTCTTCTTGGGCAGCACTGAATTCCCCAAATCCAATTATGCAGCAGATGGGAAAAAAAAAATGCCATCACAAAATAAATGAACACAAAAGGAGGATCAGGAACTATTAATGCTTAGTAGGCATTAATGGTTAGCAGAATGATTTTCCACATTTCATAAAGTTCATGAAGTGTTGATAAAATGTTGATGATATCCACAGCTTGGTGATGGGTCTGAGCCTTTTCCTTGGCTGAAGACAATAGGGGACTTTCCTGCAGCAGCTTTATAGAAAATATCTATGGTTAGCTGTACCTTTCCCCTCCATTATTATTATCACAGGGAATCAACGAGTTTTAATTCCACTTCCATGGGAGAGAAATAGATACAGCAGTCAGCACACAGACATGACTAAGTGTATGGGAATGAACCCTCACAACAACTTAGGGGTTTCATTCCAGTGTACATGGCAACAGCTGATACGGAGCAGCAGCCACGGCAGCCCATGTGAGAGGACATGGTGGGCAGGCATGGGGCTGGTTGGGAGACAGGGTCTAGGGGTGCAGAGGCAGGTTGGGCATTTGTACCCTCCCCAGCCCTCCTCTAGGCAGCTGGTTGAAGGGCAATGCTCGCCTGGAAGGGGCCATCTGAGTCACGGCTGCAGCTGCCAGCTGCTTCCACAGGCACAGCCAGGTCATAGCTGGCCATGGGAGGCTCTGCAGAAGGGAAAGGGAGCAGCCAGAATTTGGGGGAAATAATTGCATGAGTGTTGTGTCCCAGGAAGGGAACAGTCACAGAGGTCCAAGGCCCCAGGTCCCGACCCAGCTGTTGCAGGTCATGTCGTGTTAATCTCTTTCATAAATCTCTGAATACGCACCTCACACTAGTTAGTAGCTAAGGCTTAGATTAGGGACACAAAATCCATGCGTCCTCTGTGGGTTTCATTTAATCAGTAACGTTTATATACTACAAAGTATGGGGGAGATTCTGCATAGGCATGTAATCAATCCAAACCTTTCCCAGTTCTAGAGGGCCATGGACATAAACTCAGAGGTCAATTACTGCTGTGCTGGGAGTCCTTGCTGGTGTATTCAGTACTGGGCAGAGGAAGATGACAGCAGGGTAATGTGATGCAGGTAGGAGCCTCCTGCACCATGGTCAGGGCATTCTCTTGCTGCCAGTACCTCTCCCAGACCCTCACATTTGCTTGGGGCAGGGTGGGACTCTGGAGCCCAGAGCCCAGGCTGCAGAGGAGAGGATGGGATCTCAAGGAGGCGGCTGCTGGATTTCCCCACTGAATTCCGAGTACAAGGCACTGCAAGACATATAATACAATTTAGATCTATTAGTTCCTGATATGTGATTGCAAATTGAATCTTGCCTGGCCAAAACCCCAAACACTCAAATGATAATTAAATGTGTGTGGAGGGTTTGCACTCTCAGTATTTATTATTTATAGACTGAACCCACAAATGCAAATGCTATCCCCTGCTCCCAAAGCACACCATGCTTCCTGTGCACAGTCGCTGAGCGCTCAGGATTGCTCTGAGTGGCACAGCATGTCCTTTCCCATGTCCAGCACAACAGATCTGGAAGGTGTGTGAAGCCTGGGAATGCCAACCAGCCAACAGTGATGGCCAGGGTGATCAGACGTAAAATTCCTCAATCACAGCATAATTCTCCTCCTGCACAAATGATAGGGCTGCAGCCTGGAGCACAGGGGAAGGACACAGAAACCGAACACTTTTAAGTGGTTTTGGGGAGGGATGCAAAATGTCCTGCAGTGATGATGGACACCTTTTCTTGCTATCAAAAAACCATCATTACTCATTCATACCTAACACTGACGGTACGGAGCTTTCCAAATAACGTCTCTGCTCTCTGAGTGCTCCTGTGCAGGACAGAGCAGTGCTGGGCAAACCAGGGATCCTTGGCTGATGGCAAAGACAGGCTATGGAGCAGTCAATATTAACACCAATAGCTAGCTCTGCCATAACCAAGTGGTTCTCAAAAGTGACCAAGTGAGAATGGATCTTGCAAAGAAGAGACAATAGGCAATCTATTCCTGTAAAACCTCTTGCAATCACAGTTTTACAGTTGCCAGCTCTACCATTGGCTTTCCTGAAGTTTCCTCCCCATAATGCAGATCGAGGGACAAGGAGCTTTGGAACAGGACTCTACTGGGAAAGCAATATAAGGCTGACCCTTCTCCTCACCACTGTGGACTGCAGCAGCAATGAAGTTCAGTACAGGAAAGAGGCAGTCTCCTGATCCACCAAGAGCATCTGGAAAGCAACACTGGACAACCTAGATGGGACCATTTTGGACCACCCAACCTGCCATGCAGTTGCAGAGTTAACATAAATTCTGCCAGGCTTCAATTTCCACTAAGTTGGAACTTGTCCCTTGCAAACAGACACTGCAGATTAAATCCTTCCTGTGGCAGCATGACTACCCTGGTCTTCTACAGCCTTCCCTAAAGCACAGACCAATTCTATAACTAGGAAAGACCTGCTGAAATGACCAAGTAAAGACTTTTAGGGGCTCTAGTGCACTGAACTATGGATATATGTGTCCACATGTATGCACACGTGCACACATCGATGTACTTTTGCTGTGGGCTGACCTCATCCAGGGCATGGTGTAAGCTGCAACTTGGCTCCATAGCCAGGACAACACAGGCTGCAGTCAAAGACATCAGATGGACAGGGAGAAGCCTCAGGAGTCCCCAAGTCTGCCCTAAACCACAGCCAGGCTGAGCCACTTTAACAGTCCCTTGGAACCATAGATTCCATCTGGGCTTGACTCCTACCAGTCTGCATTGCTCACAGAAAGTACTAGGTTACTGCTGTAAGGCAATAGAGGATGATTTGGGTCCATTTCCTTATTTCTCTACCACTTCACTAGCCCAGTGCTGCATCTCCTGGGGATAGGGCAGAGCCCAAACCTCTTCATGCGCACGTGGAGCAGCACCCCAGAGGGCCAGAGCACCCCCAGCTGCAGACTAGCTGAGGGACTGTGCAGAGGCACCAGCCCGAATGTTGGCATATGTCAGTGCCCAACAGTCGTGACATCAGTGGTGCACACTCCCATGCACGTGACCGTGGCCCCACGGCCCAGGATATGTGCCTACATGTGGAGCCTCCTGTGCTGGGAGAGCAGGCACTGGGGGCTACTGGGGGTGCAGCATGGGGTGAGTGGGCGCTGGGAGTGACTGGGGATGCAGCATGCAGCACGGTGGTGGAGGTTACTGGAGAATGTGTGGGAAAATGTACGATGCCAGAGGTTTACGTCCAAAAGGAGACGGAGTCCCATAACTTTATTCGAATAAAGGGAGAGGCCATGGGGCATTTCCCCTGGGGTCTCTCAAATTGCTGGAGGACGCAGCCCCCTTTTTATCCTAATTACCTGGCCGCATTTTCCCTGTCCCTTTCCCCATTGGCTGAGGTATTTGGAAGGTATAGACTTCCCGAAACGCATACTAAGTGTCTATCTCTAACATGTACCCCCCTCCTTTTCCCTTAGTATGACAAGCGATAATTATGGTTCCTTTTTCTGTTGTCTGAATTGAGGAGTTCACATGGCCTTGTCCAGCGACCATGCGTGTGAATTAGTAACATTCCTCAGAAGTTTTATGGTGGTTCCTTCTGTTATCTAACCTCCCAGGCCTTGGTCTGTCCGGCCTTATCTATAACCAGGTCCACAGTTTATTTGTAAAGACACATTCTTCACTTTTCTCTTCAAGAACGATATCGTGAAGAGAGCTGCTGGTCCCGGAGATCCGGTATGAGGTGGGGACGGTACTGGCGGTTTGAGAGGTACGGCTCAGGGTACAGAGGGCGGTGCCGGCCCCTCCGAGCCACGGCTGAGAGGCGGTGCCGGAGCCGCCGCGGTGCCGCTCGGGGGCGGGCCAGGCCGGGCGGCCGTTCCGCCCCCCCGCGCTG